>JAUCBL010000017.1:1791520-2119020 GCA_033807585.1 Hydrophis major | reverse complement strand
AACACAGCCCTGGTATTAAGGGGGGGTTGCCCAGACAGCAGACACATCCCCTCCACCCAACCAGGGAACCAGGCCACACCCATCTTCCTCCTGGCAACCACAATTGCGGCCCCAACCAGCAGCAAGACCACAGGGACCCCTATTCCAGAGAAGCACCACTCAGCCAGGATTCAGGGGGCCTACCCAGCCTACGTACGCCACCCGGCCTGTTCCTTCCATTCCAGTACAACCTGCAGGAGCCTGGCATGTGCCACCGCCGCAACCACGACCCAGGCCGGACCAAATACCCTTTGAGGCCGTATTCGATGACCGCCATGAACATTTCAATTACTTCCTCACTCAAATCCGATCCCATATAGAACAATTTGGAGATCAATATGCCACAGAGCGCGATTTGGTTACAGCCATAACAAATGGGATGAATGAAGGGGATGCTTCAGACTGGGTGGCCCAACTACACAACGAACAAGCCCCCGAATTATACGATATAAACGGATTTATTCAATTATTAAGACTCAGATTTGAAAATCCAGACAGGGTAGCAGAGAATGAAGAGAAGTTAATGGAAACGAGGCAAGGCAAGTGACCCTTGTCAAAATTCATTTGGGACTTTAGAAGAGTTGTGTTGTGAATGCATGAGGTTTAATAAAGTTATTTTGAGCTTGGAGTCAAGTGCAGGGTTCTGGCCCTGCACTTCTGATTGGCTGTTAAATGGCAGAATCTGATTGGCCATTAACGGAGCCTTCGTATTGGTTAATGGAGCTAGCGCTCCTGGGTTATTATTGGTTAAATAGTTGTTGGGTTGCCTGTATAAAGAGGGCCTTAGCTGCCCTTGTTTTTGAGCAGTCACCATGTAAATAAAGTTCACTGTTCCAGAGGCTCGTCTCCATTCTTTCTCGCCCACTCTCCAAACTTAACACTGGCGACGAGGATGGGATTTGGAGACATCAGAGCTGACTGAACTAGGAAGAAACATCGAGAACGTGGCTGACAACGCTACACGACGGAACCATGTCCGGCGTCGTCGTAGTACCCGCTCCGTTCGATCCAGTGCAAGAGGACTGGGAGTCCTACATGGATCGTTTCCAAATGTTTTTGGAAACTAACAATTTGAAGGATGCCACAGCCGGGAAGAAACGGGCGGTATTCCTAACTCATTGTGGTCCAACCGTATTTAAGATTGCTAAAGCGCTAGCAAAACCAAGAGAAGTGAAGACCATGGATTGGGATGACCTCGAGCCCCTCCTAAGAGATCACTACGCACCGACCATGCCTACGCTCGTGAGACGGCACGAGTTCTATCAGAGAAGCCAGCGAAAAGGAGAAAGCGTCGCCGACTTCAAAGCCGACCTCCGGAATCTGGGAGGCCTCTGCGGATTCATCGATTTAGAAGAGGCACTGAGAGATCGAATAGTTCTGGGATTAGATGCACCAGGCATGCAGAGCAAGCTGATGGCGAAAGGCAACATCAGCCTTGCCGATGCTACTGCAGCAGAAGCAACCAGGAAGTCGGCTGCACAACTTCGACACAACCGCGCTCCGGTCCACCAACCGACAGGCGAAATTTTACCCAAGTCAGAAGGGCAGTTTTAAACGGTCCACTACGAGGACCTCTCTTCGTCGTCAGACAGTGATGAAGAAGAGGTCCATCGACTGCGGTCTGACCGGGACCCCTACCCAAAGTCCTCACACCCCTGCGCCGGCTGTGGAGCCAACCATGCCAGGTCCGAATGCAAATTCCATGACGTGCTCTGCCATGAGTGGAAAAAGAGGCCACATCGGACGGGTCTGCCGAAGTTTCCAAGTACCCGGCCAAGCCTCAAAAGGGGCTAACTTTCGCCAATCGACAGGAAACCGTCCTGTAAGGCGAGAACCAGTAAACCACTCCTACAGAAACCGAGTTTCAAATCGCCCCACGAAGCGAGAAGAGGCTCACCATACTATCACTATCGGTCACGCCTCTGCCTTGGATGCCAAGAAAATCCGAATTACTGTGGTCATCGAGAACCGGCCCTGCCAAATGGAAGTCGACTCGGGATCATCCCTCTCGATGGTGTCCTGGAAGACCCTCAAGCAACTCATTCCCACTATCCAGCGCCAAGACCTCCGTTATCAAAGACTTATCCTTAAGGACTATCAAGGGAATCGAATCCCTGTCGTTGGTTCCAGTCGAGTCAGGGTCTCATTCAAGAATCGCACAGCGTACTTACCGCTAACTGTGATCGACAAAGACCGGCCTAGCCTGCTAGGCCTTCAATGGTTTGCGCCACTTGGCATTGAAGTGGCAGGCATAAACCGGGTCAGCGGAAGTGACTGGGAGGAGGACCTCGTCCACGAATTCAGGGACGTCTTCGCGGAAAAATTAGGCGAGTACAAGGGGACCCCAATATCGTTCAGCCTAAATCCAAAGATAGCTCCCATCCGCCTTAAGCCCCGTCGAGTTCCGTTTGGCTTAAAGCCGAAAATCGACGAACAGCTCGATAAATTGATAGTTCAGGGGGTGCTAGAACCTACCGATCACTCTCCCTGGGAAACCCCAATCGTAATGCCAATTAAGCCGGATGGGTCAATTCGAATTTGTGTGGACTACCGGGCCACCCTGAACCACACCCTACAGCAAAATGCTTATCCGGTGCCAGTGGTGCAGCATCTCCTTCATTCCCTGGGGGGGCGGAAAAGTCTTCGCTAAATTAGACTTAGCTCAGGCATATCAGCAACTACCTGTTGATGAAAAGACGGCACAGGCACAAATGATAGTGACACACCGAGGTGCCTTTAAATGTAACCAGCTCCAATTCGGAGTCAGTGTAGCCCCGGGAATTTTTCAAAGCCTTATGGAGAGGTTACTACAATGGATTAAAGGCGTGGTCCCATACTTTGACGATGTATTAATTGCTGCACCAACAAAGAAAATATTACGAGATCGTTTAAAATTAGTCCTACAAAAATTTCAAAACGCCGGTCTTAAAGTGAAAAAGAACAAGTGTTAATTGTGTACCGATCGTGTCGAGTTTTTAGGGTACCTAATTGACAGTCAGGGTATTCACCCAACCAACAGTAAATTGAGAGCAATAAAAAACGCTCCCAGGCCTCTAGCTTCGTTTCGGCGATACAGCTGTAATCTTGGGGTTCTGAGATCGCAGCCGATATTTTCGCCCCTGGTCAGTCCCAACGGACCCAAACTGTCCCGTAGAGACGGGGATTGAGAAGGGTACTGCCCCAGGATCCCAGAGAAATTGCAAAATCTCTGGTTTGATCCGGGAGAAGCCCTTTTGCTGGCGGCGGAGAGGCAGCCCCCATAGCTGCTGAAGTCGGGACAGCTCCGGAAAGAAAGTGGCTGGAAAGAAGTGTGTCGGCTGGGTGAGAAATTCCTTTTGTGTTGTAAATTCGCTGAGGTTTGAAAGGGCATCCTGAACAAAGAAGAAACCTCTGAGGCTTTTTTTTTTTACCAAAACTGTTTGAGCGGCGTTTTTTTAAAATGATGTCAAATTGAGGCTTGGATTCTTTTTTCTTTTTCTTACTTTTTCTCTGGGGACTTAAGTGTGACTTTGTAGGTAACCGGATTGAATTTTCTCTTATATATATTTTTATGCTCCTTTTTGTTCCAAACAATACCAATTAGGCTTGGAAAAGACTATTTTGAAGATTTAAATAAAATCATGTTGAAGTTTATATGGCAAGGTAAAAAAGCAAGAATAAAGCTAAAGCTTTTGCAAGACGCTAGAATTAGAGGAGGTTTTGGCCTGCCTAATTGGGAATTGTATTATCAAGCTGCAAACTTGATGTGGGTCAAAGAATGGATAACATTAAGAAAGCATAGGTTGTTGACATTAGAAGGGCATGATTTGCTGTTGGGCTGGCATGCTTTTTTATGGTATAAGGGAACTAAAACACAGGGTTATTTTAGAAGACATTATATGCGGGAGTCTTTGTGGTTAAACTGGGAGAAGATAAAAAGACAATGTTATTTGAAAATTCCAGTTTGGTTATCGACTATTGAAGCATTTTCCTATCCTATAATTTATAAGAAGGAACAAACAGTTAGATATGGGGAACTATTGGATGAAAAGGGTGAACTTAAATCGATACAAAACTTAGAGGAACAAGGTATAAGGATGAATTGGTTTTCATATGCGCAAATACATTCAAGGTATGATGAAGATTCTAAAACGGAGGGATTCTATGATAAGCAGACTCATTTAGAAAAGATCTTGATGGGTACTGATGAGAAGGTGATTAAAAAATTATATGGTTATTTACTGGGAATTAAATTAGAGGAAGAACAAGTCAAAGAAACTATGATTGTTTGGGGGAAGAATTTTGGATATGGGATTGATCTAAAGAAATGGCAGAAATTGTGGTCTCAAAATTATAAAATGACAATGTCAACAGCATATAAAGAAAACTTGTATGAGATGTTTTACAGGTGGCACTTTCCCCCGACAAAAATAGCAAGAATGTTTTAGAACAAATCTGAAAAATGCTGGAAATGTCATCAGATACCCGGCTCGTATTACCATATGTGGTGGACTTGTGAGGACGCTAGAAAATATTGGACTAAAATTCGCATGTGGTTGTAAAAAATGACAAAGAAACACATAGACTTGAAACCAGAAATCTTCTTATTGGGAATTTTACCTGATACATATAGTAAAGATTTGAAGTACCTGATTGTAAATGTATTAACAGCGGCTAGGATTGTATTTGCTAAACATTGGAAGAATGAGAAAATACCATTACAGGAAGAAATTATTAAGAAAATATTGGAATGTGCTGAGATGAGTAGATTGACATTTGAAATTTGAGAGCAAGAGGATAAACAATTTTATGAAATTTGGGATCTTTTTTATCAATGGCTAGATGATAAAATACGATAATAGAATATTTAGAATGCTAGACAGTAAGGAATATCTTTATTTTGCTATTTTGCTATTATTTTGTTATTTGACATTATATTTATAAAGGGTTTTTTAGGATTGATTTGATATGATTATATGATTTGTTGTAGAGTAAACTGGTTTAAAGTATTGTTAGCTCATAAAGCATGAATGATTAAAAATATCGTCAAAAACTTCTTTTTTTAGTGATATTAGGATATATAAGTTTGGATTGACAATATGAGTTGTTATGTAACATAATTGTAATTGAGACTACAGAATGAATGCACAAAAATGATGAACCAACTGACACACTGTATGTACATATGAGAGTTGATGTTTTTATGTTTTGTTTGTCTTGTTTGTTTGTGGAAAATTAATAAAATCTTTTTCAAAAAAAAAAACAAACGCTCCCAGGCCTCGAAACAAGGCCGATCTCCAGGCGTTCCTAGGCCTTATCAACTTCTATAATGTATTTCTACCGCACAAAGCAACTGTCGCTGAGCTGTTACATCGTTTGCTAGATAAAAAAGCAATTTGGTTATGGGGTCATAAAGAAGAACAGGCATTTCGTAATGTTAAAAAACTACTGACTTCTGACGCTGTACTCATGCAGTACAATGAGACTTTGCCATTAAATATCACATGTGATGCTTCGCCTTTTGGAGTAGGCGCAATTTTGAGCCATGTACTGCCTAATGGTAACAAAGCCCCTGTTGCATATTTTTCCAAGACACTTTCAAAAACTGAGCGTAATTTTAGCCAGATCGATAAAGAAGCCCTCGCAATTGTATCGGCCGTTAAAAGATTTCACGAGTATGTGTATTGCCGGGTTTTACTATCGTGACTGACCACAAACCGTTATTGGGGATAATAGCCAGAGATAAGCCAACGCCTTACATATTATCCCCCAGGATGACTCGCTGGTCAGAATTCTTGGCTGCTTATAATTATCAGCTGCAATACCGCCCGGGGAAAGCCATTCCCCACGCCGATGCATTGAGCCGAGCACCACTTCCAGAGACTCTTGATGATCCCGCTCCAACGGTAACCACGTTACAGATTGAAACACTACACGCGCCATTAACCGCCCGAGATATCGCGAGAGAAACCAGACGTGACCCCACCTTAGCGCAAGTCCTGAGCTGGGTAGAACGCGGATGGCCATTGGACCAGCTATCAGATGACTTCACACCATTCAAGACGCGACAAACAGAGTTGTTTTCTCAAAAGGGCTGTGTCATCTGGGGTGATAGAGTCGTTATCCCAAAACGACTCCAAAAAGCAGTACTCAGGACCTTACACGATGGCCATCCCGGTATCGTGCGAATGAAAGCCCTCGTGCGAAGCTACGCATGGTGGCCTGGCATCGACAAGAAAATAGAGAATTGGGTTAAAGCTTGTCATAGATGCCAGGAAGTGAGCAACGCCCCACCAAAAGCCATTCCGACCAAGTGGGAAACGCCACGGGGACCCTGGTCCCGTATTCACCTGGACTTTGCAGGGCCGACCAAAGGCCACACATTTCTTCTAACCGTTGACGCCTACTCGAATTGGCTCGAGATTCACCGCATGATGAACACGACCACCGAAGCAGTCATCAAAAGATTGGAAAGACTGTTTGCAACCCACGGACTGCCAGACGTCCTGGTATCTGACAACGGGCCCCAATTTACTGCGCTGTCCTTCGAGCAGTACCTGGCTGACCGCAGCATCCGACATGCGCTCACCTTGCCTGCGCATCCTGCCACCAATGGAAGGGCTGAGCGCAGGGTTCAATTCGTCAAAAAGACCTTGCAGAAATTAGACTACGATAATATCGATGACAAAATCAACCGAATCCTCTTTCTACAACACATCACACCTCACAGCGTCACCAACAAAACTCCCGCCGAATTGCTAATGGGACGCAGGCTCCGCTCCCACCTCAACCGGTTACACCCAGCTTACGAACCGGAAAAACCACTCGGATCCAGCGGTCGATGCTGTACCTTCCAGGTAGGCGATTGGGTATACGCTAAAAACCTATCGGGTGATCCGCTGTGGGTAGAAGCGACAGTAATACGTGTAACCAGCCCGAGATCCTACGTTATAAAATGCCTTGACAATAGAATTTGGAAATGCCATATCGATCAATTACGATCACGGCTCCGGTCAGGCATTTCTGAACTCCCTTATGACCAAACTGAGGGGGGGGGGAGATACAGAAGAAGACAAATTTCAACTAGAAGAAAACCTGTTCGAAGGGAACGATAGCGGAATAGAGACACAGGAACTGGAACCAGAGACAGGAGTAGGTTCACCTCAGGGAGTTACCGAAAATATTGGTGAGGACGAAAACGTGAACTCTGAACCAGAGGAAACCCTTCGCTAAACAACGATCTACCTCAGCAAGATTGCAGCCAAATGCAAAACGCACAGTGAAAATCAAACAGACTAATAAAGCAACCGTCCTACCTCAAGGACTATGTAACTGCGCCCTGTAAAAAGAAGCCAGGGGGAAAGGGTGTTGTGAATGCATCAGGTTTAATAAAGTTATTTTGAGCTTGGAGTCAAGTGCAGGGTTCTGGCCCTGCACTTCTGATTGGCTGTTAAATGGCAGAATCTGATTGGCCATTAACAGAGCCTTCGTATTGGTTAATGGAGCTAGCGCTCCTGGGTTATTATTGGTTAAATAGTTATTGGGTTGCCTATATAAAGAGGGCCTTAGCTGCCCTTGTTTTTGAGCAGTCACCATGTAAATAAAGAGTTGAAGTTCACTGTTCCAGAGGCTCGTCTCCATTCTTTCTCGCCCATTCTCCAAACTTAACAGGTTGCAAGCCACCTCATAGATTGGCCTGAAAGAATGACTTTACACTATTTTAAAAATGCCATTGATCCAGAAGTAAAGAAGGCCTGTGAAAGTAGGGGAATCCCAGAGCCCTTACAGTTGTGGTATACCGCCTCCCTCAGCTTAGATCGCAGCATCAACCCACACAGGAAACCCCTTCTGGCAGCCCCGACTAAGAATTGTGGTGAGGAGACCGCCGACTGGACCAGCCGAACCTGCTCATACCCGACCCACCAGGGTGCTGAAATGTTACCGATGTAGCCAAGCCGGTCATAGGACAGCAGACTGTCTAGCCCCTGCTCCTGTGCCACAAGCTCCGCAGTCAAAGCCTCAAACAGCTGTTAGAGGTCGGAAGAATCAAGGAAGACCTCTGGGCAGGGACGGGTTCGCCAAGCACAGCTGGGAAAGCCCCCTCTGCGCAGATGGGAGAAACAGACCACCAGACCGACACCACGTCCCCAAAAACCCAACCTGCAAAGACGACCCAATGGTGAGTGATTCCATCATACCTTTTACAGTCAAGGTCAAGTTAGTGGAACCAAACACGGGAGGCTGGGGAGTTCGAAGCTGTCATTGATACCGGGTGTTCCAGATGTCTTATTGGACTCTCCATCGTTGAACAATTGGGCATAAAGACTAACCCACTAAAATGCCCAATCAGATTTGAGCAAGTGGATGGAATCTTAATTGGGGGTCAGCCACTCAAATGACAGAATTGATTAAGATGAAATTAGGGACCCATCGCGAACTCATACGCTTCATAGTGGCCCCCAAGAGGTCAGAATCAATCATACTGGGACTTGCTTGGTTAGACAAATGGGCCCCTACGATCAAATGGGAGGATGGATTCAGAAAAATCCTCATTGGACCAGGCCCATTGCAACTTTCTTTTAGCTACAAGCTGGAACACTTTTTTCAGCTTTTCAGAGTCAGATTTCCTCTTTGGGGCGGGGTTTGGTTTCCATGCAAAGTAGCTTAAGGTATTTATGATTCGGTTGCTTGGAGACCACCATCATAAACTCAAAGTAAAGCTGGGCCCCTTTTTATTGCTTGTTTCCTCCATGGAACAAACAGGGAGGAATCAAACCTTTGTTCTAGCAGTTCCAGAGATAAGGAATAATGCAGTTTCTTTGTTTTAGGACACAAGAAAAGATTACTTGGACTCTTTTGACTGCAGTTTGTAAAAGGTCTGAAGACAATAACTTTCTAAGTACCAAATGGAGGGAGAGACAGAGAAACAGCAGGGATGTAAACATCTATTTGCTTAATGGCTCCTCTTCTCTCGGCTTGCCTGTAGAGGGATTTAATGACCCTTCCTTGTATCTTCTAAGCCCCAGAGCACGCCCCCCCCCAAAGCAATTAATCCAGGCTGCGCAGAAACACAAGGCTGAAAATAGGAATACATACAATGAGAACCAAATACAAGATAGGCAGTATCTCAGATGGCAAGGACAGGGACACAGAAATACTGAAGGCCACAGAACCAGCCAGTAATGGAAGGGAGCATTGGTGAAATGCAAGATAACCTTGGGTGTTTTGTCCTTATGGGGTCTCAACAGTCCAAAAGTGTTTTAAACAGAGGTGGTATTCAGCAGGTTCTGACCACTTCTGGAGAACTGGTAGCAAAAATTTTGAGTAGATCAGAGAACCGGCAAATACCACCTCTGACTGGAGATTTTACAGTATCCTTGTTGTAACTATGTATCATTGCAACTATGTATCATCCATGTGTTTGCAACATTGTATCATTCACGTGTAATCATTAACTTCTGTCTCTTCAGTGACCTTTGCAAGGCACGTACAAGGGACAAGGAGCTAGACGGTTGTTAATAAGCTTATCCACATTGTAAATGATCTGTCTGGTATGCAGCTTTGTAAACATGCACATCCTGATGAGATTATCATGTTTGACTTGAGCTTTGATTAAATCATTTTCTTGTAAAAAAGCACAATAAAAGAGCGTGTGCCAAGACATTTGGGGCGTGCTCATCCCGAGGAAACTTCGCCTCCTGTCGTTTCTCTCTCCTTCGCTCCCTATCATGAGCTGCCCATCTGATGCGGGATAGCAGATACCGCATATCCTTCCACTGCCACACCCACCAAGCCATGCCCACAGAACTGGTAGTAAAAAAATTTGAAACCCAACACTGGTTTTAAAGTCAAAACAGCTCAGTTACACGTTCAAAACAGCTTATTCAGTCTTACAACTTGGTTGGAATAGCTCTGTGATGACCCGGGGTGTGACACAAAAATAACCAAGTCACAAAAATAGAAGAAAATCCCTTTAATGCCTCCAACTTGGCCCCAATGTCCAATTATCCTCGGCAGGATATCAAACTCTTAAAGAAAACAGTTTACGGAGTGAGTAAATGCAGTCCGCACCCAAAGTAAAGTTAACTTGAAATAAAAAAACCAACACATCACATTGAAGTAATTACTACAGCAGGCAAGGATGATTAATTGCAGACTTCTACCAGATAACCCAGCAACCAGTTGGGAGGAAGCCAAAACACAGATAAGCTCCGACAAGAATGCACACTTTGCTTCCAGCAACTTTGCCATGCACAGTTTGTCCTTTTAACCAGTCTTCTCAGCTGCAGCCCATGAAGGGGATAAGGGCACCTTCCTCCCCCATAGACCACACCACTCACATTTCTCCCATATCTGCTCCTCCCTGCATGCCCTAGGACAGGGGTCGCCAACCTTTTGGACCTCAGGGACCACCAAACTCATAATTTTAAATCCCAGGGACCAATAACCAGTTCTGTGGGCATGGCCTAATTTGTGGGTGTGGCTTGGTGGTCATGTGACTGGCTGGGCATGGCTTGTATGTACATATTATAAATATTTATATAAATATTGAATTTTGTGTAAAAAAAGAGCAACTTTTACCCAAAATCAGGCAAAGCAGGCAGGCAGATTGAGTTGCTCACAGAATCAGATTCATTCGGAAATCTATCTATCTGCCATTGGCTAGCTCAGTCTGTCACATAAAGTTTGCTTGCAAGCAAACTCATAAAATTATCTCACAACACACCATGTATGTAAATATTAATTTTTTTATAAGAAAAAGAGCAACTTTTACCCAAAATCAGACAAAGCAGGCAGGCAGATTGAGTTGCTCACAGAATCATTCAGTGATGTATCTGTCTGCCATCGGCTACCTGAGTCTGTCACATAAAATTTGCTTGCCGTGAGTCTGCACTGAATAATAGAAACTTCAGTCCTAAGGGAGGTTCGGCTGTGCTTAAAAGCAGAGCCAAAGATCTAAAGACTAGCTAGAAAGCAAGATATCCAACCATTTCCTGCTTCCTAGCTATTCTAAATCTCCCGGCATAGTAGAACACCTGATGGTTGGAAAAAGGAAAAATAGCAACTTAGCAGGCAAGTTTGCCAGGAAGGGAGTGAGTAGGTGGGGAGGGTTCCCACAGGCCATGTGGGTGGTGCAGCCCTTGTGTTTCTGCACAGCCTGGATTAATTGCTTTGGGGGGGGTGCTCTGTGGGTGAGATTTCTCTGCAGCCCACCAAAATTTTCTGATGGCCCACCAGTGGTCTATGACCCACCGGTTGGCGACCACTGCCCTAGGATGAAGAGGGGATGGGCCTGGGTCTTCCTCTGAATGCCCATCCAGCCTGTGCCCTTCCCCAGTTTTCTCCACAACCACTGGAGCCACACTCCCACTCCCTGTCAGCTGTTCCATTTCTCCCTGGAGTCAGACTCCAACAGGGGCATGACAAGCTCTTTCAAACTTAAAATATTTCACATTGGAAGTCACCAGGTTTGACCACTAGGAGGCAACATTTAGTTAAGGTTTATCTCCATGAGGTTCAAGAGAGAAAATTCAAAGTACTAGAGATTTGCACAGGTGAACAGGTTAAGTAATAATGATAAACACACCAGATACAACTGGTTGGAAAGAAAGTGTGGATAATTGATGTGGCAATACCAGGGGATAGTAACATCAAAAACAAAGAATTGGTGAAGATCACAAAGTATCAATATCTGGAAATTGAAATTGAAAGATTACAGTATGGCATAAATAGGATGTGGTTAGTCCCAGGGTGACTGGCACACTGGGTGCCATGCCAAAAAATCTTGGATGGCACTTAAAAAAATTGCACCGATAAAATTTATTTCAGTCAATTGCAAAAGGCCACACATTGCTTGGATCCAGAGATATACTACATCAATAAATTATGACAACCTGGGTTTTTGGGAAGAAATTAATGCATAGAAGCACCAATCACCAACTAAAGAATTGTCAGCTGTGATATCTCATTGTTGTGAACAGATAGTAATAATACCACAAAGCACCCCAGATTCAATAATTGTCGATCAGAAAGACAGAAAAGTCTGGATAGTAGATGTCACAGTACTTGGGGACAGCAGAAGAAAAGGATTCAAAATACAAAGACCCACAGATAGAGGTAGGATGATTGTGGCAAAAGAAAGCAAAGATAATACCAAAGGTGCAATCCCAAAACATCTGGAGCACCAGCTGAACACCCATCAGCATTAACAAAATCACCACCAGTCAATTGCAAAACACAACTTTACTTGCAACAACTTACATCCTATGATACCTTTAACACCATTAAACAAGAACATGTGCCTATCGTAGATCCTTGGTATGTGAACAAAAGCACCAAATCCAGTCTAAACATCAGGCTGACTGACCAACCATAATAAAACAAACCTCCACACAAAATATTCAAATATATTTCTACTTCAAGGAGAATACTTCATAACTTCTCTATGCTTACACAGTTATCACTTTTCTTGAGATTTTATGCATATGCAGTTATTTCATTTTGATGTCAAATCCACACACATGTACACAGATGTTCACACAAACATGTTAGACTGACATTTTTCATTATTTCATAATATGTTGCCTTCCCAGCCAATTCTGAGATATACAAATAACATTTTTATTTGGAAATACAGGTAGTCCTCAACTTACAACTGTTCATTTAGTGACCATTCAAAGTTATGCTACTGAAAAAAGTGACTTATGACCATTTTTCTCACAACTGTTGCAGCATCCCCATGGTCATGTGATCAAAATTCAGATGCTTGGCAAGTGATTCATATTTATGAGGGGTACAGTGTCATGGGGGATAATGGGGAAGCCAGATTCACTTAACAACCATGTTACTAACAAATGCAATTATTCACTTAATTCATTATTCAATTAATTGTGGCAAGAGAAGTCATAAAATGGGGCAAACTCACCAAATATTTCACTTAGCAAAATAAATTTTGGGCTCAACTGTGGTTCTAACTCGAGGACTACCTGTAGTCAAGCCACAGGCAAGCTTAAATTGCCAGATTCAGGCTTTAGTTCTGGGTATGTTGCTATTCAGTTGCAATTAGAATATCCATAATAGAAATATTTATCTCAGCATTTGAAATATTGCTCATGAATTTTATCTTGTTTAAAGCCATTGGAACATAATTAGATGGTTTTGGCCTTTATAAATCTGAGTGTTTAGCAGGTTGGAACTGTGCTTTCTATTGCAGAACATGGAATGTTGTAATGGTATTAAAAACCATTATATTTCCTTAAACTTTTATTTTTTCTGAATTCACTTTGGCAACCGGTCCATTTTTACTTGCAAATTCTAAGAAAACTGCAAATATCTTCCCCTTCGTTAAAAAAAAAAAACCTGCACATGCTCAAACATACTCAAGACCAAAACAGAAAGGGGCGGTTCTACACATGTGGATTGGTGTAAATTGTTAATTAAGATAAGCCACAGTTAATAATTAATTTCAATTGAAAGTGAGGATCTGGCCAGCCTTGAAACCGTTAAAGCCACTTCCCACAATTACATTGGACTGAATTTCCTCCTCCCACCCCCACATTAATTGTAGTCCTTGAGGTTTTAGGAACCAATGGTACAGATATGAAGGAACGGGCCGTGAAGAGAGAAGTATATTCTCATGATGGTTAGAGGTTATTTTACATGGAGTCCAAATACTTCGCTTTGAAAGCAAGGCGCAATACGATACGGTAGGTAAGCAAAACTACCCTTCCCATGAAGCAGTGTTGTTCCTGTTGCCGCCTGCGCTCCCAGCTGTAGTCCAAAACACCTCTTGGCCAAAGCAACTAAGGCACCCAAGGCGTTGAGCCGGAAAATAAAACCACACTCCCCATACTGCTTTGCGCTGAATCTTTGCTTGCCATATTAACCACTCCCGATTTCTTCCCCAGCACTCAGCCGGATGTGTCCGGCCGGGTCGAAAACACTACCATTCCCATCTGCCCGCGCGCGGCGAGGGCTCCCTTTTGACCTTCCTGGGGCCGCCATGATGGTTTGTGTGTGTGATGTATGCGTGAGTGAGTGAATACGATAAGAGAAGGAAGGGGAGAGAATGAGAGAGACGGGAAAAGGGGGTTGAGTCTTAGAGTTGTGGCAAAGTCAGAAGCCCGCTCCCCGATTTGCCAACCTGGAGGGGGTGGGGGGGTTTAAAACCCTCCCTTATGTGTGGGGAGGGACAGCCGGGCTCTCCCTTCAGGGGTGGCACCAGCGTCTCTCAGCGGACGGGGAGGGGAAGAGCTGAGAGAGCCCCCATCCCGGCCAATCTCGCAGGGTCTCGCAAGGTGAACAGACCTCTTCTCTTCCCCCCCCCAAAAAAAAACAACAACAACAACCCCTTGGCATTGCTTTGGAGGTGGGACCCGCGGTGCCAGGTGGGGGGACTCTGGGGAGGAGGAGGACCAGCCATGCCCTAGATGAGCCCTGAATTGAAAAGGAGGACTCGCTGTGAGCTGATCATTGGGTAGGCGCAACTTCAGACGCCCCCCCCCCTTCCTGCTGCAAAGTAAAGATGTAGTTGGAGGAAGAAGCCCTCCTCTAGTAAGAGCGAGGGGAGTGGTCTTGCCTGCATTTGAAAAGGGGAGGGTGGGTGTTCAGGCAACTGAGGAAAATCTCAGTGGTGGGCAGAAGAGGAGGAGGAGTCAAGAGGAAGCCAGGAATGCTGGGGGGGATTGGAGGGTGCACCCACCTAGGGAATGCCAAGGCTCTATCCCAAATTAGGGGTGCAGGAGGTGTGTCCCCGCAAGTAGGTGTGTGGCATAGTGGGGGGGGGGGGGTGAGAGCTCTTCTCATATATCATTCCCTTGTTTTCTCCCAAGGGCAAAGCACGAAATAGTAGAGGATAGAACTGGAGAGGGAGAGAGGTGTGGAGGGGGGTGGACCTCTGCTATGAATTTGTAATAGCCTCTTTAGGGAGATTGGCCTGCCCTTCTTCCCCTTTTTCCTCCCCACTCTTTTTTTTGGGGGGAGGTGACTTGGAGCCGCACGCACACACATCCTTCAGCAACTGGCTGGATCTCCTCTCTATCTCCCCACCACCACTTTCCACCATGACAACAAATCTAGCATTACAATTGCCATCCACCCCATGGCCACACAGCAGGTGAGTAACTCATCTCCCCTACCTTACTTCCAAGCCTTTCCTTGGGTTTTAGGAGAAGGGGGGAACTCCCCATCTCTATTTTCCTCCCATCCTCAGGCACCTTTTTGCCAGTGTCTGCCTGGGTTGTGTGTAGATATGTGTAACAACTGTAAGATGTGCAGCATCTTTTCTCTTTTGGAGGCTGCTGATGGACGGAAAAGAGTGTTTGGTGCCTAGATGTGCTTCCCAAAGGTAAGTTTGTATCCTTCCTTTGCCTCCTTCCCCCTCTCCCTCCCCCTCTTCTTTTTGGCTTTGCCAAAAATGTTTTTTTCAAGGAATAAACCCCCTGTCTCTTTTTTAGGGACACATTATTTCTCCCTTCCCCTCACCTCATCTTAATCTTCCCATTCCAAATTAATTAGCCCTTCTCTTTTCAACCCAGTAGAGCTCAGTGTTTTGAGCAGGACTGCCAATGCTTTGCAAACCCACTTCCCAAAATATAGATTTGTACATGGGTAGATTGTGGGGAATGCAGACAGCAAGTGAAAGCATCACAACAACTCAGATGCAGAAACCAGGGAGGGATGTTAAGCTATCAGGCTGGTTGCACAAATATTTTTTGCTGAGGGTAGAATCTAGAGCTTCTGTTGCCTCTCCTTCCTCTCCCTGATCTACTATTGTGTTTTCCTCCTTTTCTTATTCATTTTAATCTCCTTTGTTGTTTTGTTTTCTTGGATATTCTTTCCTTTCCAGCTTCTGTTCTGTCACTTTGGGATGGAGTGTTTAGATTTTTGTTGTTCTTCCGTGAAAGGAAAAATAAAGAAACCAAGATTAAGCTGTATTTTGCCAGGTGTTTTTTCAAGGGATCTGGTCACCTCTAGGTAGACTCGAGCTGAGAGAAAGCAAGGAGAGGGGACGAGCAGTGTGGCTTTGGGGTACATAGGGGCAAACATGGAACCAAAGTTTCTCCTCTATGATTTCCAGGGGAAGGAATTACCAGCCGTAAAATGCTCTTGCCTCTGTGTATTTCTCATGTTTTAACTGGGGAGGAAAGGAAGGGAAGAGAGGGGAGGTGCCGTTTCACACGGATTTCAGGGGCCCCTCTATAGAGGATGGCTCGGGTTATGTCCATCAGGAAGCAGTGTGATCCAGAAGGATTGAGTGAGGAGGCTCACCGCCTCCAAACAGCTTGACTTAAAGGCTTTTCAAAGGGAGGGAAAGCAGAAAAGATGTGTCAAGCAGTTTGCAGCTGGTAGAGAGAATTGAGGGGGAACCCAGCAACTGGCATCATGGAAGGCCAAGTTGAGGTGTGTGGGAACCCTTGCCAAGACCAGGCCTGTCAGCTCTGAAGCCAGTCTGGGGTGTGATGAGGTATCGGAGCCAAGTTCCTTTATACATTTATTTTCCCTTTCAGTGTTGTGCCTGGTCTTAAATGCTTGGAAGAAAGAGGTAGGGGTGGGGTGAAATGATGGTAGGAGACAAAATGTTCCATCAACAGAATGTGTGATGTTAGGTAGGATGAGTACAGGTTGCTCAAGCAGGAGAGAGTCATTCATCCTCATTGATTCTGTTTTACTGTCTCTTGCTCTCTCCTGTGTTAATCCTCAGAATAACACAACACACTTAGATTTTTGTGGGTTTTTTTTAAATAGAAAACTATTCATTGTAGATTTCTCTCATTTTCTGAGTCTCATTCTCTCCCCTTCCTTATAAGAAATCAAGAGGTTTTCCCAGCTCTGTTGGGATATTGATGAACTGAACATGCAGACCCTGTGCAGCTTATGAAGGTGTCTTCTCTTCACAATATTTGCATTTTATTTTAGTAGTTCACTATTTTCCCATTCAGTCTGGAATTGGTTTGTTTCATTTCTGACCCTCAGATGACATGAGTCCCCAATATAATTAATTCTTTTGCTATGTCCCTTCTCTCCTGTTGTCTCATAGTCGAATATCTTTAAGGGCCATGCCATATGCTAAATAAAAAAATACATTTTAAGGGCCAAATTGCATGGTTTCTTTTTTAAATAGAAACCAAAAAAGCAGCTTGAGATTTGAAAATGGCAACTGTATTTTTTTTCTCTCATAAAGTCTGAAATAATTTTGTCCTGACCTGTAGCATTCTGTATTCTCCTGTCCCCCTCATAGCATTGGTTGGCCAGTGGTAGGACCTAAACGTTGTTGGTTATTTGTGTGAAAAATAGGTTAAAAAAAGTAATTGGAGCCGCTAATCTTTGATGCTTGACGGGCTTAAGTTATAGTGGTAGAGAGCCTCCTGAATTATGTCTTTTTTCTTACATGGTTAAGCCATACACTCATCAGTGGAGTTTTTATATATAAGCATGTCCTTTGTAGTAGTTGCAGTTGATAATAGAAAGTTGCTTTGCCTGCTTCCTTCTGAATTTCTGTTTTTCCATTATTCCATCCTTCTCTTATCTTTCTGAACAACAGAAAAAAGCCCTGAGAAATATATTGCTTTTCTATTAGGCTGCCATTTTTTTAAAAAGGCAAAGAGAACACTTTTGCCTTCTAGACATCTTGCCTTCAGATTCCATAATTCACAGATTTTCTGGTTTACAGGTCTACATGGGGTCTGACTGAGGGTTGATCTCCAAGATTTCTACTTGTTTTTTTTTTTCTTTCCATTGTCCTTGCTAGTTCATGCTATCTCGATTTCCTGACACTTTTCTCAAATTCCACCTTTACCTTTTCAGTTGCACGTTCTTCTGAAAGTAGAACTCAAGCTCTTATGTCTTTGGAATCAGTCTGGACCAGTATTTTTCAATCAGATACATTAAGATATGTGGACTTCAACTCCCAGCATACTGACTGGGAAATTCTGGAAGTTAAAGTCCACACATTTAACCTTGCTGAGTGAGCTAGAGTAAATCTCAGCTTTGGGTCTGATTTTTATGTGTGTTTCACTGTTAAGTCTCTAATTTGGCATGTTTATATCCTTAGAAAACTGCTTTTTTAAAAAGAAAAAAATAGGCTCTAGGGATTTTTGGGACATCACTTATTCTCAGTTTGCACAACAAATTTATTTTTTCTTTATATTGGCTCTCATAAGATTGAAATAATTGCTGTCAAGGATAATTTTTTTCTGAAACAGTCCTATTTTGGATAATGACATCAAAACAGGATCTGCATATCTCTAAATCATTCTAAAGCAATAGAGAAAGCAGCTCTTTTTATTTAATTTATAGATTCTTGTCTTCTCTTTTACCTCCTTCCTGTTTGTTGTGTCTTGGGAAAAAATGGCCTATTTTCTTTTTCGCTTCTTTTATAAAAACGTGTCTGTGAGAATATTTATAAACCATGGTGACCTTCATTACATTGGTGAGAGGAGAAGACAGAGAAATAAAAGAGCCCTATAATTTGATTTAATATAATAGATCCATTGCATTATATCTATCTATCTATCTATCTATCTATCTATCTATCTATCTATCTATCTATCTATCATCACATTTCTGAGCTGCCCATCTCCCTCAGAGTCTTAATTAAGTCCAATTTCTTTTTAATCACCTACAGCATTATTATACATTGCCTGTAATCCATATGGGTTATTCTCCTGAGAGCCGGTCGGATCATCCAGAGAGTGGGAGGTGCTTCAGTCTGCATCGTTGAAGGCTGAGCTTAATTACTGAGGAATGCTCCGCCCTCCATCACGTGGCTCCTTGCATTCCCCAGTTTATGCTCAGCCTTCGTGAGAGTAGGCTGTGTATTTCCACTCCTTGGCCGATTCAAGCTAATGGCTGCAAAGTCCTCTACTTTTTCAGGTTTGCCTTTTATTCTTGGCTCTTCCTTAGCCTCTGCGCACTTCAGGTAGCTGTAGCAGGGGAGCGCGTTTTTCGCCCCCAGGGGGGACAACGAGCGGGTGGCTTTCGCGCTCCGACGCCAATCCTCCCCCCCCCATTCGGCTCCTATCCCTGCCACTTCTCCGCGTCACAATCGCAGCAGCTCCATTCGATCGCGCTGATAAGCGCAGCTGGTGTTCCCCCCCACCGCGAATGCCGATCACCCCAGGAAAGGGCGAATAGATTACCTGGCTGCCTTTCCGGCCTCTAGACGTGCCGGAGAGGCTTTTTAATTGCTCTGAGCGGCCTGTGGATAAGAGATTGTGGGCGGCCGCCATTTTGGGCGCCGCCACGTGTCGGGCGCTATATTTAAAGGCCTCATTGGGCTGCGAAGGGACTAGCTCTAGTCATAGGCGTTCCAGCCTGTGAGAGCTACTAGATTTTAATTACAATTGGCATACACTAGTTGGCTTCCGCAGCACGCTCAGGGCAGAAGCTTGCAGCCTATCCCTCCCGGTTGTTGCCTGGGAGCTCCAGCTGCCAAGAGGCCTCATTCCAGCCTCAGGCGTTCATTTGGCAGATTGGTGATAACTTACAGCAACCTCTAGGGCCACTCCTTCCTAGGAGCATCGAACCAGACCCCGAATTGAATATTATGAAATAAAAATAATAATAATAATAATAACAATAATAATATTAAGAAATTATATATATAGGCATATATATATATATATATATATATATAGGCATATATAGATATATAAACTTTCTTGCTAAAGGACTATTACACAGTTTCAATACTAATTGTTTTATATATATTAATAATTATAACAATATTAATTTTATAGGCTGTATACGTCTAAATTCCAAAAGGGGGCACGGGCCAGCTGAAAGGACACCCGGCCTTTGTTGTAGGTCGAACCCTTGGCGAGCCAACTGCCTTAAATTGGTATTTTAGTCCTTTCTTCTATAATGGCAGATGACATTTCCACAAAAGGCCCTTCTTTGAAGGCCAGATCTAAATCCTACCACCTGCGCAAACAGGCTAAGGAAGCCTCTAAGGATACTTCCAAGGCTTATCAGAGAGACGCCCTAAGAGGTCATAGGGCACTGGAGAAAGAATTTGACAGGCGATCTAGAGAGGCACAACCCATGCTTCCAGCCCTACCATCCTCTGTTCCTTCTACCTCCAGACACCCCCCCCTCCTCCAGATTGCTCTTCCCTCTCCAGGCACAGCTCATCCCAGGGACACCAGGTCCCCGGACCAGCCACCAGACGGCCGCCCGAAGCTACATTCATGCCCACGGCCGCTGGTCTGCGTCAGGAGGAGGCTGCCACAGTTGAGATCCCTGCATACATGCAGGCATGGATGGAACGGGCTATCCGCCAGGGGATAGCAGACGGCCTTCAACAGATGTCCAGGTCCAGTCCCCCCCCCCCCCGATGGCACCTGAACACGACTCGCCATCAGCCCGGTCCTCACCCAGATTGGACCCTACTCATGGTCAGGTACCTTTGCAGGGGGACAGTCCTCTCCCAGAAGGGGAACTGGAGGAGGCCATAGAGGACCTGGATCAGTTCGGGGAGGAGGAGGAATTTGAATGGGGTTCTACACACCAAGGGGAAGTCCTATCGGAGATAGACCCAATGGAAGGAGACATGTCCGAGGACGAGGGTCTCACTCCCGATCAACCCACTGTTGTGGGTCTGTTCAAGCCACACGTGTTTAAATCGCTCCAATTTAAGGCCAAGAACATTTCTGGCCTGTCTGTTCAGTCCTCCTCGGTTCTCCTTTCCCTGGCGGAGGGACAAGAGGATGCCATTTTCAGGCAGCCCGTGGTGGAGGCGGAAGTTATTCTGGCCCCACCCATATTTC
Source organism: Hydrophis major (assembly GCA_033807585.1). Lineage (NCBI taxonomy): Eukaryota > Metazoa > Chordata > Lepidosauria > Squamata > Elapidae > Hydrophis > Hydrophis major. The sequence continues at coordinate 2,098,234 of JAUCBL010000017.1, read as the reverse complement.
ACGACCTAGTTTCAAACCATTTGGACTCTACAAGGGCCCCTCCGGCCCCATCCAACCAGGACAAGAGGTTCTTTAACCTCGAGTCGAGCTTCTACAACCTGCTTAACACTTCCGAGGCAGATGAGCCCATTGTGGGTTTAGCATCCTCGTCCTCCCCCAGTGATCCCCTGGAGGCTCTGAAACCTGAGGACAAGAGGTCTGAACTGGCCTTACGTAGGGCCCATCAAGCGGACACCTGGGCCATTAGATCGGCCACGGCTGCTTCATTCTTCACCAGGTCTTTGATTCGGTGGCTCCGCCAACTGAAAAAACATGTTCCCCCCTCTAATGCAAGGGCACATCAGGACATCGCAAAATTGACGGCCGCGGCAGAATTCTCGGCCGACGCCACCTACCACACGGTTAATTTCTCCGCCCGTGCAATAACCTCTCACGTTACAGCACGCCGCCTGCTCTGGCTCAAACACTGGCAGGCGGACGTGAAAAACAAGGTTAAGTTGGCCACTGCCCCCATTAAGGGGGACAAACTATTTGGCACCGCCCTGGAGCCATTGCTATTCGAAACCCGAAGCAAGAAAAAATTCCTTCCTCCCCTCTTTCGGAGGTCAGAGTCAAGAGCACCTCAGCCTTTTCGGAGAGGTTCCCCCCGTCCTTTCTACCAGTATCCTTTCCCACCCAGGCGTCCGAGACCCCCCTCCTTCCGGCCATTCCAGCCCCAGGATCGAGCCGATCCGGGCGACAGGAACAGGAGGGGTGGCAGCTACAGGCGCCCCTTCAGGGGTTCAGGAGGGAAGCCTTTCCGACGCAGCCCTTTGGCAGGTGGCCTAGAGGTGGAGCACTTGCCTCACAGTCAGGAGGTTGTGAGTTCGATCCCAGATAAAGGCAAATATTTGGAATAAACTCTCCTTCTCAAGCAGGGGGTTGTACTTAGATGACCCAGATAGATCCCATCCCTCCCTTCCCATCGGCGCACTCCTCAAGCATTTCGCTGACCAATGGGATTCCTCTACCTCCAATGCCTGGGTCCAAGACACCATCAGACTGGGCCTCGCGCTTGAATTCCAGCGCCCCCCCTGATTTTTTTTTTTATGGCATCCCCCCCCTCCAAGGGTCCCAATGGATTCAGCTATCCACCATCTCCTCACCATACAGGCCATACAACCTGTACCACCATCCCAGCAGGTTTTACTCCCACCTCTTCATGGTCCCCAAATCCTCAGGGGGATGGAGGGCTATTCTAGACCTGAAACGCCTTAACTGTTACCTGACCTACAGCAGGTTTAAGATGCACACCCTACAATCCATTCTACTGGGCATCAGGCAGGGAGACTGTCTATCCTCTATAGACCTTTCAGAGGCGTATCTTCACATCCCAATCCGGCCCTCTCATTCCAAATTCCTCAGGTTCTGTTACAACCATCGCCACTTCCAATATGTGGCCCTTCCCTTTGGATTGGCCTCTGCCCCGAGAACCTTCACTAAGGTCCTCACGGCCCTAGCGGCCCACCTCAGGGACCTCCTGGTTCGTCTCCACTGTTACCTGGATGACATCCTCATCCTGTCTCACTCCAGACCCCAAGCAGAAGGGATATCAGAGCTACTCTCTCTGCCCTCCAAGACCATGGGTTCCTAGTAAACTGGCAGAAGAGCCATCTGTTACCATCTACACGGATCAACCACTTGGGGTCCGTCATTGACTCGGTTCAGGGAAAGGTTTTCCTTTCCTCTGAGAGATTCCATAGCATCCAGGAAACTCTTAAACATATCAGACAATCAAGGAAGGTAACACCTTTAGAATCATCTAAATTACTCGGTAAAATGGTCTCATGTATCTCCATTGTTCCCTGGGCCCGTTTACACACTAGATCCCTACAGTGGTTCCTGCTCCCGTTCCAAAGGACCTGCAAAAGCAATTCAAAGGCCACGGTCAAGGTGCCTTCAAGGGTCCTAACGTCTCTCCTCTGGTGGACCAGTCCCGCCATCAACAAGGGACATTGCTTCAAGGAACCCCAACGCCTCACCCTCACCACAGACGCCAGCCTGTCTGGATGGGGTGCTCACATCCACTCGCTCTCGACACAGGGCAAAGGGTCACAGGTAGAACGGACATGCAGTATAAACTGGTTGGAACTTCGCGCCATCCACCTGGCCCTGCGCAACTTCCTCCCCCACGTACGCGGGCGGCATGTCCTGATACTCACAGACAACGTCACCGCCAAGGCTCACGTCAACCAACAAGGGGGCACCCAGTCCATAAGTTTGATGAGAAAGGCCAAGCGCCTCTGCAGTTGGGCGGAGCGCAATCTCCTCTCTCTCAAAGCTGAGCACATCTCAGGGGTCTCAAACACCCAAGCAGATTGGCTGAGCAGGACCACGGTGGACCAGTCCGAGTGGCGCATCCACCTGTCACTGTTCAGGGAAGCGACCATGATGTTCGGTCTCCCGTCAGTAGACCTCTTCGCATCCCCGCTCAACACCCAATTCCCCAGGTTTTTCTCGAGGTACCCCTCCCACGGGGCCGAGAATCACAACGCCCTCCATTGCCCCTGGCCCACAGGGCTTCTATATGCATTCCCTCCGTTGGCCCTGGTCCCCAGAGTCATCCAGAAGCTCATCTCCGAGAAAGCAGAGCTGATTCTAGTGGCACCCTACTGGACCAGGCGCCCATGGTTTGCGGACCTCCGCAACCTATCAGTGGCCCCTCCTTGGAAAATTCCCCCACACAGGATATCCCTTTCCCAGGGGGCCCTCCAACACCTGGATCCTCAGTGGCTCCAGTTAGCCGTTTGGAGGTTGAGCGGGAACGTCTAAGGAAGGAGCAGGTCTCTGACCAGGTTATTGATACCATTTTAGCCGCCAGGCGGCCCTCAACAACCAGAATATACAATGTCACTTGGCAGGGGTTCTGCAAGTGGTGCCATAGTCTCCAGGTCAACCCGCTCTCACCCTCCATCCCTCAAGTTTTGGAATTCCTCCAAGAGGGTCTGAGGAAAGGTCTTTCCCCGAGGCGTCAGGTCACAGCCCTCTCAACCGTCATTGTTTGCGACAACCTGGGTTCCCTTTCCCTCCACCCTCGCATTAGGGCATTTCTCTGAGGAGACTAACTTGTGTCCCCCAACCGTACATAGATACCCTACTTGGGACCTCAATAAGGTCCTGGTGTCCCTTACTAATCAACCCTTTGAGCCTCTAAGGGAATCCTCACTCGAGTTCCTAACATTCAAAGTCGTGTTCCTGATGGCCATTACTTAGGTTCGCCGTATATCGGAGATAGCAGCCTTGTCGGTGAGGAGGGACCTTTGCATCTTCCATGCCGATCGGGTGGTTCTCCGACCGGACCCTACCTTCTTGCCAAGGTCAACTCAGCCTTCCATAGGGCACAGGAACTTATACTTCCGAACTTCTACCCCAATCCCTCGCGGGAAAGGGAGAAGCTTTGGCATACCCTGGATGTAAGATGGGCCCTCCGCATTTACATTAAGTGTACCCAGCCCTTCAGGAGGCCCGAATCCCTATTCCTTTCCTTTCAGCCCAAATCATTAGGCCATAAGGTGTCCCCGTCAACCATTGGCCACTGGATTAGAGCTACTATTTCCAAAGCATACTTGTCCCAGGCTCTGCTGGTTTCCAGCGGAATAACAGCACACTCCACCAGAAGGGCAGCCACCTTGGCAGCTTGGGCCACCCAGGCTCCAATTGTGGATATTTGTCAGGCAGTCACCTGGGCATCCCCATCTCCCTTCATCAGGCACTATAAGATTGACATATTTGCCTCGGCGGAGACTTCGTTTGGTAGACGAGTTCTCCAGCGAGTCCTCAAAGAACCGCAGGGACTACAGAACCAGACGGAGTCCCTCCCGTAGGACAGCCAAGCTTTGGTATGTCCCACTCTCTGGATGATCCGACCGGCTCTCAGGAGAATGGGCGTTGGTCCTTACCTGACACGCCATTTCTCTGGAGCCGGGAGGATCATCCAGCCCCACCCTTTTATTTCACCGTCTGGTGGGGTCTTGTTTTGGCCAATGATCCTTTTAGCATAGTAAGATGAGAGCACGAGCTTCTCTTCACTCTCGACTTCGCATAAACTGGGGAATGCAAGGAGCCACGTGATGGAGGGCGGAGCATTCCTCAGTAATTAAGCTCAGCCTTCAATGATGCAGACTGAAGCACCTCCCACTCTCTGGATGATCCTCCCGGCTCCAGAGAAATGGCGTGTCAGGTAAGGACCAACGCCCAATCTCTCTGAACTCCCTAACAATATGAGAAATTATGCCGTTAACTGCTTTATGTACAGGGCTGTAAGTGACGGCATGACTGCACCTATGTCCTAAGTCTCTGGCTGCCATAAATGTGAAACCAGATCCAACTCTCTAACCATTTCAGGTTTTCTCTCAAAAAGTTGTTCTTATATCGGTCTTCTACAATCTGGAGGTGTGGGACTTCAGTCCTGTAACTCACAATGATGTGCTGCCATTTTTATAACCGCATGATAATTGTTTTCTCCCTTTTGCTGTGCGTATCTCTTTTTTTAAAAAAAGCCTTTTCTTCTTCCTCTCTTCATCTGCAGGTTGCCCTTGACTTACAACAATTCATTTAGTGACTGTTCAAAGTTGCAACAGCCTTGAAAAAAGTGACCTATGATCATTTTTCATAATTATGACCATTGCAGCATCCCCATGGTCGCATCAAAATTCAGGCGCTTGGCCACTGACTCATAGTTATGAGGGTTGCAGTGTCCCTGGGGTCATATGATCACCCTTTGTGACCTGACAAGTAAAGTCAAGGGGGAAGCCAGATTGACTTAACAGTGTTACTAATTTAACAACTGCAGTGATTTACTTAAGAAATGTGGCAAGAAAAGTTGTTAAAATGGGGCAAAACTCACTTAAGAAATGTCTCACTTTAACATAAATGTTGGGCTCCATTGTGGGCATAAGTTGAGGAGTACCTGTACATTATTTGCATAATACCCTTAATGAAGATGGCAACACCTAGTTTGTAGTCAGCTGCTGCTAATCACAATGATATTATATTAATTGTGATGTAATACAGTGCACCAAATGTTTTGCCCCCAATGGTGCTCAGGATGCTATGCCAGATTCACTTCACAACTGTGTTCATAATTTAACAACTGCAGGGATCAACTTAACTGTGGCAAGAAAGGTCATAAAATGGGGCAAAATTCACTTAACAACTGTCTTGCTTAACAACAGAAATTTTGGGCTCAATTGCAGTCATAAATCGAGGACTACCTATATACCTAGAAAAACATGGTTGGATTTTATTCATCATACCTAGACGACAGCAGTTGACATGATATGTTCATCTTTGGAGAACAGAACTTTAAATGCCTGTCAAAAAATTATTTTTACTTTTGCCGTGTGTGTAACCATTAAGATTTGCCTCTGAACTTAGCTGTACCCTAGTAGAGAAAATATCTTGGAAATTAGGAGGCTATAAAATCACTCTTTTTTTCCTGCTCTAGCAAAATGGTTTCTCACTGAGACCCAAATACATTTTTGAGGAGCACAGTCAAAAAACTAGCTGCATGCAAAAGTTTTGATGTTATTCTTGAGAGGAAAAGTGTTTCTGTGCATGTTGACAGCTTCTTCCAGTGAGTTTGGATAATTTTCTCCTGTTGCAGAGCTGAATAAATATTGTTGTGTATGTAGTGGTATAAGGAGTAGTCTATTCTGCTCTTTGATCAATCCCGTGTTTTTCAACCTTGGCAACTTTAACATATATGACCTTCAGACTGGGGAATTCTCAGAGTTGACCTCCACACATCTTAAAATTGCCAAGGTTGAAAAACACTGGATTAAATCTGTGTTCTTTTAAACAACTATTAGACAGTCCCAGAGTTCTTTAAAGAGGCAGGAGTTTTTACCTAGCTAGCTCCTAAACCAGTGTTTCTTAAACTTGGCAACTTGTAGACGTGGACTTCCAACTTCTAGAATTCCCCAGCCAGATGTTTTCAAGCTGCCAAGGTTGAAGAACATTGTCCTAACTTATCCAAGGTTAAGGTAGCAGAGAAAGTCCAGTTAGCTTTCCAGTAGTTCCTGCCTTTGAGCTCTTTGCAATAACCCTCAGCGTTCACACAGACAGTGGACAACTCATGATCTATGATCAACTGAAAACTTGAGAATGACCCTTGAAAATTCTGTTGAATGGCCCTGCTAGAACTAAATCCAGTCATCCAACTCTATATCTCCCTAGATTTGGCTCTCTTTTTTTCATAGAACTGCTTTTCTTTTCTTTTTTTAAAATTGTTTTTATTACATTTTTCAAAAATACAAATCTCACTTATATTTGTAACAACGTTTTGGCATCGGCAAATACATATATCTGATATACCTTATATACTGTATTTCAACAAATACATGTATCTTATATACCTTATTATATACATATCTACAGTAACAATCTCTTCAGGTCTCTTACCTTATTTACAATAATCCATACTGCCTAATCTTTATATCTATTTTTAGCCACTCATACCATTTCTCCCATATTGCATAATATTAGGAGTTCTCCTTGTCTTTCATTTCCAGTGTGAGCTTATCCATTTCCGCGCATTCCAATACTTTTTGTATGACTAGATCTTCTGAGGGGATATTGGCTCCTTTCCATAATTGTGTGAAAGCTATTCTGGCTGCTGTCAAAATATGTAGTATAATATATTTAATCTTTTTAGGGTATTGGTCTGTAATTATTCCTAATAAAAAGAATTCCAGTTTAAGTTCAATTTGGTGTTTGCAGAACTCTTGCAGCCAGTTCTTTATTTTGACCCAATATTTCCTGGTCTCGGGGCATAACCACCACATGTGATAAAAGGTACTTTTTTATATCTACCCTGTATTTGTAAATATGGCCACTGATCAATTATAATTCCTTGTTCTCTCAGCTCCTGATTCGTTTTGAGCTTCCCTTGGTTATCTAATAACTCATTAACTTACCATTTTTTTATATCCAATCTGTTTGGGTGGATCATGGCCTCCATAGTTCACAGCCAGCGGGGTATCTTCATATAATGTTTCTTTTGGATTTTCATCCAAATCTGGATGAGTGAATCTCTTATTTGATGTCTGTAGAAGTAAGAATGTACCTTATTCCTTTTTTCCCCATAAAAATGCATCCCAGCCTATGTGGAGGTCATGACTTTCTACTGTTAATTCTCTTATCTTTTAAGTTTACCCAATCCTTTATCCAATTTAATGCCGCTGCCTGATAGTAGAGTTCCCACTCTGGTAGTCTAAAACCACCTCTGCTCCTACTATCCTGTAGCATTTTCAATTTAATGTGCAGTTTCTTGCTTAACCAGATGAATTTAATTGTTATTTTATTTATTTCTTTGAAAAACTTATCCAGTTGTATCAGAATCATTTGAAATAAATATAATAATTTGGGCAAAATGTTCATTTTTATTGCTGCAATTCTTCCCAGTAATGACAGTTGTAAATTCTCCCATGATTCTAGATCTTTTTTTATTTTACTAATTTACTATAGTTGTCTTCTTTAACTGAAGAACATCTAGAGGATAACCATACTCCTAAGTATTTCACCTTTTTTGCAATCTGTAATCCCATTTTCCTTTCTAATTCTTTTTTCTGATTTGCAGTACAATTTTTAACTATCATTTTAGTTTTATCCTTATTAATTTTAAGTCTAGCCACCTGCCCAAATTTTTCTATTTCTTGTAACAACATATGTCCAGTATTTAGTGGGTCTTCTACAATAAATACTAAGTCGTCCGCAAATGCTTGGACCTTATACTCTTCTTTCCTAATTTTAATCCCCTTTATTTCTGAGTTTCGTCTGGTTTGGGCTAGTAACACTTCTAAGGACAGGATAAATAGCAGAGGCGATAATGGGCACCCCTGTCTCACTCTCTTGGCTGTTTTAAAATCGTCCGTACGATCCCCATTTAAGAGTACACTTGCCTTTTGTCTGGAATATATTGCCCATAATGTTTTTTCAATATTCGTCCCAAAATTCATTTTTTTAATTTGCTGTAACATAAATTGCCAATTTAGATTATCAAAAGCTTTTTGTGTGTCTAAAAATATTAGCGCTGCTTGCTTTTCGGGATGGGCTTCATAGTACTCAACAGCATTTAACACTGTTCTTGTGTTGTTCCTTTTCTGCCTATTTGGTAGAAAACCATTCTGGTTGGGGTGTATAATTTCACTCAATGTTGGTTTCATCCTTTCTGCTAATATCATGAATATTTTGTAATTGGCATTCAACAGTGAGATTGGTCTATAGTTCTGAATTAGTTGCTGATCGGTACCTTCTTTTGGGATTAGGATGATGTATGCCTCGGACCAGGATTTAGGTAGTCTGGCTTCTAATAATGTCTCATTATATACATTCAATATTATTGGTTCCAAAATTTCATACATGTTTTTATATAGCTCACTGAGGAGACCATCCGGTCCTGGGGTTTTATTATTTTTCTGTTTTTGAATTGCTTTCTTCAATTGTGCTGATGTTATTTCTTTATTTAGTATCTCTCTCTTTTCTTCCGAAATTGGAGTTAAACCTTTCTCCTCCAAATATTGCGTTATACTCTTCCCCATAAGTTCTTCCTGTTTATACAGCTCCCCAAAATAATTTTGCACGTTTTTTTTCCTCTTCCATCTGGTGGCATACGTTCCCTTTCTCATTCTTTAGTTGCTGTATTAACCTTTTTTCTTTCTCTATTTTCAACTTATAAGACAACCATCTGCCCGGCTTATTTGAAAATTCAAAAAAGTTTTGCTTTACAAATTTTAAATTTTGTGCCCTTTCTTCTTGTAGTGTCAGATTTAATTTATGGCTAGCAAGGGTCATTTTCCTCTTCGCTTCCATGCTTTTAGGATCTTTTTGGAGTTTGCACTCAAGTTTTTTATCATTCCCTGAAGTTCCTCCCTCTAATGTACGCTTTAGTGGTGTCGCATGAGTTCTGCAGGGTGGTATGCTGCTTCAGATTTACCTTAAAAAATAATTCCAATTCTTTTTTTATCTTTTGATCATACTCCTTTTCCTTCAAAATTTGTGAAGGAATCGAATCCCCCTAGATTTGGCTCTCTTTTTTCATAGGACTGATTTTCTTGGATCAGTTTGCCAGTTAATATAATCTCACTTATTTTCCATGGGAATGTACAGGTAGTGCTCGACTTACAATTCATTTAGTGACTGTACAAAGTTACAACAGCACTGAAAAAAATGACTTAAAACTGTTTTTCATAGTTATAACCTTTGCAGCATCCCCACAGTCATGTGATCAAAATTTTGATGCTTGGCAACTGGTTCATAATTAGGTCTGTTGTAGCGTTCCACGGTCATGTGATATGCTTTCATGACCTAACAAGCAAAGTTAATGGGGAAACCAAATTCACTTAACAACCAGGTTACTAACTTGTCACTTGGAGTGATTTACTTGACAACTGTGGCAAGAAATATAAAATAGGGCAAAACTCACTTAACAAATTCTCACTTAACAACATAAATTTTGGGATCAACTGTAGTTGTAAGTCAGGGACTGCCTGTACTACTGATTTTAAATCATTCTTTTAAATCAAAAAATGATGCAATATTTTTTAACTCATATTCATTTTGCTGTGATTAATTTAGCTTTTCCCCCCCTGCCCAGTGTTGATGATGTGTGCCTTTGATTGCAGGACATTTTTCTCCTTGCAATGTGTTGTTTTCTTATGCATATACAGGTAGTCCTCGACTTACGACTACAGTTGATCCCAAAATTTCTATTGCTACACAAAACATCTGTTAAGTGAATTTTGCCCACATTTTATGACCTTTCTTGCCACAGTTGTTAAGTGAATCACTGCACAGTTAAGTTAGTAAAATAGCTGTTAAGTGAATCTGGTTTCCCATTGACTTGTCATAAGATCACAAACGGTGATCACGTGTCCATGGGACACTGCAACCGTCATAAATGGTCATAAGTCAGTGTCATCATAACTTTGAATGATCACGAAATGAAGTCGAAGACTACCTTTATGTAAAAATCTTGATTCGTTTGTGTTGCATGTCCTTCCCCCCCCCAAAAAAAAAAACAAAAAAACCACCAAACACTTCATTGTCAGTCTCATCTTGCCGATCTGGAGCACCATATTTACCTGCCTGGTTGGCCTATTTTGCCTTTCCTCCTTTTGCAGCCCAGAGAGTAGCTGAAGCGGGACATAGCCAATGTCGTCCAGCAAAGGGGCAGGGGCTGGAGCTCGCCGGCGGCGGACGCGGTGCCGGAAGTGTAAAGCGTGCCTGCGATCAGAGTGTGGGGAGTGCCATTTCTGTAAGGACATGAAGAAGTTTGGGGGTCCTGGACGCATGAAACAGTCCTGCCTGCAGAGGCAGTGCACAGCGGTGAGTGAGAGAGGTAATGACTGGCTCTTTGACTCCTGTATAACAATAGCGCTTAGACTTATATACCGCTTCACAGTGCTTTACAGTCCTCTCTAAGTGGTTTACAGTGTCAGCACATTGCCCCTAGTAATCTGGGTCCTCATTTTACTGACCTCAGAAGGATGGAAGGCTGAGTCAACCTTGAGCCAGTGAGAATCAAACTGCTGGCAGTCAGTAGAATTACCCTGCAATACTGCATTCTAACCACTGCACCACCACAGCTCTTCCAATCAGTCAACTTGGTGAAGCTTACTAAGGGGGGTGTCTCATCTTCGGAATAGGACAATTTGCCACGGCAAACCGGCCATGGCCAACTTATCACAGTCAACCCGCCATGAGCAACTCACTGTGGGGTAATTCACCATTGCTATGTGAGCTGTCAGCTGAGGAGCGAAATGGCCGAGCACTGGGTGAACACCAGGCCACTACTCTTGGGCTGTGAGCTGCCAGGAATGCCTTTGGAGATGCCGTCAGCTGGGGAGTAGAGACCAGACCTGACTGAAACAGCTGACCATAGGCAATCAGAAGCCTGGGGATGGGGCGGGTGCGCACACGAAGATTCTGCCCAACTAAATGTGGGCGGATGCCAGGGGGTGGGGTAGACTCACATAAGGGTGAAGGAATAAACCGCAGTTAGTGCTGACTTTGTTTTGCTTCTTTGCTTGGTCACTTTGTGCTGGGTTTCACGCTTTCAAGGATAAATGCTTCAAACTGAACTGTGTTGTCTGATGTCTCTTGATGCTGAACTACAGAACATGTCAAGAGGTGCAAAATAGTTCACACTGAAAATATTGTAAGCTGGAAGCACCCTATTGAGAACACTTTCTGTGAGATGAGAACTGAAAAACTCCCTTCCTTTTGGATGTGTAATGTTTTAAGTGCAGCTTTTAAAGTCCAGCTTTATTCATTGCTAAAAGATATGCAAAGGAGGGTTTGTGAACAGTGTCCCAGCTGGCCTCCCTTGACTCTGCTGCCTCCAGGAAACTTCCCAAAGATGATTTATGTCTACTAGGGGTAGTAGAAAGAGCTTTCCTGCTTGATTACTGCAGTCTACTTCTGCTGACTCTGGGCTGACTGCAGTTCGACAGTTCAATTCTTACAGGCTCAAGGTTGACTCAGCCTTCCATCCTTCTGAGGTGGGTAAAATGAGGACCCAGATTGTTGAGGGCCATAAGTTGACTCTAAACCGCTTAGAGCACTGTGAAGCGGTATAGAAGTCTATGTGCTATTGCTATTTTACATTTCTTACATCTGACTTCTGTCCTCTGTCTCCTTGCAGCCAGTTCTACCTCACACGGCTGTGTGCCTGGTCTGTGGGGAGGCTGGGAAAGAGGACACAGTAGAGGGTGAAGAGGACAAGTTCAACCTGTCACTCATGGAGTGTACCATTTGCAACGAGATTGTGCATCCAGGCTGCTTGAAGGTGAGAAAGGCGAGCCATTGTATAGTCACCAACCCTGCTCAGGAGTACCTCACCCATTCCCTTCACCTACACTGGTCATTCTCTTTGCAGATGGGAATCGCTGAAGCGGTCATCAACAATGAAATTCCAAACTGCTGGGAATGCCCCAAGTGCAAGAGAGAAGGCAAATCAATGAAAGTATGTGGTTTGGTGTGTGTGTGTGTCATCCTAGAGAAGGGAGAATCAAAGTGTGTGGGCTAGAAGCCCCACAGGGTACTCTACTTATGACTGATCGCTTAGCGACTGTTCAAAGTTATGATGGACCCCAAAAAATGTTCTTGTAGCTACCACCCTTCTCCACAGTTATGTGATTGCATTTTGGATGCTTTCTGCTTGTATCCACAATGGCCATTTGCAGCATCTTACTGTCATGTGACCATGATTTATGACATTTTGGGGGGGCTGGAAACCGGTGTTTATTTCAGGTTTCTGGCAAATAAAATGCCAATTGCAGACAATGAGTTCACTTAACAATCACAGTTGCTTAATGATCCCAAGAAAAAATATCAAATGGGGTCAGTCATGCGACAATCTGCTTAATGACTGGCACAACTTACAACTATGATCCCAGGCTCAATTTCAGTCATAAGTCAAGGACTACCTGTAAGGATGAGGACAGTCAGATAGACCCCTCTGCTTAGGACCTTTGTGCAGAACAATTTGGTTGGCTTTATTTGATGTGCTGTCCAGAAAATCCATATCTGGCCTGCTTTCCTCAGCCCTGCCTCTGAGCAATGTTTTTGTGTCCTGAAAGCATTGGTGAGAATTGGGCAGGTTGAGTTAAGCCAGCAGCCTCCAACTTTTTGGGCACCAGGGACTGGTTCCATGGAGAGAGGTTTTTCCGTGGACCAGAGGGGGTGTGGTTTTGCATGCTGCCTGCATCCTACAGATGAGGCTTCATTTGTTTGAGTGGCCCGGTTTCTGGCATGCCACGGATTGGTGCTGGTCCATGGACCAGGGGTTGGGGACCCCTGGGTTAAGCCATAATATGATTGTCTGGTTTTGACTTGAGCATGCCTCGTGAAGGCACCCTTCTTGTGGCTTATTCAGCAAAAAGTGATGAAAAAATGAGAAGCTACGCACAGTTTGTGAGCCTTTTTCTGCCTCTCTTCTGTCCACCCTCTCAGGATTCGGGGGATGGCACAGGGAAGCGGCGTTCAGACAATGGTGAGGAAGGGGTCCGGTGGAAGCTGACTGATGAGCCTGCTCAGAACAAGAAGAAGTTGCCACCAGCACCACCTTTGCCCCTGCCACCCTCTGAGGAGAGTCTCGTCCAGATGGGTGCTCACAAGCGCAAAAAGGAGCTCCCAGCTCCTGAGACAGGACCCAAGAAGAAGGTGAATGGCCATGGGCTCAGCCTATGATTGTCAGGCCCCATGTGTTTGCAAGGCTGGGATCTTTCTCATGCTTTAGCCTACTCAATCTGCCCTTGTTGGGCAAGCTTAAAACCCTCTTGACACAAGACTAGCCATTTCCTCAGCCTGGGTATGTTGGCTAAAGAGGACAGGCAGTGTCCTCCAAACCGTCCAGTGGAGCAGGGAAGCTGCCAAGAAGATTCTTCCTAGACTATTCAAAAGTTTTATTTCTCATGCTGGTCAGCCAGATGATCTTAGCAAACTTACAAGAGGGGTATAAAAGCAGTCATCAGGAATGTGTTTGATAGGCCCAACCTCCAGCATGGATATCCCACCACTTCACATCAGTTGGACAAACTCCATTGCATCTTGTGGTGGTCTCTTCCAATCACTTCATTCTTTGGTACAGCAAAGTAATTTTCTTTGACCTGTTTAGCTCTCCTTCAATTCTGTCTCTCTTTTCCCATGTAGTCCAAAAATCCCCCACTTTTTTTACCCGTCAGATCTGTGCCTGATAGGCTCCAGGGTCATTGCAAGGAGGCTTTGAAGAATCAAAGCTTTGTTCTTGTCCCTGTCTCCCATGCCCTTATGCCTCCCAATGATGGCACTTTTTTTTATCATTGTTGTGTCTACCCTACTCCCCTTCCAAAAGTTCTTGACATCTGTTACTTGATCCCAATTAAATTATTTTCCCTTCCCTGTTCCAACTGAGGCTGTTAATTAGCAAAGCAGTTAAGGCTTATACTTTTTCTGCAAAGCTTTTGGGTGGTGGGGATGGATAGCATTTTTGTAGGGGAAGCTATTGGCTTGGGCAACAAAAGTTGTTAAGGTGTTGCTTGTTAACTGGTTTTAGCAACACTCATGTTTTATTGCAAACTGAATAGGCAGCATACAAATAACTGTTAATAAGTAACATTTGGGCATCTTAGCTACTACTCAGTTTTTCTGATCTCATCTGTTATACCTTGGTGAGCCACATGATGCTTTTGGGGAGAATGGGTGTTCATGTGGTGATGGATCCATACCCATAGAGATTACATGGCTAGATCCTGATTTGTGGTCTTTGAACTACTATCAGAGTTGATGATCAAGTGAAACTTTCTGATTCTCTGAAGAAATCATGCTAACCACACCAGGGGTTATTATACTCAGTCCTGCCTTATGATTTTCTGCCTCTACCCACAATGCACTATTTCAATTTGTATTTCTTGTACAAACTACACCTCTTTCTGTTCCAGTCTGAAAGGTAGGAATCCCTCGATTAAGGGTGTGTTAAATGCTGTGGATTTGAGAGCCATCCTGGGCTTTGTGCAGCAAAGTGTCACAGTCCAACAAAAATGGTGAGCCAAGGATTCCAGTTTTCCAGATTGTTTTGCTCACTTCCATTCTGGGAAAGCTCTGACAACTCAAAAAAAGATACATTAGCAAGTCATGCTCTTTTTTGCCGGTGTACTAAATTGGGTGTCCAACTTGGCAACTTTAAGACTTGTGAACTTTAACTCCCAGAATTGCCCAGCCAGTGGAAAGTCATTCTGGATCTCTGAACTTTTTCAGTGCTTAATTTGGGTTTCCAGTTTTTTTCAGTATTCTCCACCCCAAGCTCCTTACTTTTGATATTGGAAGAGGTTACCTTAAGTCAGGGTTCGCCAACCTTTTGGACCTCAGGACCACCAAACTCATAATTTTAAATCCTGGGGACCACTAATATGAATTTTGACTGACGGTGGCTTGTTGACGTTGGTGGGAGAGAGAGAGAGATCTGATCTAACCTCTCTCCTCCACCACACACACAAACACACCGAGGCCAGGGTGGGATTCAAATTTTTTAACAACCAGTTCTTGGGCATGGCCTAATTTGTGGGTGTGGCTTGGTCATGTGACTGGCTGGGCATGGCTTGTATGTAAATATTATAAATATGTAAATATTGATTTTTTTATTAAAAAAAGAGCAACTTTTACCCAAAATCAGGCAAAGCAGGTGGGCAGATTGAGTTGCTCACAGAATCACAGATTAATTCAGAGATCTGTGTTTTCTGCCCTTGGCTATCTGAGTGTGCACTGCTTCAGTCCTAAGGGAGGTTCGGCTGTGCTTAAAAGCAGAGCCGAAGATCTAAAGACTAGCTAGAAAGCAAGATATCCAACCATTTCCTGCTTCCTAGCTATTCTAAATCTCCCGGCATAGCAGAACACCTGATGGTTGGAAAAAGGAAAAATAGCAACTTAGCAGGCAAGTTTGCCAGGTAGGGAGTGAGTGGGTGGGGAGGGTTCCCGTGGGCCATGTGGGCGGCGCAGCCCTTGTGTTTCTGCACAGCCTGGATTAATTGCTTTGGGGGGGGGTGCTCTGGGGATGAGATTTCTCTGCAGCCCACCAAAATTTTCTCATGGCCCACTAGTGGGCTGCAGTCCACTGGTTGGCAATTGCTGCTTTAAGTAACATGCTCTGGTCAAGAATTCTCACTGTATTTCTTTCTTTGTCGTTCCAGCTAAAAGGTACCCGGGAGAAACATTTGAAAAAGGTAAGTGGTTTGGATTTTCTAACTTGGATGGATTTCATTATGCAACAAGGGCCTGTGAATAAGATGCCAAGGGAAAAAAAAAAGAAACGGAGGAAGAATTTCCCTGATACAAGAGCCAGGCAGGTCATGGATCCATCTGGGGATCTTCTATCCTCCACCAGTGTGGCTCACAAGACTATCTATGCAGGTAGTCCTTGACTTATGACCACAATTTTCTGTGGCTAAGCAGGACAGTTGTTAAGTGAGTTTCACCCCATTTTGCAACCTTTCTTGCCGCTGTTGTTAAATGAATCAGTGCAGTTCTTAAATTAGTCACACGGTTGTTAAGTGAATCTGGCTTCCCCATTGACTTTGCTTGTCAGAAGGTCACAAAAGGAGATAACGTGACACCCCCCCAGGACATTGCAACCGTCATCAATATGAGTCACTTGCCAAGCAGCCAAATTTTGATCATGTGACCACAGGGAAGCTGCAACAGTCGTAAGTGAAAAATCCCTTTTTTTCAGTGCCATTGTAAGTTCAGTCACTAAACAATTGGTTGTAAATTGAGGACTACATGTACAGGATGTGCTTAGATGATGTTCATCAGCTTTGCATTTACATATTCAGTGCCTGATCTTGTTGGGACTAATAAAAACAGGAATTAAGTACAGGTCATCCGTAACTTACAACAGTTCACTTAGTGACTGTACAAAGTTACGGCACTGAAAAAAGGGACTTATGACCATTTTTCACACTTTTGACTGTTGCAGCATCCACATGATTTACATTTGGATGTTTGACAACTGACTCACATGACAATCTCAGTGTCCCAGGGGTTATGTCATCACCAGTTGCAACCTTCTGAGAAGCAAAATCAACTGGTAAACCAGGTTGACTTAATGGTGTTACTAATTTAATTCAATTAACAAATTTCTCAGCAACATACATTTTGGGCTCAATTGTGGTCATAAGTTGAGGACTACCTGTATGCCTGGAAGCTGAGGAAGACTACAGTATGGTGTGGTTCTCCAGGCAGATCATTGCCAGAGTGATATTTAGCCTCATGGCATCCATGAGGCCCTCCCATCCTGTTTACTTATTTTTTTAAAAGTAATGGCTGGCATCTCATTGCCAATTCTTTTTTGAAATTTTGGCCCTTTTTCCAAGAACTGATTCATCAACAGATGTCTTTTTATTTGAGCACTGGAAATCAGAAGTCATCTGCACAACCCTCAAGGGCCATCAGAGGTCTCCCGACTCCATCCTGGGCACTGTTGCAGGGTGAGCGCTGAGCCCTTTTTCTCAGCTCCTGCATCAAGCTTTGCCAAGCAGCTGATGGAATGTGGTGCTCTTAAAAAAAAGCAGTTGCATGTAAGAAGCTGACTGGCTCCTCTCACTCATCTTTCCACCTGCTTTTTTTTTTTCCCTTTGCACAGTCAATTTGTGAATTTGTCTTTTCAGGGCGCTGAGCAACCACTTGATGGAAACAAATTGGATTCCATGCAGACCTGGAGCCGCATGGGCGGTGGTGACTTTGAGGTGAAGGGGGCCATCTCCCACCCATCTATTCACCTGAGTCAGATCACAACCAGTGACTTAGAGGTGAGCAGGGAGGGAGGGAGGGTATCAGCTTACACCCCAGGGACAAACTGTGCCCTTACTTAAGACCTTGGCAAATCTGGGGCAAGACAGGTTAGCTGTATTCACACAGTACTCTAAGCCAGCAACCCCCAATATTTTGGGTGCTAGGCACTGGTTCTGAGAGGTTTTTCCATGGACCGGATAGATCATGGTTTTGCGTGCTGCTTGCATCCTGTGCATGCACGGATGGGGCTTCGCTTGTTTGCATGGCCTGGTTTCTGGCACACCATGGACCGGTGCTGCTCTGCAGCCCAGGGGTTGGGGACCCCTGCTTTAAGTCACAATCCAGTTCATTTTGCATTGGCACAGCAAGTCAGGAAAACCTAACCAGGTAAAATTTATAAAAGGAAACTTCTAGTTTTAGTTAATTAATTCCAATGATTCATAATTTTGAAAGCAAGTTTTAGCCTGAACAGCTTCTGAAGAAGTGGGGATAGAGCTCAGCTGCTTGACCATGTCACCAGAAAGGAAATGTTTGGGCTCATGGGTGGTAGGGGAACAGTAGAAAGAGCAGATGTGGGCCACTCGTATTCTTCTATATTGCCCCCTTCCCCCTTTGCAAATGACCACTTGGCTACCAGGCTGGGCAACCTTCAGTGTTTGAGGGTACATGTGTTCTTGTGACCTTGGTCCACCTGTGATCATTCCTTGTCTCACACCATGCCAGAGAGTGCATTTGGCACCAAAAGGTTTGCTTTCAATACTGCCTAAAAAGAGGGATTAGTAGTCTCTGCTCAGAGTTGCCCTCTGTTATTCCTCCTTGCCTTGGGTTGGCCTGGCAGGAGAAGCTATTTCCTTTTCAGGCCTGCTTAGCAGGGTGTGATACTGCTTAGTTTTGTTGAGCCCTATTGCTTGGGTTTGACTTCGCCTCTTGGGGAACCCAGCTGTTCTGTTTTGTCAGTTACAGTTATAGAAGGCAATCTTTTTGTGGCCATGGGCTGTGCTTAGTATTTGTGTGTGTGCATGAATGTTTGTGTGTGTGTCATTGAAACAAAGCGGGCAAGTCCATATTATTCATCTCCATATGGTTTGAGAAGGAGATTTTGGGAGATTTTGTTTGTCATTTTTTTTAACTGGCGGGGGTCTTTCAAATGCATCGCACTACCGTCTGCCTGTCTTTCCCACATGGGTGTGTGGGTTTGAAGGCTGTTTGCTGCCCACTTCTGGTTTGTGGCTGAATATGTTGTGTGAACCCATCCAGCTGTGGTTTATTTAACCAATCTGTTAAGAGTGCAGGGTTGATTCCGATAACTACGAAAGATTCACATCAGTGGTGGGATCCAAATTTCTGAACTGGTTCTGTGGGCATGGCCTAATTTGTGGGCATGGCTTGGTCACGTAACTGGGTGGGCGTGGCCAGGTGGCCATGTGACTGGCAAACCAAATACAAGTGGTCCTCACTTAATGGCAGGTTGCTTAGCAAGTGTTCTAATTTACAACTGACCTCCCCAGAGCTACTTGACCTGTTTTTGGAGTTTTGACAGCCATGCACACACACACACACACACACACACTCCCTTCTAACCCTGCTATTCTATGATTCTGTAAGGATCTCCTGCTGGAGCTGGGGTTGGACTAGAAGATGACCTCCAAGATCCCTTCCAGCCCTAGATTGCTGTGCTGTTTCAGAGTCTTCTGAAGCCAGGGTTTGTGTCCTTCCTTCCTCTCCTTTTTTTTCTCTCTCTCTCCCTCCTTCCATGTATCTATCCATCCATCCATATCTCTCATTCACTTTTCTTTCTTTCTTTCTTTCTTTCTTTCTTTCTTTCTTTCTTTCTTTCTTTCTTTCTTTCTTTCTTCCTTCCTTCCTTCCTTCCTTCCTTCCTTCCTTCCTTCCTTCCTTCCTTCCTTCCTTCCTTCCTTCCTTCCTTCCTTCCATCTCTCCCTTTCTTTTTCTATCCCTTTTCTTCCTTTCACTTCCTTTCTCTTTCTTTTCTTTTTTGTCTCTCTCTTCCTCTTTCGATCCCTCTTTTTCTCTCTCTTTCCTTTTCTCTCTCTGTGTGTCTCTCTATGGCTCTTTCCCCATCTGTTGAGGTAATTCCCCATTAGGAAAATGAGCACAGACAGGGAAACGTATTTGAGAGTAGTGTTTGAATAATACACACACAGCACACAGATACACTGTACAGTAAATGTAGGTTTTTACTTCCAGAAAAGTTCAAGCAAAGTTCAAAATAAGCAGTCCAAAGTCATTCAGAGGTAAGATCAGTCAGTTTTTAGTCCAGGGATAATCCAATAACAAAGTCCAGTATCAAAAACAGTTCAGTATCAGACTTACATCAAATCCAACAATATCAGTCAATTAGGAGGAACAGCAAAACTCTCCAACAGAAGGAAACAGAGGCTCACTCAGACACACTCTCTTCTGAGACTAAGACTAAGACAAAGCAGGTTTCTGGCTCCATCTGAGAAACCACACCTAATTACACTTTTAGGATTCTCTTAAAGATACAGTATTAAAATGTCTATCCTGGTTTATATATTTCCAACCCAAATAGCTGTTAGGTGACTTATATTCCTAACATTCTCCCCTTTTGGGTAGGACAATATATACAACCTTACATTCTAAGTCCATAATCTTCACAGCAAGCCTTATGCTTTATAGAGCCTTGGGCCTTTGTAAAATGATCTGCTTTATTGTTTTCTGACATACAGAATTCTAGCTTAATCATCTTACTTTGCACACATTGTCTCACATTTAAATATCTTAAATCTGTGTGTTTCGTTCTTGTTTTAACAGCAATATTTGAAACCATCTGTATTGCTGATTGGTTATCTTCGTAAATAACAATAGAATCTGTTACATCAATTCCCATGTCAATTAGTAATTGTTTATCCAAAACTAAATTTGTACGTAGTAAAGACAAACATGAGAATTCAGCCTCCATTGTTGACAAACTTAGATGTTTCTGTCTAATAGATCTCCATTCAATCAATGCTTTTCCCAATAATACTACAGTACCCGATGTAGATTTTCGTGTATTTATGTCTGTAGCAAAACTTGCATCAGCATATGCAGTCAAACTCAGTTCATCTTTAGGCTCCAAATACAATGCATAATGCATTGTTTGTGTTAAGCCTGGTTTCCCCAACCAGGGTTAGGGAGACAAGCTAAACAGAATGTGCAGCTTAGTCAGATAGGCACACAGATAAATGAGTGAGCTAAGCTTGTATGTTTATTAACATACAGTAAAAATGACAGATACGCTTGTGCTATCAAATATATAGTTTATTCCATTATGAGTTCATAGCATAGTCAAAATAACAGTCCAATAGTCATGTATCATTTAGTCAGTCCATTCAGGGATATTCAGTTAGCAAAGTCCGTTTTGAATATCCTTTGTCAATTCACTTACAAGCCGTCCTTTGTTTTCTCTCCTGTTCGAGCAATGCAGACTTGTTTCCTTGCAGTAATCAGGGATCATCAAAGCCAGAGAGTTAGCAAGCTGTCGTCTTGCTTCTTTTAAAGTGCTTTCACAACCACTCCCTTAATTACTATCCCACAGTTAAAGTTGCAGACACTTTAACATACAAACTATGATTACATATCATTATTTACCTAAACCAGTTAGGGTAAAACAATGTTATCCCTAACATTCTCCCCTTTTAGGAAAATAATAATAAAACTATTTACATCTTTAAATCATATTTGTTACAACTTTCTTGAAACTTAATTACTCCTTGAGCTTTTGTAAATTGGTTTGCAATGTTTTCTTCTGTCATGCAATATTCCAATTTAATTAGCCCATTCTTAACAGATTCTCTAACATTTAAGTATCTTAAATCAGTATGCTTTGATCTAGTTTTAACAGCAATACTAGTAGCTAACTTTATAGCTGCTTGGTTATCCTCGTACACAATAATGGAATCTTTTACAGTTATACCCATGTCTAATAATAACTGTTTGTACAAAATCAAGTCAGTGCATAATAATGACAGACATGAAAATTCCGCTTCCATCGTGGACAAACTGATATGCTGTTGTCTGATTGACCTCCACCCTATTAGTGTCTTACCAAATAATATAGCCATCCCAGATGTTGATTTTTTAGTGTTTATATCAGTTGCAAAACTTGCATCTGCATAGGCACTAAGACTCAAATCACCCTTTGGTTCTATATACAATGCATGGTTCATTGTTCCTTTAAGATATCTTAAAATTCTCTTTAATGATTGCCAATGACATTGATGTGGATCTGAATTAAAACGTGCCAGCTGATTTACACTATAAGCTAAATCAGGCCTAGACCAATTGCTTATATATGATAAGCTGCCAATCAATGATTGATATATGGACTTATCAAATTTGGGACTTTGATCATTAGTTTGGCAAACTTCCTGACTCATTGGAGTCTTTGCCGGTTTACAAAGTTCCATTTTAAACGTTTTAATTAATTGGCAAATTTTATCTTCTTGAGATATCTTAAAACCATTTTTTGTTTTGTTAATTGTCAATCCTAGATACTTTTTAATTTCACCTAAATGCTTTAATTTTATCTTTTTGGCTAATAATGATATAATCTCATTAGCTTCATTATTAGTCTTAGTTATCAAAGCAATATCATCTGTAAATAATAACAATAATGACACCGTTCCATTATTTTCTCTTTTAAACACACATGGATCTGCTAAACCAGATTTAAAACCTATATTTAACTCTTTCACAATATATTGGTTCCACTCAAACCCAGATTGTTTCAACCCGTAAAGACTCTTTTTGAGTTTCCAACAATCATTACTATTTACTTTATTGTCTTTTATACCTACTGGTTTTCTTAAATATATAGTGTGCTGCAATGGTGCATGTAGATAAGCAGTTTCTACATCTAAATGGTTAATGACATAGTTTTTCTTAGCTGCCCACACTAATGCTGCTCTTAAAGATGTTGCTTTAAGACTTGGTGCAAAAACTTCATCGTAATCAGACGCAGTTTGATTAAATCCTTGAGCTACTAACCTAGCTTTATGGGTAACAGTCCCATCATTTCCAGTTTTTACTTTAAATATCCATTTGCACCCAATGGATTTTTCTCCTGGAGGTAATTTAGCATCTTCATAAACTTTCATTACCTTTAATGAATTTAGTTCTTTTTTTATTGCCTTTTGCCAATTCTCCTGATCCTTAGCAGGATACATCCTAAGTTCATTTACACTAGTTGGAACTTTAGTTACTTGGCAAACTATACTTGCTTGATACCTATCAGGTGGTCTAGTTACACGTGTAGTACGTCTAGGTATTACAGGACTTACAGGTGGACTTTCATTTATTAACTCTTCTTGATTATCTAACTCTTCCTGATCAACTGTTTCCTCTTGTTCTGGTCCTATTTGCTCTTCTTGGACTTCTTCTTTAATTAGACTCTTCTTATAACTAATCTGATCTTTCTGCCTTTTGTAGGGTTCAATAATTACTTCATTATTTAAATCTTGCTCTAATCTATTCCATCCTACATGTTCTAGGAATTTAGCACTATCACTGGTATAAACTCTAGATGTACCTGGTTCCCAGAATCTATAAGATCTATGATTAGATGTATATCCTACAAAATATAATCTTTTAGCTCTATGCTGTCCTTTGTGTCTAAGTTGTGTAGGGATATGCACCCATGCTGGTGCTCCAAATGTGTGCATGTAACTTAAATCAGGTTTTGTACCATGCCACAATGTGAATGGTAATTCACCTGTTGTTGAATTAACAACATTATTTAATATATGATTACCACACATTATTGCTTCTCCCCACAAATTGTCAGGTAATCCTGAATCAGACATCATAGTTTGTGCCATTGATTGTAATGTTTGGCCTCTTCTCTCAAAAAAGGCATTATGTTGTGGCCTATATGGTGCAGACATTTTATGTTGAATTACCTAACATTCTTAGTCTGTTCTGCAATTTATTATTTGTAAATTCCGTACCATTATCTGTTATAAGAGTTACTAATTTCTTTTTAGTTTTCCTTTCAGCAAATTTAATCCAATTAAAGAGATTTTGATATGTTTCAGTTTTGCTTTTCATTAAATAGCAAAACCCATATCTAGAATAGTGATCCATTATACTTAGTATGTAACGAGCTCCTCCTACACTTGGTTTTTTAGGACCTATTAAATCAGCAAATACTACTTCTAAAGGTTCTTTGGTAGTAAATCCATCAACTCTATTAGCAGGTGTGACCCTGGCTTTGCTTTGATTGCAGGCATTACATTGCAAATACTTATGACAAGGTTTCAAACTTATTCCCTTAGATAATTCAACAGTTTTCTTAAGCATTTTAAAATTTAAATGCCCTAGCCTTCGATGTAACAAGTGAATACATTCATCATGAGGTTTCTTATTTTCATAAACTGTGTTAGCCACCTTTAAACCATCATCATTTAACACATATAATTCACCTCTTAAAGATGCAGTAATTCTCTTATCTTCTTTCTCAATTATGCAGTTATCTCCCCTAAATGTAACTACATATCCTAGTTTAACCAAAATTCTAACTGAAATTAAATTAAACTTAAGTTGTGGTACATATAACATTTTTACATTCTCTTTTATAAAAGAACAATATGCTATACCTTGACCTTTAGCTTTCAGTTTCCAGCCATTGGCTAACGATATCTGCTGTGTACTCTTGGACATTTTAATAAAATGTTTGTTATCATTTGTTATACAATGTGATGCTCCACTATCAACCACCCATAAATTATTTTTTACAGCTCCGTTACTATACATGGCTAACTCTAAATTTTTATTTATCTTTTGATGACTTTTTGTATTCTGGCCAGCGTTCTGGCGTTTTGCCTTTTTACAAAATCTTGCCAAATGTCCTCTTCCTCCACAATTAAAGCACTTTTTAATTGCATATGCAGTAGGAGATTTATTATCTTCTTTTTGAGGTTGCTGCCTCCTTAACTCATCTCTTTCAAGCCTTCTTCTGGCCTCTTCAATCAATCTGCCAGTTATATCAGTTAAAGTTAGGCTTTCCTTTGGCAATATTTTAAGGGAAGTTACGTAGTTATCATAGCTTTCGTCAAGGGAAGATAGAATTATGTAGACTTGGTGTAGTTCAGAGAAAATAAGCTCTTTCTCGTGCAGTTCTTGAAAAATGCTTTGCATAGTTTTCAAATGACTCAGCATATCACCATTTGTTTGGAGATGTGTACTGAAAAGTTTCCGTGTTAGATTTATGTGAGCACCAACATTATCTCGAACATAAATCCTCTTCAGCTTCTGCCAACACCCAACAGCTGTTTTTTCTCCATGGATATAAACAAGTTGCATATCAGTTATGGTTAAAGCAATAATGCAAATAGCTTGTTGATTTTTATGCATAAATTCTTCTATCTTTAATCTGTCTTCCTCATCCTCTGGATCCCATTCTTCTACGTTTGGTGGATTTTCAATTATGTTCCACAAACCTTCTCTTTGTAGAAGCAGACTACATTTCATAGACCATGATACATAGTTTGTTCCATCCAGCTTGGATATAAGGGACAAACTTTGTAGATTGACTTGTGCCATGTTTTCTTATATGGATATAAAACTATAATTAATAAAACACAGCTGTCTGTTTACTGTAATGTATAACAACACAAACTCTCACTTTTACATAAATCTGTTTTATCCTAGTTAAACTGACTTTGCAGCCTCTGGGCCCATAACCAGTGTTAAGCCTGGTTTCCCCAACCAGGGTTAGGGAGACAAGCTAAACAGAATGTGCAGCTTAGTCAGATAGGCACACAGATAAATGAGTGAGCTAAGCTTGTATGTTTATTAACATACAGTAAAAATGACAGATACGCTTGTGCTATCAAATATATAGTTTATTCCATTATGAGTTCATAGCATAGTCAAAATAACAGTCCAATAGTCATGTATCATTTAGTCAGTCCATTCAGGGATATTCAGTTAGCAAAGTCCGTTTTGAATATCCTTTGTCAATTCACTTACAAGCCGTCCTTTGTTTTCTCTCCTGTTCGAGCAATGCAGACTTGTTTCCTTGCAGTAATCAGGGATCATCAAAGCCAGAGAGTTAGCAAGCTGTCGTCTTGCTTCTTTTAAAGTGCTTTCACAACCACTCCCTTAATTACTATCCCACAGTTAAAGTTGCAGACACTTTAACATACAAACTATGATTACATATTATTATTTACCTAAACCAGTTAGGGTAAAACAATGTTATCCCTAACAGTTTGTTTCAGATATCTTAACACACTTTTAGCAGCTTGCCTTTCAGTTGGCTCAGCGTTGAATCTCGCTAATTGATTAACACTGTATGCAATATCTGGCCTTGACCGATTACTGAGATAAGATAAACTACCAATCAAAGATAAATGTTCTTATCAAAATAGGACTTTGAACATCACTATGGCTAAACTCCTGGCTCATTGGTGTGTTAGCCACCTTACAAAGTTCCATTTTAAAATTTTTTGTAATTGGTTAATTTTATCAGCTTTTGAGATCTTGTATCCTCCTCTAGTTCTATCCATCTTTAAACCAAGATATTGTTTGATTTCTCCTAATTGTTTTATTTTAAATTTCTTCTCTAACAGTGAGATTATTTTAGTAGTTTCTTGTTCAGTTTTGGTGATTAATGCTATGTCATCAGTAAACAATAGCAACAATGACACAACACCATTATTTTCTCTTTTAAGCAAACATGGATCAGCCATGCCAGCTACAAAGCCTATCTTAGTCAATTCTTTAACTGTACATTGATTCCACTCATATCCTGATTGCTTCAAACCATAAAGACTCTTTTTCAATCTCCAGCAGTCATTATTATCAGTATTATCATTTTTAAGACCTAAAGGTTTCTTTAAATACACTGCTCAAAAAAATAAAGGGAACACAAAAATAAGACATCCTTGCGCTGAATGAATGAAATATTCTTATTAAATACTTTGTTCATTACATAGTTGAATGTGCTGACAACAAAATCACGCAAAATTATAAATGGAAATCAAAATTTGGCAACCCATGGAGGGCTAGATTTGGAGTTACACTCAAAATTAAAGTGGAAAAAAACACTACAGGCTGATTTAACTGTTATGTAATGTCCTTAAAACAAGTCAGGATGAGGCTCAGTAGTGTGTGTGGCCTCCACGTGCCTGTATGACCTCCCTACAATGCCTGGGCATGCTCCTGATGAGGTGGCGGATGGTCTCCTGAGGGATCTCCTCCCACACCTGGACTAAAGCATCCCCCAACTCCTGGACAGTCTGTGGTGCAACGTGGCATTGGTGGATGGATCGAGACATGATGTCCTAGATGTGCTCAATTGGATTCAGGTCTGGGGAACGGGCAGGCCGGTCCATTGCATCAATGCCTTCGTCTTGCAGGAACTGCTGACACACTCCAGCCACATGAGGTCCAGCATTGTCTTGCATTAGGAGGAACCCAGGGCCAACCGCACCAGCATATGGTCTCACAAGGGGTCTGAGGATATCTCGGTACCTAATGGCAGTCAGACCCACTGCCAAACCGGTCATGCTGGAGGATGTTGCAGGCAGCAGAACGTTCTCCACGGCGTTTCCAGACCCTGTCAGGTCTGTCACATGTGCTCAGTGTGAACCTGCTTTCATCTGTGAAGAGCACAGGGCACCAGTGGTGAATTTGCCAAACTTGGTGTTCTCTGGCAAATGCCAAATGTCCTGCACGGTGTTGGGCTGTAAGCACAACCCCCACCTGTGGACGTCGGGCCTTCATACCACCCTCATGGAGTCTGTTTCTGACCATTTGAGCAGCCACATGCACATTTGTGGCCCGCTGGAGGTCATTGTGCAGGGCTCTGGCAGTGCTCCTCCTGTCCCTCCTTGCACAAAGGCAGAGGTAGCGGTCCTGATGCTGGGTTGTTGCACTCCTACGGCCGCCTCCACGTCTCCTAATGTACTGGTCTGTCTCCTGGTAGCACCTCTGTTAGGAGTAACATAGGTTACCTAACTTAGTTTGGGTAAAATAATATATATAAACTATGATTGTAAGTAAGTGTGTGTCACTTTAACTGCAAAGCATGTAATTTTGGGTGCGGCTGTAAAACCGCCATAAGAGGGAGCAAGAGAGCTCACTGTATTACTGGCTTTTACTGGATTGCTGACAATGATGGATTGATGGTGATAACTGCCTGTTTCCCTGCTGTTGCTGAATGAAGAAAAGAGGTTTGATTTTCTTCATATCTCCACTGAAGAAGAGATTTATTACTGGACGGATTATTTGTAAGTTTACTGACTCTTTTTTGACACTGGACTTTGCAACTGAATAATCCCTGGACAGACTGAACTAGTGAATGATTTATGGACTGTTTGACTTTGCTAAAACTCTTGCTGGAATAAACTATTTAACTAGCACACTGTATCTGTTTTACTGAGTGTAAGCTACAAAAACGTTTATCTCAAATATTTTGCCTGCCTGCCTGACTGCCGTGCAGATTCTGCTAGGGTGTATCCCTAACAACCTCCATGCTCTGGACACTACGCTGACAGACACAGCAAGCCTTCTTGCCACAGCTCGCATTGATGTGCCATCCTGGATGAGCTGCACTACCTGAGCCACTTGCGTGGGTTGTAGACTCCGTCTCATGCAACCACTAGAGTGAAAGCACCGCCAGCATTCAAAAGTGACCAAACCATCAGCCAGAAAGCATAGGAACTGAGAAGTGGTCTATGGTCACCACCTGCAGAACCACTCCTTTATTGGGGATGTCTTGCTAACTGCCTATGCTTTCCACCTGTTGTCTATTCCATTTGCACAACAGCATGTGAAATTGATTGTCAATCAGTGTTGTCACCTAAGTGGACAGTTTGATTTCACAGAAGTGTGATTGACTTGGAGTTACATTGTGTTGTTTAAGTGTTCCCTTTATTTTTTTGAGCAGTGTATATAGTGTGTTGCAACAGTGCATGCAGATATGCCGTCTCAACATCCAAATGATTTACAATGTATTTCTCCTTAGCTGCCCACACTAATGCCACCCTTAATGTAGTAGCTTTCAGACTAGGTGCAAACACCTCATTGTAGTCATTTGCTGTCTGATTGAACCCTTGTGCTACTGACCTGGCTTTATGGGTAACAGTCCCATCTACACCTGTCTTTAGCTTATATATCCATTTACATCCTATAGCATGTTTACCTGGTGGTAACTTAACATTTTTGTATCCCTCCAACTTTTTTAATGATTCCAGTTCCTTATCCATTGCTTTCTGCCAAGCAGCCTGATCCTTAGCAGGATACAGTTTTAGTTCACTATAATTACTTGGAACTGTATTCAATTGGCATATCTTTCAGGTGGTCATGTTACCAGCATTGAAAGTCTTGGTAATACAGGGCTAACTGTTGGACTTCCCTGTGCCACCTGCTCCTGTTCTCCTACCTCTTCCTGTGCTTGTTCTACTACTTCCTCCTTTTCTTCCTCTTTAATGGCTATTCGTGGTTTACTGATTTTATCTTTCGAGACTATTTGGGTGTCAATAATAACATCATTGCTGGATTCCTGTTCCAGTTTATCCCACCCAACGTGCTCAGGAAATTTTGCATTAGCATTACAATAAACATGAGCTGTGCCTTGATCCCAGAATCTAAACGATCTATGGTTGGCTTCATAAACCACAAAAATAACTTCTTAGCTCTATGTTGCCCTTTCAGTCTTAACTTGTGAGGGAATATGCACCCATGCTGAAGCTCCAAATGTGTGTAGGTAACTTAAATTTGGTTTTCTGCCATGCCAACAAGTGAATGGCAATTCTCCAGTTGTTGTGTTAACTACATTGTTTAAAACATGGTTACTACACATTGTGGCTTCACCCCACCTTTACCTGAATCAGATAACATAGTGCGAGCCATGGCTTGTAACGTTTGCCCTCTTCTTTCTGCAAACGAGTTATGTTGTGGTCTGTAAGGTGCAGAACATTTATGCTCAACACCAACCAATTTCAACATAGTTTGGAATCTTTTGTTAACAAACTCAGTCCCATTATCAGTAACTAAAGTAATTATTTTTCATTTTTCTCTCAGCAAACCTTAGCCAGTTAAAAAAATGTTGGAATGTTTCTGTTCTGTTTTTCATAAGATAGCAGAAACCATATCGTGAGTAATGGTCCATAATACTCAAAATATAACAGGCACCTCCTAAACTTGGTGTTTTAGGACCAATTATGTCAGCAAACACAACCTCCAAAGGTTCTTTGGTCTTAAACACATTAAATCTGTTTGCTGGAGTAACCTTACTCTTCTCTTGGCTACAAGCATTACAGTTTAAATACTTGCTACAGGGTTTCAATTTTACTCCCTCTGACAAGTTAACTGTTTGTTTGAGCATTTTGAAATTAATGTGCCCCAGACGTCTATGTAGTAAATGTAGACATTCATCATGTGTCTTAACATTGTTATAAACTGAGTTAGCCATCTTCAACTGGTCATCATGTGTCACATATAAATCATTTTCTAATGTAGCAGTAACACTTTTACCCTCTTTCTCTATTATACAGTTATCTCCCCTAAAGGTTACTACATAACCAAGATTAACTAAAGCCCTTACTGATAATAAATTAAATTTTAGTTTTGGTACATTTAACATAGTTAAATGTTCATTTATACAAGAACAATATGCAGTACCTTCACCTGATGCTTTAATCTTCCATTTGCCAATGATACATGTTCCTTACCCATAGACATCTTTACAAATCTGTTTCTATCTTTAGTAATGCACTGCGATGCTCCACTATCAGCAACCCACAAATCATTGTTTACAGTTGAATTGCTAGACATAACTAAACTAACATTCTTCTTAGCCTTCTGGTGTTTGCCAGTATTCTGTCATTTTCCCTTCTTACAGAATCTAGCTATATGTCCCCTAGCCCCACAAGAAAAACATTTCCTAACAGTATAGGCAGTTGAAGACAAATCCTCTTCTTGTGATTGTTCCTTCCTCAGTTGGTCCCTATGCAGCCGTCGTCTTGCCTCTTCTAACAATCTTCCGGTTATGTCAGTCATTGTCAGTTTATCTCTGGGCAGGACTTCCAGTGAAGATACATAATCATCATAGCTTTCATCCAATGAGGAAAGAATGATGTAAACTTGATGCAGCTCTGAAAATATCAGTTCCTTTTCATGTAGCTCTTGAAAAATTCTTTTCATGAAGTTTAAATGAGCGAACATATCTCCACCTTTCAGAAGACGTGCTCTAAACAGTTTACGTTTAAGATGTATGTGTGCGCCTACACTGTCACGAACATAAATCCTCTTCAAATTCTCCCAACACCTAGCAGCAGACTCTTCTCCACGAATATGGACTAGCTGCTGGTCACTCAGTGTTAGTCCAATTATACAAAGAGCTCGTTCGTTCTGTTTAAAGTCAGCAAGCTTCTTGGCATCGTCCTCATTATTTGCATCCCAAGCATTTACATCCGGTGGGTCTTGAACTACATTCCATAAACCTTCTCTACGCAGAAGTAGACTGCATTTCATAGACCAGGAAACATAGTTTGTTCCATCCAACCGGGTTATCAATGATAGACTTGTTGAAGTGTCTTGTGCCATCTTTACCAGGATAGTAACCCACAATTAAACAGTAAACAGCTGTCTGCATACAGTATTGTGCATTCATACCAACTCTCAATTATCTGAGCCTGGTATGGCCTGGGCCCATAACCAGTGTTGACGTAATTCCCCGTTAGGAGAATGAGCACATGCAGGGAGATGTATTTGAGAGTAGTGTTTGAATAATACACACACAGCACACAGATACACTGTACAGTAAATGTAGGTTTTTACTTCCAATAAAAGTTTAAGCAAAGTCCAAACAAGCAGTCCAAGTCATTCAAAGTTAGAGCAGTCAGTTGTCAGTCCAGGGACAATCCAATTACAAAGTCCAGTATCAAAAACAGTTCAGTATCAGACTTACATCAAATCCAAAAATATCAGTCAATTAGGAGGAATAGCAAAACTCTCCAACAGAAGGAAACAGAGGCTCACTCAGACACACTCTTCTGAGACTAAGACTAAGACAAAGCAGGTTTCTGGCTCCATCTTATGGCCGTTTGAGAAACCACACCTAATTACATTTTTAGGATTCTCTTAAAGATACAGTATTAAAATGTCTATCTTGGTGTATATATTTCCAGCCCAAATCGCTGTTAGGTGACTTATTTTCCTAACACCACCCCCTCTGTGTATCTCTCTGTCTCTCTCTCTCCCCCTCTCCCTATCTTCCCCTCTCTCCCCCGCTATCTCTGTGTCTGTGTGTGTCTCTCTCTCCTTCAAAGCTACGGCTGGGCCAAGCCAGCAAGCTTTCCCCTGAGCTCTTCGCTACTTCTTTCATTTCTTCATTTTGGAATCCAGACTGACTGAACAATGATCACCAGCTGTGGTGGAAGCGTCCCTTCGAGCGAACCTTCTCCTCCTCCTCTCATGACCCGCGGCTATGGCAGGGCCGGGAGGGTGCACACACGCAGGGAGAGTCCCTCAAGTGAGCAGCCACCCACCCCGCGCCCGGTTTTGCTGTGCTTTGGCACTTGCTTGAGGAGCATCTCCCCACGCATGTGTACCCTCCCGGCCCCACCACAGCCACCGGTCACGAGAGGAGGAGGGGGAGGAGGAGAATGGTCGCCTGAAGGGATGCTTCCACCATGGCTGACGATCGTTGTTCAGCCAGTCTGGATTCCAAAAAGAAGAAATGAAAGAAGTAGTGAAGAGCGCCAAGGAAAGCTTGCTGGTTTGGCCCAGCCGCGGCTTTGAGGGAGAGAGAGACACACACACACAGAGAGACAGAGAGAGGGGGGAGAGAGGGGAAGATAGGGACCCAGTCGCTTCACTATCCCCCCAGTGAAAAGTTTGCAAGTTCCCCTCCCATAGGGAAACAGGTGGCTCCGGGTGGCAGAGAAGCAGGCCAGTTGAATCCTGTTTCTCTCTGCTGCGTGGAGCTGCGCCGGGAAAGACTCTCTTGCTCTCCCAGCAGCAGGAGAACACGAGCCTCTCCACATGTTCTCCAGTACAGCGAAATTTAGCTCCGGTCCCCACCAGTCTGCATCTCGCCCCCCACCTGGATTCACTGCAGCTGCTGGGCCTTACCTGCTGGGGGTTAGTGTGGTGGGTGGCGGTGTCAAAAGGCAAGTGGGGTGGGGGGGAAAGGTGACCAGCAGTGGCAGGTAGGCGACTGGGCCCTGGAGCTTGCAGAGCCTCACTCACCCAGGGAGATCAGGCAGGGCCACAGTGGAAGGCATGCAGCAATGGCTGGCCTGGCGGGTGGGCAAAAGCAGGCTGCAGGGAATGCCACGCATGTGCGATAATGACTGACTGGGTACGGAGGGAGGAGCAGGTGGGGCCAGCCAGTTGTGCGATTTGCTGGTTCTCCAAACTGTGCAGAATCATAACAACCAGTTCTATAGAACCAGACAGAACCGGTAGAATCCCACCCCTGATTCACATCCCCCTGGTTCCAGTGCTTCCACCATACTGTCACACGCCACATTCTGAGCAAGGAACTAGAATGGGGGGCTGTAGATGTGTATATCTGAGGCTTAGATAGCTTTCAGTGTATGTTGGTTTTTCATGCTCTGCCCCACTTTTCTTAGACTTCTAGAAGGAGTTGTAGTCATGTAAGATGGGCCATTTGTAGCACTAGCCATTCTGGAGGTAAGAAGAATGAATGCTTCCAGTATAACAAAATAACAGTTGGAAGGGACCTTAAGTCATCTGGTCCATCCCACACACCTCGCCCAAGCAGGAGACCCTACACCATATCTGACAGAAGGCAGTCCAATCTCTTCTTGAAAGCTTCCAGTGATGAAGCTCCCACAACTTCCGAAGGCAACTTCTGTTCCATGGGTTGATGGTTCTCACTGTCAGAAAGTTTCTCCTTATTTCCAGGTTGAATCTCTCCTTGATCCGTTTCCATCCATTATTCCTTCTCTGGCCTTCGGGTACTTTGGAGAAAAGCTTGACCCCCTCCTCCTCTCTGGGGAAGCCCCTCACATATTGGGGCATTGCCATCCTGTCTCCCCTGGTCTTTCTCTTCACTAGACTAGCCAGGCCCAGTTCCTGCAACCATTCATTATATGTTTTAGCCTCCAGTCCCCTAATCATCCTGGTTGCTCTTCTCTGCACTTTTTCTAGAGTCTCAACGTCTTTTTTATAGTGTGGTGACCAAAACTGGATGCAGTACTCTAGGTGTATTGCTATGATGAGCCCCTTTCTCATGATCTGGCCAGCATCCTGCTGAATGATCTCAAAGTGGGCATAGATGCACCAGATGGGAAATAAATGATCCTCTTCTTGAAGGCCATCAAGGATAGAAGCACCTTTATTTTGATTTTTAATCAAATTTATGTGGCTGCCGATCTCACAAAAAGTGTCTCCGAGAAGCATACAACAATCCACTAAAACAGCAAAACAAAATTTTAGCCAGTAGGAGAACAGCATGATTTTGATTTATAATTTCTCTACCATAATAAACCCTTCAGGCAGGCCATAACATCTCAAAAACATTTTTAAAAAGCCCAGTTCTTGGCCTTCATGCTGTTCCTGTCTGCTGTTGGCTTTAATAATTGCCTACTGCTTCTAAAGGTTGAGTTCTGGGGAATTGCAGGCAATTTTGTTTATTTCAAAGTTATTTTTATTTTACTTTTCTACCGTATGTTCCCCTTACAGGTCTGACCAATCAGAATTACAGAATGCTTTTTGCTTGGTAGTCCCACAGATAACACATTCTTAGTAACCTTGACTATGTAGCCATGAACTGTGGTTAGCATATTTAGAGAACTGACTAAAGGTTGCTTTCTTCTCATTCTGGAATATTTTATTTATAAAGTGGGTTGATATTCGGCATAAAAATCAAAAGGAGTGCGGATGAGGCTTGGCTGGAGTGCAGAGGTATTGTCTTTTTTGTGTTTTCCTGTGAAGGGCATGTGGTTTATATGAACAAGTAAAAGTGTAGGGACTCTGAAGATACCTCCTATTACGTTTCCAAATTTCTAGTTTTAATTTTGCTGACTTAAGGACAAAAACATTTAGAAGGAAGATTTAAGACATTACAAGTTGTTTCCCTATCCTAATGGTGTCCTCTCTCCCTGCTCCCAAAATGGCTGTAGCTGTATTAGTTGAGGAGAGACACAGATGCTGTCAGCTACAAGGAGATAAGATTGCAAAAAGCAAAATTAAGCAGTTATAGGTAGTCCTTGACTTACGACCACAATTGAACCCAAAATTTCTGATGCTGCCAAATCCAATTGTTAAGTGAGTTTTGCCCCATTTTATGACTTTTTTTTGTCACAGTTGTTAAGTGAATTGCAGTTGTTGTTTAGTTAGTAACATGGTTGTTCAGTGAATCTGGCTTCTCCATTGACTTTGCTTGTCAGAAGGTCGCAAAAAGCTGATCACATGACCCTGGGGAAACTGCAGCCATCATAAATGTGAGTCAGTGGCCAAGCGTCTGAATTTTGATCATGTGACCATGGGTATGCTGCAACGGTCATAAGCGTGAAAAACAGTCATAAGTCACTCCAGTGCCTTTGTAACTTTGGATGGTCACTAAATGAACAGCTGTAAGTTGAGGACGACCTGTATTGAATTGGTTGTGAAATTTTTCACCACACTCTTTCCTTTCCTGCCAGAAACCAAAGGGACCACCCGGGCCTTTGGAGCCCTCTGCCCAGACAGACAAGTCCCATCAGCGGGAGAAGTTGGAGCGTTTCAAGCAGATGTGCCAGATGTTGGAGCGGGTGAAGAACAGCAGCAGTTCCAGTTCCAGTTCAGACTCAGATTCTGACACAGATTCACGGGGCTCTGACTGTTCTAGTGGAGCAGTGTCGAGCCAAACCAACTCCCCAACCACCCGTTCGCAGCACTTGGCTGCCCTGGGCTTCAGTGCCAGTGAGGAAGAGGAGGACGAGGAGGAGGGTGGGCAGCGCAATGGTGGCTCGGAGACAACACGTAACGGGAAGCAGCCCAAAGCTCGGGGGAGCTCTCAGGAGAAGGAGAACAATCATTGCCCATCCAGCAGGGGGAACGAACGGGCCAAGCAGCAGGCGGGAGGCCGGAAAGCCAACCGGCCTGCTGGACAGACAGGGCTCCGCATGGTAGCCCGGACTCAGTTTCTGAACTGGCCTTTGGTGCTGTCACCTCCCAAACCTCTGCTACAGTTGGAGAGGCACGTGATCCGGCCTCCCCCAGACAGCCCTGCACCCGACTCCCTGCCCTTGGACAGCGGCTCTGATCATATCATGCAGCGGGACATTTGGTTGGCTGTCTTCCAGTACCTCAGCTATCAGGAGCTATGCGTTTGCATGAGGGTGTGCCGGACATGGAGCCGTTGGTGAGTGAGCAAGTGGGCCAGTGGAGAAGTTGACCTGGCAAGCAAGAGAAGTAATGGAGGGAGGGAACAACACAGCAGGCTCTGCAGTTCGATTAAGAGGGGAGAGGAGGCCGTGGGATCAAATTTGACAACTGCCTACTGACCCATTTCCTTGCAATGAACATCAGACCTCAGGGCTGTCTTGATTGTTTGGCCAGCCTTCCTTCCAGTCGGATAGGAGCCTCGGGTTCAACAAGCCCATTCTGTGAATGAAGAGGAGGGGAGGGAGAAAAATGACAAGTGTGTATAGCCCTCTCTAAGTGGTTTACAGAGTTAACATATTTGCCCCCAACAAACTGGCTCTTCATTTTACCCACCTCGAAAGGATGGATGGCTGAGTCAACCTTGAGCCGGTCAGGATCAAAACTCCTAGCAGTGGGCAGAGGTAGCAATAGCACTTAGACTTATATACCGCTTTACAGTGCTTCATAGCCCTCTCTAAGTGGTTTACAGAGTTAGCCTCTTGCCCCTGACAATCTGGGTCCTCATTTAACCGACCTCGGAAGGGTGGAAGGCTGAGTCAACCTGGAGCCTGGCAAGATTTTAACTGCCAAATTGCAGGCAGCCGGCAGTCAACAGAAGTAGCATGCAGTACTGCATTTTAACCACAGCTCATATACTCAGGAATCCATTATGAGGCCAACTGTTAATGGCATTAAAAACTCACAAATGAAGGCAAATACACGTGTCCCAGGATAATGTTGGGGGTCAGTCACCAGGACCAGAGGTTCAGTCTTCCGAGCTTTCGGGCTCGTACTGGAGCTCATCCTCAGGTAAACAGAAAGGTGAGAGAGAAGTTCCCTGAGGATGGGCTCAGCATGAGTCCAAAAGCTCGGAAGACTGACCCTCTGGTCCTGGTGACCAACCCAGATTGGATCCTGCAACATTACAAACTTGTCATGGCAATTAACATGGAGGTTACAGAGGTACAATTTATATGCATGTACCAAGGAATCCTGCTCTGTACACCACTGCAGGTTACTCCCTGAGCTGTTTTGTGCATCATGTCACATGTGACCCTTGGCATTCTCCTCCCTAAATACCAGGAAATCACCACTTATTCATGCTTGAACGTCTTTGTATGGAATGAGTTCTTTCCATATTGAAAAACTACCTGGCTCAGACATGTCAATGTTGAAGACCTATTTCTATAATAATATGTCATAAAATATCAATGCTTCTGTTTCAGCTGACCTCAACAGCGTTGTACAAATAGATAATATGTACCTGCCTCTGAATAACTTTCAGAATATAGTATGGTTATTAATGAATCAAAGCTTTAATTGAGGGATACATAACTTTTATGCAGATGGCTTTGTTTGCATTTTGAATAGCATGTCAGAGACCACACAGCCCAGTAACAGATGGGGTCAGGGCAAAAGTTAATTTTTATTTTATTTTTCATAAGTAATGTATTTAGTACATTTTATTAGATTGATATGACTATTTCAAATGCATGGGAGACTAACCATATTAAAAGTAGGTAAAAAGTGTGTGCAAAAAAATATATACAGCAGCTGGCAAAAATCACACAAAAATGCAGTTAGCACAGCCAAGAAACAGTCTCTGTCATATATCCTTGAGAAACAAAATTCAGCCTTGATAAATGGAACAAATCTACTAGAAACTTTCAGAATGAAATTTAACCCAAATAAGTTAAATTTTGTTCAGAAAGATCAAATGTACAGGGGTGGAAAGGAGAATACCTGACTTGGTAACACAACTTCTGAAAAAGATTTTGGATGACGAACCAGCAATGAGATGTAGAAGTGCAGTTTTGGATTGCTATTAGTAGAGGTATACTTTCCAAATCATAGGAAGTAATTGTTTTATCCTGCTTTGTTCAGGCTTATTTTGAACACTGTGTTTAGTTTGGGGATCCACACCAACAAAGAACAGCAAAAAATTTAGGGAATTCGAAAATAAGCCGTACACAGAGAGGCTGATAAATTTGGGTATGATTACCCTTCAGAAAATGTGGGGATATTGTAGCATTCTTCAAGTATTTGAAAAGATGTCACTTAGAGTCCAAACTTTCCAGAATCCAAGTTCTAAGGTGGGAGGTTTCAGTTACCTACTTGCTAGGACAAAAGTTCCTGACTATAAAAGCAGTTCAAGCAATGGAACCTGCAGAAGTGGGAGACCTTCAGTGCATGCACTCAGATGGAGGCTGGACAACCATCTCTCTGGGATGCTTTCATTTGGATTCTGCTGCTGAGGAATCAGGAATACAGGTAGTCCTTGACTTACAACAGTTTGTTTAGTGACCATTCAAAGTTACAATGGCACTGAAAAAAAGGGACAACTGTTTTTCACAGTTACGACCTTTGTAGCATCCCCATGATCATGGGATCAAAATTCAGATGCTTGGCAGATGGTTCATATTTATGACCATGGCTGTGTCCCAAAGGTCATGTGATTAACTTTTGCGACCTAATGAACAAAGTCAATGGGGAAGCCAGATTCATTTAACAACTGTTAAGCCTGTGTTCCCCAACCAGGGTTAAGGAGTCAAGCTAAACAGAATGTGCAGCGTTAGTCAGATAGGCACACAGATAAATGAGTGAGATAAGCTTGTATGTTTGTTAACATACAGTAAAAATAACAGATACGCTTGTGCTATCAAAATATAGTTTATTCCATATAGAGTTTATAGCATAGTCAAAGTAACAGTCCTTTAGTCATGTATCATTTTAGTCAGTCCATTCAAGGATATTCAGTTAGCAAAGTCCGTGTAGAATATCCAGTGTCAGTTCACTTACAAATCAGTCCTTTGTCTCTCCTTTTCAGTAGGGGAAAAACGCAGTCTTGAATCCATCCAGTAATTAGGGATCATAAAGCCAGAGAGAGAGCAAGCTGTTGTTTTGCTTCTTTTGAAGTGCTTTCAAAACCATTCCCCTAATTACATTCCCACAGTTAAAGTTGCAGACACTTTAACTAATAAACCATGACAACATATTATTTTACCTAAACCAGTTAGGGTAAACAATGTTATCCCTAACATTCTCCCCTTTTAGGATAATAATAATATAACTAATAACTATTTACATCTTTAAATCATATTTGTTACAACTCTCTTTAAACTTAATTACTCCTTGAGCTTTTGTAAATTGGTCTGCAATGTTTTCTTCTGTCATGCAGTATTCCAATTTAATTAGCCCATTCTTGACAGATTCTCTAACATTTAAGTATCTTAAATCAGTATGCTTTGATCTAGTTTTAACAGCAATACTAGTAGCTAACTTTATGGCTGCCTGGTTGTCCTCATACACAATAATGGAATTTTTAACAGTTACTCCCATGTCTAATAATAACTGTTTGTACAAAATTAAGTCAGTGCATAGTAATGACAGACATGAAAATTCTGCTTCCATGGTGGACAAGCTAATATGCTGTTGTCTGATTGACCTCTACCCTATTCGTGTCTTACCAAATAATATAGCCATCCCAGATGTTGATTTTCTAGTGTTTATGTCAGTTGCAAAACTTGCATCTGCATAGGCACTAAGACTCAAATCACCCTTTGGCTCAAAATACAATGCATGGTTCATTGTTCCTTTAAGATATCTTAAAATTCTCTTTAATGATTGCCAATGACATTGATGTGGATCTGAATTAAAACGTGCCAGCTGATAAACACTATAAGCTATATCTGGCCTAGACCAATTGCTTATATATGATAAGCTACCAATCAAAGATTGATATATGGACTTATCAAATTTGGGACTTTGATCATCAGTTTGGCAAACTTCCTGACTCATTGGAGTCTTTGGCGGTTTACAAAGTTCCATTTTATACGTTTTAATTAATTGGCAAATTTTATCTTCTTGAGATATCTTAAATCCATTTTTTGTTTTGTTAATTGTCAATCCTAGATACTTTTTAATTTCACCTAAATGCTTTAATTTTATCTTTTTGGCTAATAATGATATAATCTCATTAGCTTCATTATTAGTCTTAGTTATCAAAGCAATATCATCTGTAAATAATAACAATAATGACACCGTTCCATTATTTTCTCTTTCAAACACACATGGATCTGCTAAACCAGATTTAAAACCTATATTGTTTAATTCTCTCACAATATATTGGTTCAACTCAAAGCCAGATTGTTTCAACCCGTAAAGACTCTTTTTAAGTTTCCAACAATCATTACTATTTACTTTATTATCTTTTATAATAACTGGCTTTTTCAAATATATAGTGTGCTGCAATGGTGCATGCAAATAAGCAGTTTCTACATGTAAATGGTTAATGACATAGTTTTTCTAAGCTGCCCACACTAAAGCTGCTCTCAAAGATGTTGCCTTAAGGCTTGGTGCAAAAACTTCATCGTAATCAGATGCAGTTTGATTAAATCCTTGAGCTACCAACCTAGCCTTATGGGTAACAGTCCCATCATTTCCAGTTTTTACTTTAAATATCCATTTGCACCCAATGGATTTTTCTCCTGGAGGTAATTTAGCATCTTCATTTACTTTCATTACCTTTAATGAATTTAGTTCCTTTTCCATTGCCTTTTGCCAATTCTCCTGATCCTTAGCAGGATACATCCTAAGTTCATCTACACTAGTTGGAACTTTAGTTACTTGGCAAACTATACTTGCTTGATACCTATCAGGTGGTCTAGTTACAGGTGTAGTACGTCTAGGTATTACAGGACTTACAGGTGGACTTTCATTTATTAACTTTTCTTGATTATCTAACTCTTCCTGATCAACTGTTTCCTCTTGTTCTGGTCCTATTTGCTCTTCGTGGACTTCTTCTTTAATTGGACTCTTCTTATAACTAGTCTGTTCTTTCTGCCTTTTGTAGGGTTCAATAATTACTTCATTATTTAAATCTTGCTCTAATTTATTCCATCCTACATGTTCTAGGAATTTTGCACTGGCACTGGTATAAACTCTAGATGTACCTGGTTCCCAGAATCTATAAGGTCTATGATTAGATTTATATCCAACAAAAAATAATCTTTTAGCTGTATGTTGTCCTTTGTGTCTGAGTTGTGAAGGGATATGCACCCATGCTGGTGCTCCAAATGTGTGCATGTAACTTAAATCAGGTTTTGTACCATGCCACAGTGTGAATGGTAATTCACCTGTTGTTGAATTAACAACATTATTTAATATATGATTACCACACATTATTGCTTCTCCCCATAAATTGTCAGGTAATCCTGAATCAGACATCATAGTACATGCCATTGACTGTAATGTTTGGCCTCTTCTCTCTATAAAGGCATTATGTTGTGGCCTATATGGTGCAGACTTTTTATGTTGAATACCTAACATCTTAAGTCTATTCTGGAATTTATTATTTGTAAATTCCGTACCATTATCTGTAATAAGAGTTACTAATTTCTTTTTAGTTTTCCTTTCTGCAAATTTTATCCAATTAAATAGATTTAGATACGTTTCAGTTTTTCTCTTCATTAAATAGCAAAACCCATATCTAGAATAGTGGTCCATTATACTTAATATGTATCGAGCTCCTCCTACACTTGGTTTTTTCGGACCTATTAAATCAGCAAATACTACTTCTAAAGGCTCTTTGGTAGTAAATCCATCAACTCTATTACCCGGTATGACCCTGCTTTTGCTTTGATTGCAAATAGAACATTGCAAATACTTATTACAAGGTTTCAAACTTATTCCTTTAGATAATTGAACAGTTCTCTAAAGCATTTTAAAATTTAAATGCCCTAGCCTTCGATGTAACAAGTGAATACATTCATCATGAGGTTTCTTATTTTCATAAACTGTGTTAGCCACCTTTAAACCATCATCATTTAACACATATAATTCACCTCTTAAAGATGCAGTAATTCTCTTATCTTCTTTCTCAATTATGCAGTTATCTCCCCTAAATGTAACTACATATCCTAGTTTAACCAAAATTCTAACTGAAATTAAATTAAACTTAAGTTGTGGTACATATAACATTTTTACATTCTCTTTTATAAAAGAACAATATGCTATACCTTGACCTTTAGCTTTCAGTTTCCAGCCATTGGCTAACGATATCTGCTGTGTACTCTTGGACATTTTAATAAAATTTTTGTTATCATTTGTTATACAGTGGGATGCTCCATTGTCAACCACCCATAAATTATTTTTTACAGCTCCGTTACTATACATGGCTAACTCAAAATTTTTCTTTATCTTTTGATGACTTTTAGTATTCTGGCCAGCGTTCTGGCGCTTTGCTTTTTTACAAAATCTTGCTAAATGTTCTCTTCCTCCACAATTAAAGCACTTTTTAATTGCGTATGCAGTAGGAGATTTATTATCTTCTTTTTGAGGTTGCTCCCTCCTTAACTGATCTCTTTCAAGTCTTCTTCTTGCCTCTTCAATCAATCCGCCAGTTATATCAGTGAAAGTTAAACTTTCCTTAGGCAATATTTCAAGGGAAGTGACGTAGTTATCATAACTTACGTCAAGTGATGATAGAATTATGTAGACTTGGTGTAGTTCAGAGAAAATAAGCTCTTTCTCGTGCAGTTCTTGAAAAATGCTTTTTATAGAATTCAAATGACTCAGCATATCACCATTCGTCTGGAGATGCGTCCTGAAAAGCTTTCGTGTAAGATTTATGTGAGCACCAACGTTATCTCGAACATAAATCCTCTTCAGCTTCTGCCAACACCCAACAGCCGTTTGTTCTCCATGTTTATGAACAAGTTGGTGGTCAGTTAGTGTTAGTCCTATTATGCAAAGAGCTTGTTCATTTTTATGCATAAAATCTTTTATCTTTAGTCTATCTTCCTCAATCTCTGGATCCCATTCCTCTACGTTTGGTGGATTTTCAATTATGTTCCACAGACCTTCTCTTCGTAGAAGTAGACTACATTTCATAGACCATGATACATAGTTTGTTCCATCCAACTTGGATATTAGGGACAAACTTTGTAAATTGACTTGTGCCATGTTTTTTTTGTATGGATATAAAACTATAATTAATAAAACACAGCTGTCTGTTTACTGTAATGTATAACAACACAAACTCTCACTTTTTACATAAATCTGTTTTATCCTAGTTAATCTGACTTTGCAGCCTCTGGGCCCATAACCAGTGTTAAGCCTGTGTTCCCCAACCAGGGTTAAGGAGTCTAGCTAAACAGAATGTGCAGCGTTAGTCGGATAGGCACACAGATAAATGAGTGAGATAAGCTTGTATGTTTGTTAACATACAGTAAAAATAACAGATACGCTTGTGTTTTCAAAATATAGTTTATTCCATTTAGAGTTTATAGCATAGTCAAAATAACAGTCCTTTAGTCATGTATCATTTTAGTCAGTTCATTCAAGGATATTCAGTTAGCAAAGTCCGTGTAGAATATCCTATGTCAGTTCACTTACAAATCAGTCCTTTGTCTCTCCTTTTCAGTAGGGGAAAAATGCAGTCTTCAGTCTATCCAGTAATTAGGGATCATCAAGCCAGAGAGTTAGCAAGCTGACGTTCCTTGCTTCTTTTATGGTGCTTTCACAACCACTCCCTTAATTACATTCCTATATTTAAAGTTGCAGACACTTTAACTAATAAACCATGATAACGTATTTATTATTTTACCTAAACCAGTTAGGGTAAACAATGTTATCCCTAACAAACTGGATTACTAAATGATCAGCTGCCTTGATTCACCTAACAGCTGTGGCAAGAAAGGTTGTAAAATGGGGAAAAAGTTGCTTAAC
The DNA here is from genome assembly GCA_033807585.1 of Hydrophis major. NCBI lineage: Eukaryota > Metazoa > Chordata > Lepidosauria > Squamata > Elapidae > Hydrophis > Hydrophis major. The sequence continues at coordinate 2,054,851 of JAUCBL010000017.1, read as the reverse complement.
AAATGTCTCTCAACAATAATATTTTGGGCTCTATTGCAGTTGTAAGTTGAGGACTACCTGTAATTCTTTCCAACTTTATGATTCTGGAGCTCAGTGAATCATTGCCTATTGGCTGTCCTTCACTCCTCCCAGGTGCTGTGACAAGCGGCTTTGGATGTACATTGACTTGAGCCATCGGAAATCTATCACTCCCTCCATGCTGAGCGGAATCATCCGACGACAGCCAGCCAGTCTTGATCTGAGCTGGACCAACATCTCCAAGAAGCAGTTAATGTGGCTCCTGAACAGGTTGCAAGGTATTTGGAGGGCAAATTGGGAGTGGTTGGGAGGTTTAAGGGAGAGAGATTAAGTGGTAGCCAACTGTTCCTTATTTGGAGCACTTATATTTTATTTCCAAATGCAGTTGTTCAAGGGCTTGACAATTCTGCAAAACTCCCAAATGCTATCCAGAGATGAAAACCCACACATTAAAAAAACACCCTGGCCAAAATCACTACAGGTAGTCCTTGACTTAGAACCATTCATTTAGTGACTGTTTTAAGTTACAATGGCACTGGAAAAAGTGACATGACAGTTTTTCTCACTTAACCATTGCAGCATCCCTGTGGTCACATGATCAAAATTTGGATGCTTGGCAATTGGCTAATAATTATGACGGTTGCAGTGTCCAGGGTCCTGTGATCCCCTTTTCCGACCTGACAAGCAAAGTCAAGGAGGAAGCCACATTCACTTAACAACCTGTTACTAACTTAACAACTGCAGTGATTCACTTAACTCTGGCAAGAAAGATAACATGGGGCAAAAAATCACTTAACAAATGTCTCGCTTAGTAACAGAAATGTTGGGCTCTATTGCAGTCGTAAGTCGACTAGCTACAGTGAAGCCATTTGGAACAAGAATGTGTTCGAATCAAGAAATGCAAATTCCAAAGGTTATTCCAGAGTATTTAACTCTGCATATTTATTTAAGGAAAAGTGAATCCAGTGGCTTTGTTTAAATCTGAACAAAGTCCTCAAGGCTTCCTCTCTTTACATTGGCTTAACCCTTTAGGATTTTGGGGCATTGTGGAGTGAGGTTTTTCGCGGTCTGAAAACCCTGCACTTTGTGTTAATCTGGATGTAGGAAAAGGTAATTGAATGGTCTAGGCAAAGGACAAGGGACAGATAGCCAGACTTTCTGGGCACATGAAATTAAACAAATTCAAGAAGCAAAGAGCCTGCACCAGGCTAATTTCCACTGCAGTGATGATGCCCTAATTCAAATGACAGGTGGTGGTGGTGGGATGGAAACTAATCAAGCAGAGAAGCAACCTGGAATTAAGGAGAAACTTCCTACTAGTGAGGACAATCAACCAGTGGAACAGCTTGCCATCAGAAGGTGTGGGTGCTCCATTACTGAAGGTTTTTAAGAAAGAATGAAATGGAATAGAATAAAACTTTATTGTCACTTTAAGTGTAAACTAATCAACATACATTAAAATGAAATTTCATTACATTCAGCTCTCAAAAGATAACCATTATGTATAAACCCACATACACACACACATATATGACACAGAGAAATACCACAGTCTTGTTCGAGTGTATACATGTACACGGAAAAAAAAAGTCCTGCGAATTTACAAGACAGATGGCATAAGGACTGAAGAGACTGGATCGTCGCTTTTCTGAAATAGTATAGGGTCTCTTGTTTGTGCAGAGGGTTGGACTAGTAGACCTCAAAGGTCCCTTACAGCTCTATTCTGTTTGATTGATTGAGAACGTTGTTGCTTTTCTGCATGTGGCCAAAACCACAATCAACAATCTTAAGATATCTGGACAGGGAAGGTTTGATAAGATTTAATAGCTCTGAATTCTGCAATTTTTTTTCACTTGCATCCTCTCAAGTGGAGGCAGGGATGTGGCATGTGGCTGAGAATTTAGTCTTGATGCAAGTCACACAGCTCATTTGTGGGAAGGGGTGGAATTTGAGGATGAGCAAAATCAGGACAGCCATCTTGTTTTGTAGGATAAAGAAAAGGTTTGACCCACAAGAAAGAGAAGAGCTTTCCAGGAAACCTCATATAGCAGGGATCCCCAATCTGTGGGCCATGACCCACTAGTGGGCTGTGACGGGTTTGCAACTGGGCCACAGAAATGGCTGACGAGCATATGCGTATGCCTGCACATCTCACTTGTGTGAGTAGTGGTCCACAAAGCCAGAAATATTGGGGAACTCTGTCATATAGGACGGGATGTGACCTGGGAGCCAGAAATGAAAACTTCAGAGTAGAAAGGTGAGTTCATGGTGGGAATACAGGGGAAGGAGCTGTGGGTTTCTTTAGAACCAGGGAGGAATAGTTTGTATGTGAGGTTCTTTTCCCCACTTAATGTTCTCTTCTCCCAACAGGCCTTAAGGAGCTTATCCTAACAGGCTGCTCTTGGTGCTCTGTGTCGGCCCTTGGCACAGCCAACTTCCCCTCCCTACAGCTCCTAGATTTGTGTTGGATTGAGGATGTCAAGGATTCTCACCTCCGCGAGCTGCTCTTGCCTTCTACAGATGCCAAGCCTGGTAAAGCTACCTGTACTGGAGGGAACGGTCTCTAGGACAGAGGGAGGTCAGGGATATCTGGGCAGATTTTGCCACCTTTTCTTCCCATCCCAAGGAAGTGGAAAAACCTGCAAGGCAATCCATATGTACCCTCTGGCACCAGCTTTCTTTTACTTTCCCGAAAGTAAAGAAGTTTCGTAAAATACCTGCGTGTAAGAACGGCTGAATTCTTGTGGGATGTTGACATTGCGACATGAAATCTCTCAAGGCTTTGCCAATCTTTAAAACTGGTTGTGGAGGCAGGCTAAATGTAAGCCTCTAGAAAAATTGTCAGCACCTGCTCTAAATTGGCCAACATAGACTGTACTTGTACAGTGCACTGAGTTGCAAATTAACCGTTCCCATTTTAACCTCTCCTATTGCACAGTGCAGTACATAGCAGCAGTTTATGATTCAGAGTGTTATGTGGGCCTTTGTATTAAGTTGTTGGGTACTGTCAGGCACGAGAGAAATCAGGAGTTCCAGGCAGTTCAAATGGGAATAAAGATTTATTATAAGTTTAAGCTCTCTATAAGAATCTGAACTATTGGATGTATTAGCGCTTCCATCGTGGATAGCCAGAACTGGTATTTTCACGTAATGATTCTGTTTGATTCTTTCCCATACTGAAAGCAGAGCATTCCTGATATAGTTGTAAGGGATACACCCTAGCAGAATCTGCACGGCAGTCAGGCAGGCAGGCAAATATGTGAGATAAACGTTGTTGTAGCTTACACTCAGTAAAACAGATACACTGTGCTAGTTAAATAGTTTATTCCAGTAAGATTTTTAGCATGGTCAAAACAGTCCATATATCATTCACTAGTTCAGTCCGTCCAGGGATTATTCAGTTGCAAAGTCCAGTGTCGAAAAAGAGGTCAGTAAACTTACAAATATCAGTCCAGTAATATATCTCTTCGCAGTAGAGATATAAAGAAGTCAAACCTCCTTTCTTCCTTCAGCAGCAGGGAACACGCAGTTATCAAACCATCAATCCATCATTGTCAACAATCCAGCAATCCAGCAAACAGTAAGCCAGTAGGTTCTCTTGCTCCCTCTTATAGCGGTTTTACAACCGCACCCAAAATTACATGCTTTGCAGTTTAAAGTGACACACACTTAAATTCACTATCATAGTTTACATATGTTATTTTACCCAAACTATGTTAGGTAACCTTGTTATTCCTAACATACTCCCCTTTTGGGGAATATAATAATATATATATCTATTTACAACCTTAAACCATAGTTATCACAACTGTCTTTGTGTTTGACTGAACCTTGGGTTTTGGTAAATTGATCAGCAATATTTTCTTCAGTCACACAATATTCCAATCTTATTAAACCATTTTTTACAAATTGCCTTACATTCAGATATCTAAGATCTGTATGCTTAGATCTCGTTTTCACAGCAATATTTGTAGCCAACCGTATGGCTGCTTGATTGTCCTCATAAACTACAATGGAATCATTAACAGTTATTCCCAAATCCAATAACAACTGTTTATACAGAATTAAATCAGTACATAATAAAGATAGACATGAAAATTCGGCTTCCATTGTGGACATACTTATGTGTTGCTGTCTAATTGACCTCCAACCAATCAGTGCTTTTCCTAACAGTATAGCCGTACCTGAAGTTGATTTCCTAGTGTTTATGTCCATTGCAAAACTTGCATCAGCATATGCTCTTAAAATCAGATCATCTTTTGGCTCCAAATACAATGCATAGTGCATTGTCCTTTTAAGATATCTTAATATATGTTTTGTCGCTTGCCAGTGTCGTTCAGTGGGTTCAGCATTGAATGGTGCCAATTGATTAACGCTATAGGCAATGTCTGCCCTTGACCAATTACTAATGTATGATAAACAACCAATTAACGATTGATAAATATTCTTATCGAATTTTGGACTTTGAGTATCAGTGTGGCCAAATTCCTGACTCATTGGAGTTTTTGCCGGCTTACAAAGTTCCATCTTGTATGTTTTTAGTAATTGATAAATCTTATCCTTTTGAGATATCTTATAGCCACCTTTGGTTTTATTTATTGTTAATCCTAGAAACTGTTTTATCTCTCCTAATTGCTTTAATTTTATCCTCTTACCTAATAATGATATTATTTCAGTAGCTTCATTATTAGTTTTTGTAATTAAGGCAATATCATCTGTAAACAACAATAATAATGACACTGTTCCATTAGTCTCTCTCTTAAATAAACATGGATCAGCTTAACCTGCTTTAAATCCTATATTGTTTAACTCCTTAACAATATATTTGTTCCATTCGTAACCAGATTGTTTTAATCCATAGAGACTCTTTTTAAGCTTCCAACAGTCATTATTCGTTTTATCATCCTTAATTCCAACAGGTTTCTTTAAGTATATAGTGTGTTGCAATGGTGCATGCAGATAAGCAGTTTCTACATCTAAGTGATTTATAATATAATTCTTCTTAGCTGCCCACACTAAAGCTGCTCTCAAGGTTGTTGCTTTTAGACTCGGTGCAAATACTTCATCGTAATCACATGCAGTTTGATTAAATCCTTGAGCGACCAACCTAGCCTTATGGGAAACAGTCCCATTTTTACCTGTTTTTAATTTAAATATCCATTTACAGCCAATGGACTTTTCAGCTGGAGGTAATTTAACATTTTCAAAAACTTCCATTTGTTTCAATGAATTTAATTCCTTCTCCATTGCTCTGTGCCAATTTTCTTGTTCCTTTGCTGGATACATTCTAAGTTCTTCAACAGTAGTTGGAACTTTACTAACTTGGCAAACTACACTTGCTTGGAACCTGTCAGGTGGTCTGGTTTCACATGTTGAATGTCTTGGTATTACAGGGCTTACAGGTGGACTTTCATGTACTACCTGTTCCTGGTTATCTATTTCTTCCTCTTCTGGTCCTATGTGCTCTTCCTGTACTTCCTCTTTAATTGTACTCTTCTTATTTCTGATATGTTGGTTTGGTCTTTTGTAGGTTTCTATGATTACATCCTTACTTGAATCTTGCTCCAGTTTTTCCCATCCTACATGTTCAAGGAATTGTGCACTAGCACTACAGTAAACGCTAGATGTACCTTTTTCCCAGAATCTGTATGATTTGTGATTAGATTCATAACCTACAAAGAATAACTTTTTAGCCCTATGCTGCCCCTTATATCTCAGTTGTGTAGGAATATGCACCCATGCTGGTGCTCCAAATGTGTACATGTAGCTTAGGTCAGGTTTTCTACCATGCCACCGTGTGAATGGTAATTCACCTGTTGTTGAGTTAACAACATTATTCAATATATGATTACCACACATTATTGCTTCTCCCCACAAAGTTTCAGGTAATCCTGAATCCGACAACATAATACGAGCCATTGCCTGTATTGTTTGGCCTCGTCTTTCTATAAAGGAATTATGTTGTGGCCTATATGGTGCAGACTTTTTATGTTCAACACCTGCCATCTTTAGTCTATTTTGGAATTTATTATTTATAAATTCCGTACCATTATCAGTTACAAGAGTTACTAGTTTCCTTTTAGTTTTTCTTAGTGCAAACTTCAACCAATTAAAGAAATTCTGATATGTTTCCGTTTTACTCTTCATTAAATAACAGAAACCATATCAAGAATAATGGTCCATTATACTTAATATATAACGAGCACCTCCCACACTTAGTTTTTTAGGACCTATAATATCAGCAAATCCGACCTCTTGAGGCTCTTTAGTTTTAAACCATTAATTCTATTTGCTGGTATTACCTTGCTTTTTTCTTGACTGCAAGCATTGCAGTGCAAATACTTACTGCAAGGCTTCAGTTTTATACCTTCAGACAGTTCAACTGTTTGTTTGAGCATTTTAAAATTTATATGCCCCAAACGTCTGTGTAACAAATGTATGCATTCATCATGAGTTTTAACATTATACACTGTGTTAGCTACCTCTAATCGATTATCTTTTAACACATACAATTCACCTTTTAAAGTTGCAGTCACTTTTTTACCTTCCTTTTCTATTATGCAGTTTTCTCCCCTAAAGGTAACTACATAACCTAGTTTAATCAAAACTCTAACCGAAAGCAAATTAAACTTAAGTTGTGGTACATATAACATTTTTACATTTTCTTTTATGCAAGAACAATGTGCAATACCTTCACCTTTTGCTTTCATTTTCCAGCCATTAGCTAACGATATCTGTTGTGAACTCGTGGACATCTTAATAAATCTTTTCTTATCTTTCGTTATGCAGTGTGATGCTCCACTATCTACAACCCATAAATTATTATTCACAGTTTCGTTGCTATACGTGGCTAACTCTAAGCATTTTTTATCCTTTTGATGCCTTTTAGCATTCTGGCTGGCATTGTGGCGTTTTCCTTTTTTGCAGAATCTAGCCAAATGTCCTTTTCCTCCACAATTAAAACATTTTCTAATTGTATAGGCTGTCGAAGATTCTTTATCTTCTTGTGGTTGTTCCCTTCTCAGTTGATCCCTTTCAAGCCTTCTCCTGGCTTCTTCAATTAATCTGCCAGTAATGTCAGTTAATGTGAGGTTATCTTTTGGCAGTACTTCCAGTGAAGTTACATTGTCGTCATAGCTCTCATCTAATGAAGACAAAATTATATAAACCTGATGTAGTTCTGTGAAGATAAGTTCTTTTTCATGCAGTTCCTGAAAAATTCTCTTCATAGTGTTTATATGAGTCAACATGTCTCCATTCTTTTGAAGATGTGTTCTGAACAGTTTCCGTGTAAGATTTATATGTGCTCCTACGCTGTCTCGAACATAAATCTTCTTTAAATTCTCCCAACATTTCGCAGCTGTTTCTTCTCCACGAATATGGACAAGCTGCTGGTCACAGAGTGTCAGTCCAATTATACAGAGAGCTTGCTCATTCTTCAGTTTATATTCTTGTATTTTCTGGGCATCGTCCTCATCCTCCAGATCCCAAGCATCTACCTCTGGTGGGTTTTGAATTATACTCCACAAACCTTCTCTGCGTATAAGTAGGCTGCATTTCATAGACCATGAAACATAGTTTGTTCCATCCAGTTTGGATATTAGAGACAAACTTTGTAAATTGACTTGTGCCATCTTTCTCTGGATATTAAACTATAATTAATAAAACACAGCTGTCTGTTTACAGTATTGTGTAACTACACTAACTCTCACTTTATATAAGCCTGCTATATCCTGGTTAGTCTGACTGTGCAGCCTGGGCCCATAACCAGTGTTACGGATGCACCCTAGCAGAACCTGCACGGCAGTCAGGCAAATATGTGAGATAAACGTTGTTGTAGCTTACACTCAGTAAAACAGATACACTGTGCTAGTTAAATAGTTTATTCCAGTAAGATTTTTAGCATGGTCAAAACAGTCCATATATCATTCACTAGTTCAGTCCGTCCGGGGATTATTCATTTGCAAAGTCCAGTGTCGAAAAAGAGGTCAGTAAACTTACAAATATCAGTCCAGTAATATATCTCTTCGCAGTAGAGATATCAAGAAGTCAAACCTCCTTTCTTCCTTCAGCAGCAGGGAACACGCAGTTATCAAACCATCAATCCATCATCGTCAACAATCCAGCAATTCAGCAAACAGTAAGCCAGTAGGTTCTCTTGCTCCCTCTTATGGCGGTTTTACAACCGCACCCAAAATTACATGCTTTGCAGTTTAAAGTAACACACACTTAAATTCACTATCATAGTTTATATATGTTATTTTACCCAAACTATGTTAGGTAACCTTGTTATTCCTAACAATAGTGCCTTTGGAAGTACCTATGTATTTTACTTTTCGCATACCACATAAATGCATGCTTTTTATTCCTTTGTTCAAATTTATCTACTCTTTCAACCATGTGAGCACTGAGGCCTGGTAATACAGCTCCCAATCCGGTAGCCCAACCCCCCCCCCTCTAATTTTTGGTCTGTTGTAACATTTTCAGTTTGCTTCTTGCTTTTTTGCCTTGCCAGACAAACTTTAGAATCAATTTATTCAAGTCCTCAAAAAACTTTTTTCCTAGTTTTGTCGGAATTGCTTGAAATATAAAATAGCAATTTTGGTAGGATATTCATTTTTTTTGTGGCTATCCTTCTGACCAATGACAGCTGTAGATTTCTCTATTTTTCCAAGTCTCTCTTTATTTGTTGTATTAATTTAATGTAGTTGTCTTCTTTGAGGGTTGTACATCTTGCTGTTAGCCATATTCCCAGGTATTTAACTTTTTTAGTTATCTGCATGTCCATCTTTTCCAACAGTTCATTTTTCTGTTTATTTGTAAGATTTTTTGTCAATTTCTTAGTCTTTTTCTTGTTTATTTTTAGTCCTGCCACCTCACCAAACTCTTCTATTCTTTTTATTAGTTTGGGTTCCGTTTCTAGAGATAGTGGACATCCTTGTCTTGTGCCCTTGCTCATTTTAAAATTTTCCATTATATCTCTGTTTACTATCACTTTCACCATTTGTTTTGAATATATTGCTTGGATCATATTTACGAAGTTTTCACCAAAGTCCATACATTTTAATTGTAGTGTCATAAACTGCCAGTTCATGTTATCAAAGGCTTTCTGCGCATCCAAGAAGATCAACGCTAGCTGTTTTTCAGAATGGGCTTCGTAATATTCCAATGTGTTCAGGATAATCCTCATACTATTTTTCAGTTGTCTTTTAAGGTAGGAAACCATTCTGGTCAGGATATATGAATTTGTTTAGAAATCGTTTTAGTCTCTCTGAAATTATGGAGGCATATATTTTAGTCTACATTTAATAATGATATTGGTCTGTATTTTTTTATCTGTTGAGGATCTGTATCTTCCTTTGGTGTTAAGGTAATATATGCTTCTGTCCTTGTTTTGGGGAGCTTGATAGCGCTTCATTATAGACCTCCAGCATTGACAGTCCTAGTGGCTCTTGTAAATTTTTATAGAGTTCTGCCGGAAGCCCATCTGGTCCAGGTGTTTTATTGTTTTTTTGTCTTTTAATTGCTTCTGTTATTTCCATTGTCATTCTTTCATTTAGCATTACTCTCACTGTGTCTGGTATTTTAGGTAGATCAGCCTTTTCCAAATATTGTTTTTGAAACGATAAGAATGAACTTTTGAAAACTAGGTGTTTCAAAAGGAATTCTTTATTGAAAAGGAAGTTATCCAGGTGATATTCAAAGCAGGGTCTAATATGCCTCCAGGAATGCAGCATAGATAAAAGGAGTTAGAACTCCTCCCCTTAGTCTGATGTGGATTTCATCAAATACAAAGAAGCAACATGTTAATTCCCCCCCTCTTTTTTTCTGGGAAGTTTCTTTCTGAGCTGGAATTTTTATGGCCCCTTCTCCTCTTGCTATCTCTCCAAGAGGTTTCCAGGCCTCTGGGCTCCAGTCCCCAGTTGTATACCATGTGCAAGTTATACAGATTCAATACAAGACTTAAGATATTCAGGTTACTTCAAAAAGGATTACTTCTACCAACCCCCCCCCCCCTTTCTTCTTCCATTGAAGAATGGCAAATACACGGATCTGACAGTTTTGTTGTTTCTTCTGACATTTTTTCTTGACTGTAAAGTTTCCTAAAAATTCCTGGATTGTTTTCTTTTTCTCTTCATTCTGGTAATGAAGAGTCCCCTTCTCATCTATCACTTTGTATTTCATTTTCTTCTCTTTCTCTTTTTTCAACTTATACACTAGCCATCTACCTTGCTACCTTGCTTATTTGCATTTTCAAAAAAGTTCTGTTTTGCCATTTTAATTATTTGTGCCATTTCATCTTGTATGGCACAAAAACGGTTGTAGGTTCAGTTTATGTTTTATTTGTTCAATTTTCTCTTTTATTTTTTTGCAGATCATTCTGCAATTCTGTTTCCAATTTTTAAGCTCTTCTTGTAGTGTATTTTGCTGCTGTTTCTTTTTCTTATTTTTTCTTGCTATATATGTTACTGCTAACCATCGTATGTATGCTTTTGCCATGTCCTAAACAGTTTGCAATGATGTTTCTTCTTTTCTATTTTCTTAAAAAAAAATTCCATTTCTTTTTCCACTGTTTGTATGAACTCCTTTTCTTTTAGAATAGTTTGATTCAGTGTCCATCTCAGTTTCTTCCTTTGTCCCTTCCATGTAATTTTTATCGGGTTATGGTCTACCCATACGTTTGTTTCTATATCTACCTCCTGAACGTCTGTTCTCATTTCTGATGTCATCCACGCCATATCTATTCTCGACCATGATTGATGTCTATTCAAATAGAATGTATACTGGTTTGTCTTTGGGTTTAGCTCTCTCCATATATCCTGTCAGCCTATTTCTTGTGTCATATCAAAAAAGGTTTTTGGAAGTGTCTTTATTTTTTTTACTTTTTTACTGCTTCTATAGTCTATTTTGGCATCCGCAATTGCGTTGAAGTCCCCTATCATACATACGTTTTCGTAGTCCATTTCAGTTATATTTTTGTGGAGTCTTTTATAAAACTCTTCCTGCTTATTGTTTGGAGCATATATTGCAAACAGCAGAATCTGTTTCTGGTTTATTATCACCTCAACCATTAATATTCTCCCTTCTTCATCTGCATATATTTGTTTGGCTTTTAATGGTTCTCTTACATATAGTGCCACTCCTCTTTTCTTTTGATGTCCTAATGCCAAATATAATTTCCCAATTTTGAGGTATTCCAAAAATACCCCAAAATTGGCTGGTACTCCAGCCAATCAGAACACAGCCAAACCCCCAACCAATCAGAACACAGCCAAGCCCCCACCCAATCAAGTCACACCCCCACTAGCAGTTAAAAGGAAGAAGCAGCTGCAAGCTCACATCACTCTGAGAAGCACAGAGCTGAAGACCAAGCCTGAAGATGATGAATGAGACTTCATCGAAACGTTGCCTAGATACTTCCAATCTTACGCGGGAGAAAACCCGAATAACCAAAGATCCACATACAAATACCCGCGAGAACCTCAGAAAACAAATATATACATATACATATACATATACATATATGCATATATACATATATATATACACATATGGCATTCAGCTTAGTTCGGGTATTTTCCCACGTCATAGTAGTTGTGCTTTTAAAGTTGTAGCAACATTTCAGCAGAATCTCATCTGCCATCATCAGGCTTCTGTATCGTGTTCATCTGTGAGTCAGACGTTTATGGTGGTTTCAGATTTAAATTTGGGGCAGCCTATTGCTGTGCCAGAATGGTTTTTTCTTCCTCCTGATTGGTTGGGAGTCTTGGTCTGTGTTTATTGGTCTTGGAGTTTGCTGTGTTCTGCTTGATTGGTGTTTCTGATATCTTCTGTCTGTTTTTTGGCTCTTTTTGTATCTTGATTGGCTGGCAGCATTGTGTTACTTTATTGGAGGCCTTTAGTGCAGCTTGGCTTCGGGTAAATGGACGGCTATCATTTGTTAGGAAGCTGGGTTTCATCTGGGTGCCTGGTTGGGGTGTGTTTGAGCTGGAGGTATCAGGGGGGATCTGCTTGTGCCCAGGTGTTTGCCTGGCTTGTGGTGTGGAGATTCTTTGTTTGTGAGTGCAGGCTTCCAAATGATTGACAGCCTGGTGGAATCATCTTTTCTGTTCATGCTTTCTGGTCTTTTTTCAATCTCTATGGCTTCTCTGATGATTCTGTGGCTAGGGTTTTCTATAGTGGCTAGGGTTTTGGTGCCATTGAAGTTGATGCTATGACCTGTGGCTTCCATGTGTTGGACGAGTGAGGAAGTGTGTTCCAGCTTTTTGACTGCATTTTTGTGTTCATCCAGGCGGGTACTTATTCTTCTATTGGTCTGTGCAATGTATGTGTATGTGGCCAGGCATTATATTATATTTATATTATATTTATATGATATGATATGATATGATATGATATGATTATATTATATTATATTATATTATATTATATTATATTATATTATATTATATTATATTATATTATATTATATTTATTATATTATATTTATTATATTATATTATATTATATTATATTATATTATATTATATTATATTATATTATATTATATTATATTATATTATATTATATTATATTATTATAATATATTGGACAGACCAATAGACGAATAAGTACCCGCCTGGATGAACACAAAAATGCAGTCAAAAAGCTGGAACATACCTCCTCACTAGTCCAACACATGGAAGCCACAGGTCATAGCATCAACTTCAATGGCACCAAAACCCTAGCCACTATAGAAAATCCTAGCCACAGAATCATCAGAGAAGCCATAGAGATTGAAAAAAGACCAGAAAGCATGAACAGAAGAGATGATTCCACCAGGCTGTCAATCATTTGGAAGCCTGCACTCACAAACAAAAAAATCTCCACACCACAAGCCAGGCAAACACCTGGGCACAAACAGATCCCCCCTGATACCTCCAGCTCAAACACACCCCAACCAGGCACCCAGATGAAACCCAGATTCCTAACTAATGATAGCCGTCCATTTACCCGAAGCCAAGCTGCACTAAAGGCCTCCAAGAAAGTAACACAATGCTGCCAGCCAATCAAGATACAAAAAGAGCCAAAAAACAGACAGAAGATATCAGAAACACCAATCAAGCAGAACACAGCAAACTCCAAGACCAATAAACACAGACCAAGACTCCCAACCAATCAGGAGGAAGAAAAAACCATTCTGGCACAGCAATAGGCTGCCCCAAATTTAAATCTGAAACCACCATAAAAGTCTGACTCACAGATGAACACGATACAGAAGCCTGATGATGGCAGATGAGATTCTGCTGAAACGTTGCTACAACTTTAAAAGCACAACTACTATGACGTGGGAAAATATCCGAACTAAGCTGAATGTCATACATGTAAGTACCCGCGAAAACTTAAGAAAACACACACACACACGCACACACATATATATATATAGAGAGAGAGAGAGAGGGAGGGAGAGAGAGAGGAGCCCCCCCCAAAAAAATCTGGTCTCCTGTCATTTCATATCTCCCCCAAGTCAGAGGAAACCTCTCCCTCCTTTGCCAGGTGTGGCTGCCTGGAGTTGGGGGAGGGAAGGAAGGCCAGGCTGCTTCCATCCCTCCCCCCACCTGCACCTTCCAAAGAGACAGAAGAGTGGGGCATGTCTGAGCTAAGGGGCCTTGGGGCAACTGCTGCTGGGAGAAGCAGAGGCAGAAAGGGGGCTTTGCTCTCCTTGGGGGGCAGCACCCCTCAGCTGCCCCTCCAGGGGCTTCTCAGCCGGCAGCTTTCTGCAGAAGGACCACCAACCTCGGTGGTTAATTGGGGGGAGGGGAGGGGGAGAAAGTGGGGGCTCCTTTCAGATCCTGGGGGGAGGATTGAGAGAGCTCAGATCTGCAGCTGAGGAAAAGCTCCAGGACTGATGTAGGGGCTCTTCCAGCCTCACCTGGAGGCAGGCAAGGAAAGGGGGGGAGGCTGACACCTTCACCCCCCCAAGAGGAGAGTTGCTTTCCTCCATGAGCCCTCCATCCACTGCTTCTGCTGCTCCTTGCCTCTCCTGCCCCAAGAGGGGAGCCGGGCACCGTTTCCTCCCCACCCGATGGCTGCACCCTCAGCAGGAGAGAAACCCTCCCCGGAGCCCAACGGTGACCAATCCACTCCTCCCAAGTGTTTCTTCCCCGCCGCCCACCTTGCAGAGCCCACGGGGGAATGAGAGAGCTCCCCCTCCAACCAAGCTGTCGAGCACTCCTCGAGAGAGAGATGAGAGAAGCAGCCGGAGTCACTCTCGTCTCTCTAGAGCCTGGCCAAAGTTTCTCGCACCACTTCAGTGAGAGAGACAACAGTTTGCAGGGGGGCAATTTGACTCCGGCTGCTTCTCTCTGCACTACAGACGCAGCAAGAAACAAGGGGCTGCCTTGGCACCACCAACTGCTGAAAATATAGCATGGCGAAGGAGATGCAAATGTGAGTAACGCTTCTTCCAGCCACCACCGCTTCGGCCTGCTTGCGCCACACACCTTCCAGTTCCAGCTTTCATGGTTCTCAACTCAGTCTCAAGTAAGGTTTGCGCTCGGCCGAAGGGTGGGGGTCAGCATGTGGGTGGAGCAGCCTTGTTTTCCCGCGTGGCCCAGATTGTTTTGGGGCACCATTTCTCTGCGGACCACCAAAATTTTTCTGTGGACCATCGGTTGGCAACCACTGATCTAGGGTGCTTTATCCACCCTAAATTTTTTATCTTGCCAGGTAACCAGAATTCCTTCTAGTATCAGCCATCTAAAAGTCACGTTATATTTAATCAGTTGTGCTGTCAAAAATTGGTATTGTTTTCTCTGCTCTCTGACTCTCCTAGGGATCTGTTTTAAAGTCACAATTTCTCTCCCTTTATACTTCAAAGGCTCATCTCTAGTTCTTTTATATATTTCATCTCTCAACGTCTTTTTGGTAAATCTCAAGTGCACCTCTTTTGGTAGTTTATGTCTTCTTGCATAATTCATATGGATTCTAAATATTTCATCTATTTCCCTTTGTATGTCTTGTTTATTTTTCTGTAGTGCTCCAGCCTGCAGGTCTGTCATCAGATCAGCCAGGTCTTCCTCTTTCTCTTCCACGATATTCTGGAATCTCAGTCATTAGGCCACCTTTTCCATCTCCAGAAAAATTACTGTATCTTCTAATTCTCTGTTTGCTTGTAATAGCTTTTGATCTATTTCCTCCATTTTTTTTCCTGTTTGCTCAGCCTTTATTTCTATTTTCTGTATCCTCTGTTCATTTTTCACTATTGTTGAGGTATTCCCCATTAGGAGAATGAGTGTACTCAGGGAAACGTAGTGAGAGTGGTGTTGAATAACACACAACCAGCATACAGATACACTGAATAGTAAAATGTAGGGTTTACTTCCAGTAAATGGGTAAACAAAGTCCAACAAACAGTCCAAATCATACATGGTTAAAGCAGGTAGTATTCAATACAATCAGTTCAGGGATAATCCAAAAATGAAGTCCAGTATCATAAACAAAGTTCAGTAAATGGAGTTTGCTAACAGTTTGCAAGACTCACAGCAATTCCAGCAGAATGACGATCAGGCAGAAGGCAATAGGGAAAATGCAAGAAGAGAACAAACCAGGTTTCTAGTTCCATCTCATGGCTGTCGGAGGAACCTCAGCCAATCACAATTACAGCATTCTCTTAAAGATACAACAGTATTAAATGACTATCCTGGTTTATATATTGCCAACCCAACAGTTAGGTGACTATCATTCCTAACAACTATCATTTGCTGAAAATTCCCTATCTTTTCATCCATATTCCATATCTCCCGCTTCATCTCCCCCATTTCATTCTTAATCTCGTCATGGTTTTTGGACAGCTTTTTTTTTTTTTACTTTTGATAATGGCTTCTTGGATTTTTTGTAGCATCGCTTGCATACTCTGAAGGGAATTTGATTTCTCCAAACCTAGCATGCTTTCTATTGGACTTTGATTGGATGGGCTTGATGCTGATGATGTTGCTGATGAGGGTATAGATGAGGCTTTCTTTCTTATCTTAGACATATTTGATATACTTGTCATCTCTACCACTCAGAAAGGAGCTGATCAAAGGGGGAAAGACAAAGAATTATATCTGCACAGAGAAAGACTATTTCCCACACCCACAAATATACCTCCTTCAGTTCTCTGGTATAGTATCTATAAAAATATTCCCACAATCTAAAATTTCCACTCACCACCATTTAACAAAAATATATCTTTGGTCTACAGAATTAATAGTTCTATCGAGTCCATTGATTACTCGTAATTCCCTTAAGGGTAGGCGCTTCCTCTATTCTTCTTCCTCCAACAGTTTAAATTTATAATCCACGTAGATCTATCTGTCCACACTGCTATTGTTATAATCCTATCTCTGGCAGGGATCTGGGATGTCTCATTTATGCTAGCCAAAAACAAAGAAATTTCATTTATGTCCAATGTCCATCTAAGCTTGTGATGGCAAACCTTTTCCACACTGCGTGCCAAAAGTGCGCTTGCAAGCCTGTACCCATGATGCAATGCACACGCGACTCCCCTGCACATGCACCGTGCGTCTCTGCCCATGCATGCGCAACCCCCCCACTACACACCTCTGCATACACATGCAAACCCCCCCCGCATGCCGCATGCGTGGCAGATACACAACAATCAGCTGGCTGGCGGGGGCGCATGCACAGTGGGGCTCTTCTGGGTGACCTCTCGCGTGCCAGCAGAAGTGGCTCTGCATGCCACTTCTGGCACATGTGCCATAGGTTCGCCATCAAGGATCTAAGCTGATGCTTAGTCTCACTTTAGTGGATTTATTTATATGTATATCTCTCCTCAGTAAAGAGTTTTTATTTTCACTGTCTGTACCTATAAGTCCAGTAGCTACAATTGTCGCTGTGTCTCTTCTTTTTTTCTTCTTTATACTGTATGATTTACATCTCAGCAGCTGCCAATATTTTCTTTTCCTTTTAAGATTCAAAGTTTATAATTCACCAAGGCCACCAAACCCACCAGTTCACCAAGCTTTCATTTCGAAACAGTATCTAGATGAAAACACAATTTCCTAGTTCAAAGTGGATACTTCCCCTTCTTTTTTCCAATTTTCCACAGCTCAAACTGCTCAATGTCTTCACCAATTGTCTCTGGATATCTCAAGAGTCTTTATGGAGTCTTTATGGGTCTTTTTAGATAAAACAACCGTCACTTCCTCTTCTTGCACGCACTTCTGGTCAGTAGATAGCGCCCTTGCTCTCTTTTAAGTGATCAAAAGGTTTCCCCTTAAGTGGTCCAAATCAAACGTCAGTCCAAAAGTACTAATAAATGTATTCCTAATAATCTTCAAATATTTAAGATTATTTTAAGGTAGTTGGTCTGGGCTTTCATTTAACTTAAACTGAATTCCTTTATGGTCATTTCTGCCATTCTTTTCCAGATCTGTCAATAGCTCTGAAAGCTTAGTCACTGCTATTTTCGGGGAGCAGAAATCCTGCTCCACCTTTTTTTTTTGAGTCTCACTTTCCTAAAAGTTTTTAATATTTAAATCAGGATAGGTTCATTTGCGGAAAGTTAGGAAGTTCTCACTCAGCACAGCCACGTTGCTCCTTGGTTTTTCCCTTCCTGTCTCTCGCCAAGCTGTCACAGCTTCAGATCGGCCATGTTGACGGTCTTCTCTCCAGTCAGCTCCAAGGGGTTTCCCCTAGTTCTAACAGGAGATTGCCTTTCTTCACGCAGTCTTCGGGGCTTCCCCTCTACGTTCATCAACCCCTCCAGAGTTAAGTTTGACCATTAAAGGTCTCCAGACAGGCGAAATTGGGTGGGAATAACAGAGCTCTGTTTCCCCCGTCTGCTTCGCTGTGACGTCACTGCCGATAGTCAAGAATCTGAAGTATTCACGGTTAAAGCAATTTGGTGGTAAATAAGGAATTCATGATGGTCTGGACTTATATATCTTGTGGGTGCAAAGGGAGTCATGATCGATGACATGTTTGACCCCTCCCTCAGCCTGGTTATCTCCTACAGGTATTGTAAAATCAGAAGGAATGACTGGGATCATCTACTGAAGTCCTCTGCTACACACAGGTGATCCAGTTAAACCATCCATGGGAAGTGGCTTGTCCAGACTCTTCTTAAAAAGCTGTAGAGATGGAAACCCACAGATGTAGAGATCTCACCACCAAGATGTTTCTCCTTTAGACAAAACTTACATTGATTATTCTGCAAACCTTCTGGTCTACCACACTGTGGGGCTCTGGTGCAGTTGCTGGGCCATTCTGCTCCGTATGTCAGAGCTGGTAAGCCCAAGCCTTCTTCACTTAGCAGTAGTGCCCAGTCTAAGAGCCTTCTCTGCACACTAAGGCTTGGAGCTTATCATGTTGCTGGCTGGAGTAGCCCAGTCTGGATGCTTGATCTGTGAACTGGGGTGTCCCAGGCCTGAACAGCGGCAGATGCTGGATGCTTGCTTGAGGCATCAAGCCCAGTGTCCGTTCCATGCCCTGAGGAACCTTCAAGTTTGGGCTGCTAAAACTGCAAGTTCTAAGGGTCGCTAGCCTGAAGCTCCCTCAGAATGTGTGGGCTCTCACTCACCCTGCAGCTGCTGTTGACAAGTGACTGGGAGAGGCAGCAGGGCAGAAAATCTCCTTTCATGGCCCTCCTGTAGGGAAGAGGTGAGCAAGGACTGAAAGGCGTGGGAGAAGGCTAAGAGGATCCTTCCCTGCACTGCTGGTTGAGTGCTTCCAGGCTGGGAAGCTTCAGCAAATGCATTGTGCACTGGAGTTCCTTCACCTGGAGCCCTGTCAGAGCATGGCAAATCTTCACGGACAGTGTGAACAATCCCAAAGCAATTATGCCAAAAAGCTGTTTGATTTAATTTATTTGGTTGTCGACAGCCAGATGGCTTCTTCATTTCAGGAAAGAAAATCTGATTGACTCCGTGGTCCAAGTCACTCCAGTGAAACAAATGTGCATCGTTTTGCCCAAGCTTGTTCAAATAAGCTTTCCAATTCATGCATCTGCCATTTAGGGCAGAGGTCCTGGCTTGTCCTGTGAAGCTCATTCTCCTCTCTATTCTCACCCTGCTAGGCCAGACAGACAGCCGGGGCCGGCTCCAGAATGTCTCTGAACTACGGCTCTCCGGTCTGGACATCACAGATGCATCTCTGCGCTTGGTAATCCTGCACACCCCTCAGCTTGCCAAACTGGACCTGAGCCACTGCAACCATGTATGTGACCAGTCTGTTAACCTGCTGACTGCTGCTAATTCTCCACTCCGAGAGACCCTAATTGAACTCAACCTCACGGGTGAGTCAAATCCCTACTGGCAATTCCACCTCTCCTGCTTGACTAAAACGATGCAGCCTCCTGAGAGAAGAACAGTGCACTATAGTGGTTAAGGAGCTGAACATCTGTCCCAATGTTTCTCAACCTTTTTTTTCTTCCATGGCACCCTTGCAACCCTGTTTGTCTCCTGTTGCCCCTTGTCCAGGTCCCAATAGGGACTTTGGACAATGTTGGTAGTTCTTGATTTAGGATCACAATTGAGACTGTAGCTTCTGCTGTAAGTTGCTGCAGTCATAAGTCAAGCCAGACCCAATTTTACAGCAATTTTTATAGCAGTCATGAAGCAAACTGCATGGTTATTAAACAAATCTGTTTTAACAGCCATCATGACTTACAACCATGATTCCAGGCACAATTATGGTTGTAAGTTGAGGGCTGCTTGTAATGGTCATAACATTATCCCACTGTGCCACCTATTGTCTATGTTCCCAAGAATATGGCTGTTGCTAATTTTTGGGGGGTGAATTGTCTTTCCCCCTATAAAAGCAGCCCCAATTCTTGCCCATTTTCCTGAGCCAGGCCCCATCTCCCCACAGTAGGATCTGAACAAACCAGTGCTATCTCATGATCTCAGAACATGTTCTCAAACCAGTGCTATTTCATGGTCTCCTGTTCTGGAGGACCCTTGGTGGCGCAGAAGTTAGAATGTAGTATTGCAGGCAAACTCCGCCCACAGCCTGGAGTTCGATCCTGATCGGCTCAAGGTCAACTCAGCCTTCCATCCTTCTGAGGTGGGTAAAATGAGGAGGCAGATTGTTGGGGGCAAGAGGCGGACTCTGTAAACCATCAAGTGAGTGCTCTAAAGCAGTGGCCCCCAACCTCTTGGGCACCAGGGACTGGTTCCATGGAGAGAGGTTTTTCCATGAACAGGAGGGGCCATGGTTTTACATGCTGCCTGCATCCTGCGGATGGGGCTTCATTTGTTTGCGTGGACTGGTTTCTGGCATGCTGCAGACCAGTGCTGGTCCACAGACCGGGGGTTGGAAACCCCTGCTCTAAAGCACTGTGCAGTGGTATATAACTCTAAGTGCTATTGCTATTCCTTCTTCCTTCCCTGATAGGTTGTAACCGGCTGACAGATCAGTGTCTGCCCCTTTTCCGCCGCTGTCCACGCCTCTCCCGTATCGACCTGCGTTCCTGTCACCACATCACGATGGAGGCCTGTGCCCGATTTGCTGAGGACTCTGTCTCCAACAGCGGCGCCGTGCCACCAACCCCCAGAGCATCCTCACCTCCTTTTCATTGCCCTGAAGAGAAATTGCTGCTGAAGGACAGCTAATACTCGCCCTGGGGTGGAGGCACAGAAAGACTCAGCTTCATCAATCCAACTGTTGGACACGGACTCTGGGAGAACCTTTTTACTTAAAGCCATGCACTGAACCAGAGTGGCATCTCCACCCCCTTACTTGTGCAGCAAAGAGGGTGCCGGGGGAGGGGGGGTCATGCCCCCTTCCCCAGGTCTGGCCTGCTGAGGGCCAGGTGGCCTTTTGCCCCATCCACTTGTTCCTGGACAGCCATGGAGTAAGTGGGGTCCGAGGTAGCCTTGTCGCTTTACAATGCTGGGGAAATGCATATTCCTCCCACCATGCACTGCGTTGTTCCCCTCTCTCCCCCTCCCACCTCCAAATGTCCATCCAAGCCACCATTGGTACACCCCCACTATCTCGGGGCAGCGGGCAGTGGGGGAGGGTGGGAGTTGACATTCAGCCTTGAAATGCTGGCTCAAGAAGAAGGCAGCTTCTTTGATGGGGTCAGATATATTATGTTTTTCCTGCCCTGTTCCTTGCTCAGTGCAAATGTGCACTCCAACCTCACTGATCCTCCCCCCCCCCACATGCTGCCTTGATTATTTTTAAAGGGTGTGTGTGTGTGTGTTTGCGCACACACGTGCATGTACTTGTCAGCCTGCCTACCCAGTTCCTTTTTCCAGTCCTCTCTCCCCAGTTGTGCATCTGCAATGTGGTTTTCCAAGGGGGCCAAGCAAGAACCAGGCAGCTGATTTCCGGATTCCTTTGACCTGTCTTTTCCCACTGTGTACCTGCTGGGGCTCCCTCCTGCCTCTACCGCTGTCTCTCTTTCCCACAGCACTGGATAGTTTCTGGAGCTGGCACATCCATTTGATCTGCTTCTTGCATCAGTGCCCTTTGTACCCATAATTCTCTCCTCACCCATCAATTGGAGGCCACAAAACATCTCTATAGGTATCTTTCCCTTTAGATTTTCTTCTCCTCACTCTTCCTCCCAGCCAATCCCAGTATGCAGCTGAGGCCTCCTGGGGATGCAGCCCCACCAAATGTTCATCCCAGTGCTTCACTAGATGCCCACACTGTGAAACACATGTGTTCCATTCTGTATGCATAGTGTATTTGCTGCTGTGTACCAGCAGAGGGACAAGGGAGAATACTTCGTCCAAAAGAAAGGAGTAAACTAGCATGTGTGAAAGGGAAGGTGCTCAACCTCCTGTCTCACTTGGCATGCGTTGGGATCCTTCTGGGAGGAAAGGCCTTAACAGTCCACTCTTCCCTCTTCCTCCAAGCCCCCTCAGCCCTTGGGCAACACGTCTGCTCAGCACAGTGTTTCTCAACCATTAAGATGTGCAGACTTCAACTCCCAGAATTCCCCAACCAGCATGAATTCTGGGAATTGAAGTCTGCATGTCTTAAAAGTTGCCACGGTTGAAAAACACAAGTCAGTACAGTATTCTTTCAGGTCCCTGGGCTGTTCCTGGAGGAAATTCCCTCCCAGGCTGTTTTCATCCGACATTGGCAGGCTGGATGGATCGGGCAGCTCTTTACAATTCTGTTGTCCCACCTTCTGTGCCCACCACTTTGCTCCAAGGCTTCCCAGCACTTCTCCCCAGAAGCATCCTTCCTTTCAAGTTCCTCCTTTCTTCAAAATCCTCCTTTTCGACTCTGGACAGAAAAATCCTCACAGCTTCCCCCTCCAATCTTCCCCTTCCTTTCTTTGGTTATTATTCTTTTGGACCATAAGCTTTAATAACCACTTTGGGGACAGGGGGAGGGGGTCCTGCCTGCTTTCCTTACCCACAGTGCCAACTATTGCTGAGCAGGAGTCAGACGGGCCTTCTCTTAATTCTGGCTGCTCTCTGCTGCCTCTGAATCTCAAACTTGAACCCCTGTCCAGCTGTTCGGGTGTGGATATGTGTGTGCTTGGGTATGTATGTATGTGGGATCCCCCCCCCATTTTTTTTTAAAGGTGGGGGGAGAGAAGTACTGTAGAAAAGAAAAGTGGTGCAAAACGAATGTCCTGGACTGACACTGCACCTGCTGTCGGTTGTTTTTGTTCCTTCTGCTCGGAAGTGGAAGCACATTGCTCAGTGCTGCTCTCTCCGTCCCTTTGGCCACCTTCGTCTTTGGGGTCAGGTGGGGACTCGTTCTCAAAGGTGCCCAATTCTGTCCATTTCGCTTTCACTCTTTCATTCTCTCCCATCTCTGTCTTTCCCACCATTATTAATCTTTTTGCTGTCCTTTTGTCTTGCTACAAACGGTCTGGACTGGATTGGGGAAGTACAGCAAAAGAAATCATTCATCCAGTCCAGAAACCCTCCTCCCTTGGCTAGAATGTTTTTTCCCCCAAAAGCCCTTCTTTTCTCCCTTCCTCTTCTCTTCCTTCCCTTTCCTCTGTTTATTTTTTCTCCATCACCCTGCCCGCCATCCTTCTCACCTTGTGCTTCACCTGAATTTTCAGATGGCATCAGACACACACCACCTTTCTGTGCGCGTTGGGGAGGGGAGGATGGCACAAGTCTGATTTTCAATTTGGTCACGTATCTTTTCTTTTAATATATACTTGAACGTTCATTTATTACTAAAGCATTACTTGAAAAAAGACAGCGATAGCTTGTGGAATCGGAGGCAAGGTTTTCGGTGTTGGGTTGTGTTTTTTTATTACTTTTACAGTTCTGTTGGGTGCTTTTTTATTGTTTTAAGAAAATTGGTTTTGTTGTTTCCTTTTTTTTTTTTTTTTCATTTGTCTGATTCAACAAAGTCCTTCCCTCTCACTCCATTAACCAAAGAGGGCCAAGGTATCTTAATTTTTCCTCCTCCACCTCCATTTCTGGAGGGTTTCTTTTTTTTCTTCTGCCTAGGAGTGTTCTCTCCTTTACTCACAACTCTTACAGAGCAAGTATTAAACAATTTTGAGAAGTGGAGGCTTTGGGGCTACGTTTGGGTGGAAATATTGTATATTTTAGGGAGGGTGTCAATGGGTCTCTTCCAGAACTTATGGCACAGCATAAATATGTACTGTGTGGCATGTCCTCAATTTAGTGGTGCTGCCCGCATCCCATTCCCACACTCCATGGTGCAAACAAGGAAACTGGGTTGCATTCCACACAACCAGCCTCCTTGTTAGTTTGGGGCCTCCACTCTTCATTTCATGTAAAAGGAGACGTGTACACTAAGAGGGAAGAGCCATCTAGCTCCAGATATTTGGGGAGGGAGGCCTGCCATGGTGACCCTCCTGTTGTCCGCTTCTCCTCAAATGAGAGTGGCAACAGCCAAGGGAAGTGCTCTTTTCAAGCATATCTTTTGAGGTTTATTTTTTTCCCGTTTTTTTTTTATGGATGTTTAACTCTTGAAAAAAAAGAAAAGAATACCTCAGATTTAAAAAGAAATGGTGAAGAGTGAGAGGGAAAACAGAATGTCATCCCAGGGTTACATTACTCTCGAGCAGGGGTGTCAAACTCATGTCACGGCAGCATCACGTGACGTATTGGGACTTTCCCTTTCGCTAAACCAGGCATGGGCGTGGCCAGCACGTGACACATCCAGCCTACAGGCCGGGAGTTTGACACCCCTGCTTTAGAGCAGGGGTGGGCAGTTATGGCCCTTTAAGACCCATGAACTTCAACTCCCAGAATTCCTGAGCCAGCCATGTTGACTCAGGAATTGTGGGAGTTGAAGTCTACAGGTCATAAAGGGGCCATAGTTGCCCACTCCTGCTCTAGGTTGCTGCTTTAGGGACTGCACATGTTGGGTAGGAAGCCCACTGGACCAGTGTGGAGAGGCATCCATGGCTCAGTGCTGGGTAGAGATGGACACGTGATCGCTCTCCCTTCCATCGCCCTAACCCTCACCTCAATCATTATCACTCCAAAGACAGGCACTTGCATCAGGGTACAGGCCCGTCTCTCAATCCCAATGGAAAAGGAACATGGAGAAACATGTCCAGAAACATGTCCCTACCCCCAGATGTAGCTTCAGAAAGTATTCCAAGACTCGCATCAACCTTGAACCTCAGATGTGTTGGAGTCTACATCCCAGTGTTTTCAACCAGCCTGTTTGTTGGCTGCAAGTGGTAAATTTGTGGTCCACCATCCCTTAGAGAAGATTGAGTTGGGTAAGGCTGAGCTATTCCACAGGTCTCTCCGACCCACAGAAACACTCACACAAATACGCCCAGTGCAGCTCCTCAACCCAGTGGACCAAAGCTATATTTCCACCACTACCATCATCTCCCACCAATTTAATTGTTTATCTTCCAACTACAACTTTAATCTTCAATAGACTCGTATTGCTCCTCACCTAGAAATTGAGACAAAGACTGCTGGGGATGGGAAAGAAAGCAAGGGGGTGAAATAAAAATGTAAAAATCCAGTTTTTGGAGTGATGCATCTTCGTGATGTTTGATCTGCACATCTCCATCCCGGCCCCTTGACTCTACAGATGGGGAGGGAGGGGGACATGAGACCAGGTTCCAATCTGAATTTCAGGGGTTCTATTGTATAATAACTGTTTGCTATATTAAAAAAAAATAATGAGTGTTTTGATCTTAAAGGCCTGTTTTTCATTATTCCCTCCCCCTCCTTTTACATATCTTGCACAGTCAAACATATATTCAGTTCTATCTACTTGCAAAAGAAATGTGAATAAAAAAAAATGTTTCGGGGGGGGGATGTTTTTTTTTTTAAACTTTCGATAGGTTTCTATTTTATATTTTCTGGAAAAAACACTTTTAAACTTGTTTTTTTCAAAGGTTTTATTTTTTCATTTCTGTTATTGTTAGCATGCTGCCTTCAGGGTTCTGGTTTGGGGATGATGGTACTGGAGGTACCTTTAATCAGTTAAATTAAAATTGAAGGAAAGCCTTAGGTGTGAATCAATAACCTGATTCTTTTAAGAGGTGCCTGTCTCTGTTAGATTTCTGCAACAGTTGTCATTTGCAGTAAGAGTCACAACATGAGATGAAAAGGTTTTCCATATTATATTTGCATCAAAATTAGGCACTTCCCAAGGGAAATTCAAAAGAGAGGAGGGCAAGGGAACCAGTAAGATACCAGCCCTTGATGATGGACAAAGCATCCTTGTCCCTTTTCTCACAACAGCCTTCTGGGGATAGGTGGGGATGACAGCTGCTACTGCAGTGTAGCTTAATTCATTTTAGAAACAATTGGAAGCACCCCTCTCTTTGGCCTTAGTTCTACACACTGAATGCATTTGTGTGATTAGCCTAGCCATGTATTAATCATTATTTCATCAAGCCTGATGTTCTGGATTGGCAGAACGGTGAATCAAAAAGGAATAACAGCAGGATTTGTTAATTCTAGGCTGTGATCTGCTAGTTCAGGGTAAGAAAATTTAACCACTCTGGCAGACTTGATTAGATTGTGTACTGGCAACACCCTCCACATTGTTTGTGATTTGGTCCCATAAATAAACTAAAACGTCTTGAGATCCAAAGATCTGACTAGGTTCCCCAAAGGACACAACTATTTTGACATTTTCATTTGTCTACATTGAATTAGCCAAGGTCTTAGTGGAAAATGAAAAATCCTTGCCTGTTCATATTGAGGCCAGCTTCTGATCATGTTCATTTTTGTCCCAGCGCTTGGGTCCAAAGAATGAATGAAACAGTTCTAATGCTGAATGCTCCTTGTCCAATCACTAAGAGGGTCTAGAGCCCAGTTGAAAGTTAAATTAGCAAAACCCAGCTTGAAATGTTTCCCTACTATCCACCCTAATTACAAGCCTTAGCAGAACCTGGCTTGTATTTTTAGAATAGATTAGAGCTTGGAAGGGACCTTGGAGGTCTTCTAGCCAATCCCCTCATCAAGCAGGAGACCCTATACCAGTTCAGACATATGGCTGTCCAGTCTCAACAGCTTCCAGTGATGGGAGCACCCAAAATGTCTGGTGGCAAGCAGTTCCACTGGTTAATTGTCCTTACTGTTAGGAAGTTCCTCCTTAGTTGCAGGTTGCTTCTTGGTTAATTTCCATCCATTGCATCTTGTCCTGCCTTCTGGTGCTTTGGAAAATAAATTGACCCCTTCTTCTTTGTGGCAGCCTCTCAAATACTGGAATACTGCTATCATGTCACCCCTAGTCTTTCTTTTCTCTAGACTAGCTAAACTCAAATCCTTCAACCGTTCTTCCTATGTTTTATTCTTCAGGCCTTTAATCATCTTAGTTGCTCTTCTCTGCACACTTTTTCCAAAGTCTCAACATCTTTTTTGTAAAGTGACCAAAACTGGATATATTGTTAGTTGATTGATAGTCTGAACTCTGGGGAGCCTTTTGTCCAGGATGGTATAAGGTCATCCTACCTTAAGCCAGGGGGCTGGACTAGGTGACCTCCAAGGTCCCTTAATTCTAAGCTCTCTGGCTGAGAACAGGTGGTGCAGTTGTGACCAACATAGAAAAGGTTGCAAGTGTGCCAAAAAACCAAGATTCTAGTTGAAAGGGATTAAAAATGAGCCACGGTGGCGCAGTGGTTAGAGTGCAGTACTTCAGGGCTACTTCTGCTGACTGCCAGCTGCCTGCAATTTGGTAGTTGAGATCTCACCAGGCTCAAGGTTGACTCAGCCTTCCGTCCTTCCGAGGTGGGTAAAACGAGGACCCAGATTGTTGGGGTCAAGAGGCTGACTCTGTAAACCACTTAGAGAGCACTGTAAAGCGGTATATAACTAAGCACAATTGCTATTGCTAAAAACATAGCAATAATCCTCTTTAAATTTTTCACTATTGGTTGTGTGATGCTTTGGCAATGCTTGGCTTATTACTGTCATTTGCATTCACCCTTTCCTCCTTACATGTGAGTTGTGGAAGATCAACTCCAATATTTAAGCTACCCGACTAGAAGGTGTGTGTATGGGGGCGGAGGGGGGTGGGATTGGCTAAAATAAAAGGAAAATTCAATGACCCATTTTGCTAACATCTGTGTCAGTCCTTCCAAAGAACTATTCTGCAATGGGTAACTCTGCTAAATACCTTTCCATGAATTATTGAAGCAGCTCCACACCAAAGCCTTTGTAACCTACTCCTCTTCATATGTGCACACAGCCCTTTGGCATCACTGTGAAAGAAGAAAGAAAAGCAGCTGTGTGAGCACATGCACAGCCAAGAGCATCTTAGGAGGCAACTGCTGTATGCAAATCTGAAGGGGAAAAATGGGGCTACTTCTTTCATAGACTTGTTTCCAATTCATTGTGCAGGACTTTGTGGGAGAGATTTGCATGGCTCTAATGCGTAGTTTTACAAGCAGTGACCCTTCTCCATCCATCTGGAGATGTAGAGGCATTCAGAACAAGGCTGAATCAGATATGCTTGAAGTCCTAGGCTGCATTAACAGAGGGATAGAATCAAGGTCATGTGAAGTGTTAGTACTGCTTTATAATGCCTTGGTAAGACCCCACTGGGAATATTGTGTCCAGTTTTGGTTGCCACAATGTAAAAAAAAAATGTTGAGACTAGAAAGTGCAGAGAAGAGCAACAAAGATGATCAGGGGACATATGAAGAACGGTTGCTGGAATTGGGGATGTCTGGTTTAATGAAAAGGACTAAGGGGTGACATGACAGCAGTATTCCAATATCTCACGGGTTGCCATAAAGAAGAGGGAGTCAAGCTATTCTCCAAAGCACCTGAGGCAGTGGTGGGATTCAAAAATGTTTACAACCAGGAGGACTTCCGGTTTGGGTCTCTTCAGCAACAGACCGAAATCCGCGATTGTGCATGGTTTCAATCTGTGCTTGCCGCTGGAGCGCCCGATCCTTTGGGTTCGGGGCTGAAGCCACCCTGTAGAGGTGGTGAAGAGGGGGGAGATTGCTAGCCGAGTGGAGGGGAGCCGCATCTCTCCTCCTTGGTTGGTCTAAGCTCCCTTCCCCGAAGGTGGTTGCAGCGGTGGTCAGAAATGGCCACCTCAAAGAAGAACCCGACTGGATAAGATTGTGCAGGAGGAAGACAAGGAGGAAAGCAGGACAGGCTGGGATAAACAACAGAGAGCATCTAAGCAAGGTACCCTGAATCTACAAGTACCTCGAGGGATACTTCTGAAAGAAGATCTTTAACCAGTGAAGGAGAGAGAAAAGGAGGTTAAAAACCCTTTTTTTACATTTATATTGACAATTACAAATGGTATGGAAAGAAATTTATATTATCTATTTTGACACTAATAGGCAACCTTAAGCTGAAATCTAAGTGTCAAAAGGAGAATAAAGTTTTTTTTCTTGGTCATTTTAAAGCCCTAAAAAGGAGAAGAGTGGAGGCAAAAGGTGGGACTTGGAAAAATGGAGTGCCACCTGGAAAAATAAAGAGGATTAACCATGAAACTTCGAAGACTCCTGAGGATACATTGTAACTGAAATCTTATTAAAATATACAGTAACCCATGGAAAGGAAAAGTGAAGGAAAGAAACAAGAAGGAACAGTCTGGGATCATTTGGTGATTTTAAAAAAAAGTTTTTGGCATTCATTTTTCTTTTTCTGTTTTTACTTAAAGTCAATCGGGTGGTTGTTCAAAAGTGTTTAAAATGCCTTCACTCCTGGAGGAATTGAAGATGAGTCTTAAAAAACAGAAAGAAGATGCAGAAAGGGAAGGAAGATCCTTTGGCTTTGTATTTGAATTTTTTGAAATGGAGATTGTAAGGGATACACCCTAGCAGAATCTGCACGGCAGTCAGTCAGTCAGGCAAATATGTGAGATAAACGTTTTTGAAGCTTACACTCAGTAAAACAGATACACTGTGCTAGTTAAATAGTTTATTCCAGTAAGAGTTTTAGCATAGTCAAAACAGTCCATATATCATTCACTAGTTCAGTCCGTCCGGGGATTATTCAGTTGCAAAGTCCAGTGTCAAAAAAGAAGTCAGTAAACTTACAAATATCAGTCCAGTAATATATCTCTTCGCAGTAGAGATATAAAGAAGTCAAACCTCCTTTCTTCCTTCAGCAACAGGGAACACGCAGTTAGCAAACCATCAATCCATCATAGTCAGCAAGCAATTCAGTAAGCCAGCAGTCAATCAAGTTCTCTTGCTCCCTCTTATGACGGTTTCACAACCGCACCCAAAATTACATGCTTTGCAGTTTAAAGTGACACACACTTAAACTCACTATCATAGTTTATATATATTATTTTACCCAAACTACGTTAGTTAACCTTGTTATTCCTAACATACTCCCCTTTTGGGTAATATAATAATATATATATCTATTTACAACCTTAACCCATAGTCGTCACAACTTTCTTGGTGTTTGACTGAACCTTGGGCTTTTGTAAATTGATCAGCAATATTTTCTTCAGTCATACAATATTCCAATCTTATTAAACCATTTTTTACAGATTGCCTTACATTCAGATATCTAAGATCTGTATGCTTAGATCTCGTTTTCACAGCAATATTTGTAGCCAACCGTATGGCTGCTTGATTGTCCTCATAAACTACAATGGAATCATTAACAGTTATTCCCAAATCCAATGACAACTGTTTATACAGAATTAAATCAGTACATAATAAAGATAGACATGAAAATTCTGCTTCCATTGTGGACATACTTATGTGTTGCTGTCTAATTGACCTCCAACCAATCAGTGCTCTTCCTAACAGTATAGCTGTACCTGAAGTTGATTTCCTAGTGTTTATGTCCGTTGCAAAACAGATCATCTTTTGGCTCCAAATACAATGCATAGTGCATTGTCCTTTTAAGATATCTTAAGATACGCTTTGTTGCTTGCCAGTGTCGTTCAGTGGGTTCAGCATTGAATGGTGCCAA
This sequence comes from Hydrophis major, assembly GCA_033807585.1. NCBI lineage: Eukaryota > Metazoa > Chordata > Lepidosauria > Squamata > Elapidae > Hydrophis > Hydrophis major. Next base: position 2,024,504 of record JAUCBL010000017.1, on the reverse strand, counting down.
TTGATTAACACGATAGGCAAAGTCTGCCCTTGACCAATTACTAATGTATGATAAACAACCAATTAACGATTTATAAATATTCTTATCGAATTTTGGACTTTGAGCATCAGTGTGGCCAAATTCCTGACTCATTGGAGTTTTAGCCGGTTTACAAAGTTCCATCTTGTATGTTTTTAGTAATTGATAAATCTTATCCTTTTGAGATATCTTATAGCTACCTTTGGTTTTACTTATTGTTAATCCTAGATACTGTTTTATCTCTCCTAATTGCTTTAATTTTATCCTCTTACCTAATAATGATATTATTTCAGTAGCTTCATTATTAGTTTTTGTAATTAAGGCAATATCATCTGTAAACAATAATAATGACACTGTTCCATTTTTCTCTTTCTTAAATACACATGGATCAGCTAAACCTGCTTTAAACCCTATATTGTTTAACTCCTTAACAATATATTGGTTCCATTCGTAACCAGATTGTTTTAATCCATAGAGACTCTTTTTAAGCTTCCAACAGTCATTATTTGTTTTATCATCCTTAATTCCTACAGGTTTCTTTAAGTATATAGTGTGCTGCAATGGTGCATGCAGATAAGCAGTTTCTACATCTAAGTGATTTATAATATAATTCTTCTTAGCTGCCCACACTAAAGCTGCTCTCAAGGTTGTTGCTTTTAGACTCGGTGCAAATACTTCATCGTAATCACATGCAGTTTGATTAAATCCTTGAGCTACCAACCTAGCCTTATGGGTAACAGTCCCATTTTTACCTGTTTTTAATTTAAATATCCATTTACAGCCAATGGACTTTTCACCTGAAGGTAATTTAACTTTCATAAACTTCCATTTGTTTCAATGAATTTAGTTCCTTCTCCATCTCTCTATGCCAATTTTCTTGTTCCTTTGCTGGATACATTCTAAGTTCTTCAACAGTAGTTGGAACTTTACTAACTTGGCAAACTACACTTGCTTGGTACCTGTCAGGTGGTCTGGTTTCACATGTTGAATGTCTTGGTATTACAGGGCTTACAGGTGGACTTTCATGTACTACCCGTTCCTGGTTATCTATTTCTTCCTGTTCTGGTCCTATGTGCTCTTCCTGTAATTCCTCTTTAGTTCTTCTTATTACTGATGTGTTGGTTTGGTCTTTTGTAAGTTTCTATGATTGCTTCCTTACTTGAATCTTGCTTCAGTTTTTTCCATCCTTCATGTTCAAGGAATTGTGCACTAGCACTACAGTAAACGCTAGATGTACCTTTTTCCCAGAATCTGTATGATTTGTGATTAGATTCATAACCTACAAAGAATAACTTTTTAGTCCTATGCTGCCCCTTATGTCTCAGTTGTGTAGGAATATGCACCCATGCTGGTGCTCCAAATGTGTGCATGTAGCTTAGGTCAGGTTTTCTACCATGCCACCGTGTGAATGGTAATTCACCTGTTGTTGAGTTAACAACATTATTCAATATATGATTACCACACATTATTGCTTCTCCCCACAAAGTTTCAGGTAATCCTGAATCCGACAACATAGTACAAGCCATTGGCTGTATTGTTTGGCCTCGTCTTTCTATAAAGGAATTATGTTGTGGCCTATATGGTGCAGACTTTTTATGTTCAACACCTGCCATCTTTAGTCTATTTTGGAATTTATTATTTATAAATTCCGTACCATTATCAGTTACAAGAGTTACTAGTTTCCTTTTAGTTTTTCTTAGTGCAAACTTCAACCAATTAAAGAAATTCTGATATGTTTCCGTTTTACTCTTCATTAAATAACAGAAACCATATCAAGAATAATGGTCCATTATACTTAATATATAACGAGCACCTCCCACACTTGGTTTTTTAGGACCTATAATATCAGCAAATACGACCTCTAGAGGCTCCTTAGTTTTAAATCCATTAATTCTATTTGCTGGTATTTCCTTGCTTTTTTCTTGACTGCAAGCATTGCAGTGCAAATACTTACTGCAAGGCTTCAGTTTTATACCTTTTGACAGTTCAACCGTTTCCTGAAGCATTTTAAAATTTATATGCCCTAAACGTCTGTGTAACAAATGTATGCATTCATCATGAGGTTTAACGTTATTATACACTATGTCAGCTACCTCTAATTGATTATCATTTAACACATACAATTCACCTTTTAAAGTTGCAGTCACTTTTTTACCTTCCTTTTCTATTATGCAGTTTTCTCCCCTAAAGGTAACTACATAACCTAGTTTAATCAAAACTCTAAACGAAAGCAAATTAAACTTAAGTTGTGGTACATATAACATTTTTACATTTTCTTTTATGCAAGAACAATGTGCAATACCTTCACCTTTTGCTTTCATTTTCCAGCCATTAGCTAACGATATCTGTTGTGAACTCGTGGACATCTTAACAAATCTTTTCTTATCTTTCGTTATACAGTGCGATGCTCCACTATCTACAACCCATAAATTATTATTCACAGTTTCGTTGCTATACATGGCTAACTACTCATTTTTCATCCTTTTGATGCCTTTTAGCATTCTTGCTGGCATTGAGGCATTTTCCTTTTTTGCAGAATCTAGCCAAATGTCCTTTTCCTCCACAATTAAAACATTTTCTAATTGTATAGGCTGTCGAAGATAATTTGTCTTCTTGTGGTTGTTCCCTTCTTAGTTGATCCCTTTCAAGCCTTCTCCTGGCTTCTTCAATTAATCTTCCAGTAATGTCAGTTAATGTGAGGTTATCTTTTGGCAGTACTTCCAGTGAAGTTACATAGTCGTCATAGCTCTCATCTAATGAAGACAAAATTATATAAACCTGATGTAGTTCTGTGAAGATAAGTTCTTTTTCATGCAGTTCCTGAAAAATTCTCTTCATAGTGTTTATATGCATCAACATGTCTCCATTCTTTTGAAGATGTGTTCTGAACAGTTTCCGTGTAAGATTTATATGTGCTCCTACACTGTCTCAAACATAAATCTTCTTTAAATTCTCCCAACATTTCGCAGCTGTTTCTTCTCCACGAATATGGACAAGCTGCTGGTCACAGAGTGTCAGTCCTATTTTACAGAGAGCTTGCTCATTCTTCAGTTTATATTCTTGTATTTTCTGGGCATCATTCTCATCCTCTGGATCCCAAGCATCTACCTCTGGTGAGTTTTGAATTGTACTCCACAAACCTTCTCTGTGTAGAAGTAGGCTGCATTTCATAGACCATGAAACATAGTTTGTTCCATCCAGTTTGGATATTAGAGACAAACTTTGTAAATTGACTTGTGCCATCATTCTCTGGATATTAAACTATAATTAATAAAACACAGCTGTCTGTTTACAGTATTGTGTAACTACACTAACTCTCACTTTATATAAGCCTGTTATATCCTGGTTAGTCTTGTTAGGGATAACATTGTTTACCCTAACTGGTTTAGGTAAAATAATAAATATGTTATCATGGTTTATTAGTTAAAGTGTCTGCAACTTTAACTGTAGGAATGTAATTAAGGGAGTGGTTGTGATAGCACCATAAAAGAAGCAAGACAACGGCGGCTTGTTCTCTCTGGCTTGATGATCCCTAATTACTGGATAGTTTGAAGACTGCGTTTTTCCCCAACTGGAACGGGAGAGAGAAAGGACTGATTTATTTGTAAGTGAACTGACATTGGATATTCTACACGGACTTTGCTAATTGAATATCCTTGAATGGACTGACTAAATAATACATGACTAATGGACTGTTATTTTGACTATGCTATGAACTCATAATGGAATAAACTATATTTTTGATAGCACAAGCGTATCTGTTATTTTTACTGTATGTTAACAAACATACAAACTTATCTCACACATTTATCTGTGTGCCTATCTGACTAACGCTGCACATTCTGTTTAGCTTGTCTCCTTAACCCTGGTTGGGGAACACAGGCATAACAAGTCTGACTGCAGCTGGGCCCATAACCAGTGTTAGGGATACACTCTAGCAGAATCTGCACGGCAGTCAGTCAGGCAGGCAAATATGTGAGATAAACGTTTTTGTAGCTTACACTCAGTAAAACAGATACACTGTGCTAGTTAAATAGTTTATTCCAGTAAGAGTTTTAGCATAGTCAAAACAGTCCATATATCATTCACTAGTTCAGTCCGTCCGGGGATTATTCAGTTGCAAAGTCCAGTGTCAAAAAAGAGGTCAGTAAACTTACAAATATCAGTCCAGTAATATATCTCTTCGCAGTAGAGATATAAAGAAGTCAAACCTCCTTTCTTCCTTCAGCAACAGGGAACACGCAGTTAGCAAACCATCAATCCATCATAGTCAGCAAGCAATTCAGTAAGCCAGCAGTCAATCAAGTTCTCTTGCTCCCTCTTATGGCGGTTTCACAACCGCACCCAAAATTACATGCTTTGCCGTTTAAAGTGACACACACTTAAACTCACTATCATAGTTTATATATGTTATTTTACCCAAACTATGTTAGGTAACCTTGTTATTCCTAACAGAGATCCTGAACTATGAAAAGCAAAAGGAAAAGCTTCAAGAGCAAGAAGAAGGGCAGGACAAAGAAGAAGCCATTTTCAATGATCAAATAATGCAAAGTGTGATAATAAGGGGAAAAAGGGGGAAAGGAGTTAAAAGTTTGAGATCAAAGGGAACAGCCAAAAAGAAAAATAGTCTGAAAAAGAAGTATAACAGCAAGGAGAAGCAGAAAAGAAAACTACAGAAGGGAAAATCAGAGAGAGAAGGGTATAAAAAAAGGGATGAGAAAAAGGGGGGAAGATTGAAAGGGAAAGAACTTATGAGGGACAAAAACAGGAAATAAAGAAAAAGGGGAAACGTACTAGGATTCTGCAAAGGTACAAAAGATAGTGTTGTGACAGTAGAATATTGTAATGAGTTAGAAATGAAATAAGTAAATAATCTATGAGATAAAACTGTATTGTAATGTAATGGTATGTTTGTTTATAATTAATGCAATAATAAAGAAGAGAGGGAAACATTGCAATTGTTAAAATATTGCAATTGATAAAATATTGCAATTGATAAAATATTGAACAGAAATGTGAAAGATTTATAAGGAAATTTATACCAGTTATTAGAATGAATTTGAATAATTATTTTGCTTATTAATAGTAAATAATTTATGAGATAAAACTGACTATCCAATTATTAACAGTTAAGTAATAATGAAGAAGGGAGGGAAACATTTCAATTGTTCTCAAAGATTGATAGATATTGAAAAGAAACGTGAAAGATTTACAAGGTTCATACCAGTACTAGAATGATCTTGAATAACTATTTTGTTTACTAATGTTTATATATATACATTGTTTTTGCAATGTTTTTAGAATTTTTCTTTTTACATTTTCAAGGGGAAGTACCAAGCAGAGTCTGAATGATGAGATCTACATGATATAAAATAGATATTCCAAATTTGAATGTTATAATTTTAGAATGCACAAATTCAATGTTTAATGAGATTTCATATGATAATAATAAGATTTAAAGGTGTTGCACTTCGATTGGCAATCGGGGAATTTTGCTTCTTAAGAATGTTGGAAGAGAACATATGAAATTGTAAACAAGACAGACGAAAGTATAAGTACAATGAATAAAAAGATATAGACATTTAGGTAAAAGAAATACAATTGAATAAGAAGAAAATGAGATAACCATGAAAGAAAATTAAGAGAAGTAAAGGGAGAAATAGTGAGAAGTTGGAAAAAGAGTAATAAGATATGAAGTTGAATACATAAGATGAATATGCATATGAAATTGTGTCTGTATGGAAATGTGATAACCCGGAACGATGCTGTACTCAAATAAGATGTTTTATTTGTTTTGTTAAAACTCAATAAAACTTTATTTTTTAAAAAAATGTTTACTACTGGTTCTGTGGACGTGGCTTGGTGGACGTGGCAGGGGAAGACGTGCAAAATCCCCCTTCCCTCCCCACCCCACTAACCTGCTTTTCAGCTCTGTTCTCCTGTGCAGGGCAACCAAAGAAGACCCAGCTGATCAGCTGGGACTCAATGGGAGGCAGAGAATAGATGGGGTCAGAGGTGGGATATGCCAGTTCTCCGAATGACTCAAAGTTTCCGCTACGGTTCTCCAGAACTGGTCCAAACCGGCTGAATACTACCTCTGACCTGAGGGCAGGACAAGAAGCAATGGATGGAAACTAATCAAAGAGAGAAACAACCTAGAACTAAGGAGAAATTCCCTGACAGAACAATTAATCAGTGGAACAACCTGCCTCCAGAAATTGTGGGTGCTCCAAAACTGGAACTTTTAAAGAAGAGATTGGGCAACCATTGTGGAACAGCTTCTAGTTTTAAGATAGCAGAGATTGGATAACCCCTTGTCTGAAATGGTATAGGGATTCCTGCCTGAGCAGGGGGTTGGACTAGAAGACCTCCAAGGTCCCGGGGAGGTCCCGGGGAGAAGGCAGAGCTTTGTTTCGGCGATACAGCTGCAATCTCGGGGCTCTGAGATTGCAGCTGATATTTTCATCCCTGGTCAGTCCCAACGGACCTAAACCATCCCGTAGAGACGGTGACTGTGAAGGGCACACTCTCTGGATCCCAGGGACATCGCAAAGTCCCTGGTTTGATCCGGGAGAAGTCCTTTTGCTGGCGGCGGAGAGGCAGCCTCCATAGCTGCTGAAGTCAGGACAGCTCCGGAAAGGAAGAGGCTGGAAGTAAAAGTGTGTCGGCTGGGTGAGAAATTCTTTTTTTTTTTGTAAATTTGCTGAGATTTGAAAGGACACTCTGAATATGAGAAGAAACCTGTGAGATTTTTTTTTTTGACAAATCTGTATGAGTGGCGTATTTTAAAGGGACGTCAAATTGAGGCTTGGGTCTTTTTTTTTCTTTCTATTACTTTTTCTTTGGACTTTAGCGTGATTTTGTAGTTAACCGGACTGAATTTTCCCTTATATATATTCTTATGCTCCTTTTTGATTTTTAAATTTTTTTTTAGGATAGAGGCTCCCTTTGGCTATTTTCTCTCTCTCTCTCTCTCTCTCTCTCTCTCTCTCTCTCTCTCTCTCTCTCTCTCTCTCTCTATATATATATATATATATATATATATATATATATATATATAAATACCTTTTCTTTTTTCTTAACTCAAACTAAGTTTTTCTGGCTGGGGGGGGGAGTGCATTAAGAAACTTTGTAACTGCCAACTAGAGGCTTGAAAATATTTTATTTGAATTGGAGAGAACTGTGAAAAGACTCCTCAAGGACATTTCAACTTGATAAGATAGAGGGAAGAGCGCAGCAGAATATTGTTACAGGTGCTTTCCTGGACTCTTATCAACATTTCAACACTTGAGGCTTGGCTTTGAAGCTTGTGGAGAAGACAGTCACAATAAGAGCCTTGGACAATTAAACAAAGTGCAGTGTTTTCTTCTTTTTTTTTTCAGTTGTGGTACCCTTCCTTACCAGCCTCTCAGTAAATTTTAATTTTAGTAATAATCTTATTTTTGCTTTTTATTTTAAAGGGAAAGCCTTAGAATTTTTTCTTTATTTTTCTTTTCTTCTTCTTCTTTTTACTGGGATTTTTTTGCTTTTTCCATCCATGTTTTTGGACCATTCTGCCTTTTCTTTTTATTATTGAGATTTCCCAATTGGATTAAGGTGTGGAGAACCTGAAGGAATTTTTTCTTTTTCTTTTTTTCTTTTTGTTCCTCTTCTTCTTAATTATTATTATTATTTTTGGGCTTTTTTCCTTCTTTTTATTTTTCATTTTTTATTGTGGATTACTTCATAATTGGATTAGGGTTTAGAAGAACCTGAAGATTTTTCTTCTTCTCTTTTTTCTTTTTCTTTTTTGCCATCGGGCCTTTTACTGTTGGATTTTCCCATTTTGGATTATAATTGGCTACTCTACCAGTTGGATTAAAAGTTAAAAAGAATTTGAAGATTTTGAAGCATTTAAAATGAGCAGGAAACCCATATCTTCTGGTGTTTCTACTTCTACCTCTGCCTCCCCACCAGCTGGAGGACAATGTTTAATTCAGACAATGTTGAAGCAAGACAAAGAACAAGAAAAAGTGACTTTACAGATGATTATGCAAGGAATTCAAGATCTCAAGATAAAATCGGACACCATTGAACAAAGAATAGAGAACATTGAACAAAGAACGGAGAAGACTGATGAAAAAGTGGAAAATATTAAACAAATGATGGTGAAGTATGAGGAGAGATTCCAAAAAATTGAGGAAGAAGGTAAATAAAGAGAGGAGAAGATTGGAAATATTGACAGCAGATTAACAGTGGTTGAACAAGATAAGAGTGGGATGTTGAGGTGGGAGATGGAGAGGTCAGAATTCTATCTCAGATTTCAAAATAAAGAAGAAGAAAAAGGACAAAACTTGGCTGCAATAATGATAGAATTGTTGGCGGATGCTTTGGAAATAACAGAGGAAAAGATGATGGATGGAGTAGACGAGGTATACCGAGTTTTTACAAGATATGCGATGAGAAATAGCTTACCAAGGGAAGTCCATATCAGATTTACCAAAAAATCCATCAAAACACAAATATTGCAAGCTGTAAGAGAGAAGACGTTGAAATACAAAGGCAAAGAGATTGTGGTTTTAAAACAAATACCCAGAAGAGTGAGAGAGATGAGAAGAGAATATTGATTTTTGACCAAAATGTTATTGAAAAAGGAAGTGAATTATAGATGGCTGTTCCCAGAAGGATTAATGTTTACGTGGCAAGAACAGAGACATAGAATTGATTCAATTGAGAAAGCAGAACTTTTTCATGCAGAATTTTTTGGAAGGAGAGAAGAAGAGGCAGAAAAAGAGGTTTCATTAACTGAGTTTCAAGAGGAACAACTGGAGATTGAAAAAGAGGAAGGCGCAGTAGGTAGACAGGTGGATAGTAAAGAACAGCGTGAAATAAGATCTACGAGAGCTGTTAGACCTAAATATAAAGCATAATCATGGAAGAAAGAAAGTTGATTACAATGAATATAAATGGACTCAATTCAGCTGTTAAAAGAAGGAAAACCTTTCATAAATTAGAGAAATTAAAATTTGATATAATTTGTCTGCAAGAAGTACATATTAAAAAACAACATGAACAATTGTTAGTACAGCCAAAATTAGGGAAAATATTTACTTCTTTGACTCAATGTAAGAAAAGAGGAGTGGTTCTGTACATTAAAGAGGCCATCCCAGCAAAATTGATTTATACTGATGAAGATGGAAGAGTATTAATGGTGGAAATAATGGACAACAATATAAAAATACTTTTGATTGCAATTTACGCTCTGAATGATAAACAAGAAGAATTCTATAAAAAATTACATATGAAAATAACTGGACTGGACTACGTTAATATAATTACGATGGGAGACTTCAATGGAATTGTGGACAATAAACTATACGATATAGCAACAACAACAAAACAAAATAGAAAGACTCTCCCAAAAGCTTTTTTTAAAATGACAGACGAATTAACTTTAAAAGACATTTGGAGAGAAAGAAATGTTAAAACTAAACAATACACTTTCTATTCAAATAGACATTTATCATGGTCCAGATTGGATATGATTTGGATCTCAACAGAATTAATATCTAATATTCAAGAAACAAATCTTGAAATAAGTACTTGGGCAGATCATAGCCCAATGACAATTAAATGGAAGGGACAAAAAAAAAGATCGAGATGGACATTAAACAATACTATTTTAAAGGAAAAAGATTTTACACAATGGATGGAGAAAGAATTGGCTTTCTTCTTCAGAGAAAATAAAAAAGAAGATACTTCAACACAGAATGTTTGGGATACAATGAAGGCATATGCTAGAGGTTTGATAATAGAATATATAAGGAAAAAGAATACCGTATATACTCGAGTATAAGTGGACCCGAATATAAGCCGAGGCACCTAATTTAACCACAAAAAACTGGGAAAACTTATTGACTCGAGTATAAGTCGAGGGTGGGAAATGCAGCAGCTACTGGTAAATTTCAAAAATAAAAATAGATGCCAATAAAAACTTTCACTAGGACAGTTGAGAATAAGTTTGATGTTCACAATTTCCTCTTTGAAAGAGACCAGTAAATAGGGAACAAGAAGATGAAGAAAAAGAAGTGTGTTTTTTCACACTTTTCACACTGAAGTGAACAAAAATGGCATCATAGGAACAAGCTTATTCTCAGCCCAAAGGTTTGTTTCTGATTTCTTCCCTGTTTTAAGGGAAATTTGGGAAATGATCTCACTATCATGAAAGGTTTGATTGATTCACTAACCCAAAAGATGATGATGATGACAGTGGCAGGCAGGAGTCACTCTCTCCCTTGCAAGAAAAAACAAGAGCCGTTCTTATGATCTCTCTCTCTCTCTCTCTCCCCCTCCTCCCGAGTGGACTGAAAGCAGCTGGAGCTGAGGAAATGAAACTGAGTGGAATGACCTCAGCTCGCATTGCTTTCTCAGCCTAGAGCTCAGAAAAGCCTCCCCCTCCTCCTCCCCCTCCTCCCGAGTGGACTGAAAGCAGCTGGAGCTGAGGAAATGAAACTGAGTGGAACGACCTCAGCTCGCATTGCTTTCTCAGCCTAGAGCTCAGAAAAGCCTCCGCCTCCTCCCGAGTGGACTGAAAGCAGCTGGAGCTGAGGAAATGAAACTGAGTGGAGCCACCTTGGCTCGCGTTGCTTTTTCAGCCTAGAGCTCAGAAAAGCCTCCCCCTCCTCCTCCCCCTCCTCCCGAGTGGACTGAAAGCAGCTGGAGCTGAGGAAATGAAACTGAGTGGAGCGACCTTGGCTCGCGTTGCTTTTTCAGCCTAGAGCTCAGAAAAGCCTCCCCCTCCTCCTCCCCCTCCACCCGAATGGACTGAAAGCAGCTGGAGCTGAGGAAATGAAACTGAGTGAAGCGACCTCGGCTCGCGTTGCTTTTTCAGCCTAGAGCTCAGAAAAGCCTCCCCCTCCCATGCTTAAAAGTTGCAAAGGAAACACGGAAGCAGGGAAGCGGCTGCCCAGCTTCGGAGCTCCACACCATTTTTTTTTTCAGAGGGGAATCTGACTCGAGTATAAGCCGAGGGGGGTTTTTTCAGCACAAAAAATGTGCTGAAAAACTCAGCTTATACTCGAGTATATACGGTATTAGGAAAAGGCAAGCCACTAAGGCCTTGGAAGATGAGTATAAAAGACTTGAAAAAGAATTACAGAAAATGCCACAAAAAAAGGATACTAAATTGAAGTTGGATATAACTAAACATAAAATGGAATTTATAGGGAAAGAAGAATTGGCACAGAAAATCAGAAATGCTGAACAGAATTATTTTGAAGATGCAAATAAACCAGGTAGATGGCTAGCATATAAATTGAGAAAAGAGAAAGAATCAAGAAAAATATTGAAGTTAACAGATGACCAAGGCCAAGTTTGTTATGGTAATAAGGAGAAAAAAGAAATTATTCAAGATTTCTATGGGCAATTATATAAACAAGAGAACATCGATGAGGAAAAAGTCAAACAGTATCTACAGAATGCTAATCTGCCGAAGATATCTAAATAGACTGAAGAAATGCTAGAAAGCAATATAACAATGATGGAATTAACTGAAGCACTTAAGAAACAAAATAATGGGAAAGCACCAGGTCCAGATGGGCTTCCGGCAGAATTTTATAAAACATTACAAGAATCATTGAGTATTCCATTGCTAGAAGTTATGAATGAAGTTATGTTAAAGAAGATGATATCCAAAACATGGTCAGAGGCTTATATTACACTTATACCAAAAGAAGAGGCTGATCCACTGCAAATTAAGAACTATAGACCTATCTATTAAATGCAGACTATAAAATCTTTGCTTCAGTTTCAGCAGAAAGACTTAAAAAATACTTAAATAATTTCATTCACCCAGATCAAAATGGATTTCTGCCAAAGAGACAAATTAGAGACAATATGAGAGTAATCCTGGATACTTTGGAATATTATGAGGCACACCCTGAAAAGCAAATGGCCTTGATATTCCTAGATGCTCAAAAGACATTCGACAATGTGAACTAGAGATTTATGTTATTATTATTGGAACAGATGGGTTTTGCCAGAAAATTTATCCAAGCAATAGAAGCCATATGCAATAAGCAGACAGCAAAGGTAATGATGGAGGGAGAACTTACAGACTTTATTAATATAAGAAAAGGCACAAGACAAGGATGTCCCCTATCTCCTTTGCTATTTGTATTGACTTTGGAAGTGTCGAATAGAAATATTAGAGATGATAAAAGCATAAAGGGAATGAAAATTAAAAAGGAAGAATTTAAACTGCAAGCCTTTGCTGATGACTTAGCCTTTATTTTGGAAGATCCGTTTGAAACAGCTCCAAAGTTATTGGAAAAGATAGAGATATATGGTGAGGTGGCTGGTTTGAAAATAAAGACAAAACAAAGATTTTGACAAAGAACATGCTACTGAGACAGAGAGAAGAACTGGCAGATCTGTTGAAAATTCAAGTTACGAATAAGGTCAAGTATCTGGGGATACACTTGACAGCAAGATGTAGCACATTAAAAGAGAATAATTATATTAAACTTAAACAACAGATAGCTTTAGATTTGAAGAAATGGGAAAACTTACAATTGTCATTAATAGGGAGAATTTCAACAATCAAGATGAATATTTTACCCAGAATTCTATTTCTGTTTCAAACAATACCAATTAGGCTTGGAAAAGACTATTTTGAAGATTTAAATAAAATTATGCTGAAGTATATATGGCAAGGTAAGAAAGCGAGAATAAAGCTAAAGCTTTTGCAAGACGCTAGAATTAGAGGAGGTTTTGGGCCTGCCCAATTGGGAATTGTACTACCAAGCTGCAAATTTGATGTGGGTCAAAGAATGGATAACATTAAGAAAGACTAGATTGTTGACGCTAGAAGGTCACGATTTGCTGTTGGGTTGGCATGCTTTTTTATGGTATAAGGGAACTAAAACACAGGGTTATTTTAGAAGACATTATATACGGGAGTCTTTGTGGTTAAATTGGGAGAAGATAAAAAGACAATGTTATTTGAAAATTCCAGTTTGGTTATCGACTATTGAAGCATTTTCCTATCCTATAATTTATAAGAAGGAACAAACAGTTAGATATGGGGAACTATTGGATGAAAAGGGTGAACTTAAATCGATACAAAATTTAGAGGGACAAGGTATAAAGATGAATTGGTTTTCATATGCGCAAATACATTCAAGGTATGATGAAGATTCTAAAACAGAGGGATTTTATGATAAACAGACTGATCTAGATAAGATCTTGATGGGTACAGATGAGAAGGTGATAAAAAAATTATATGGATATCTACTGGGAATTAAGCTAGAGGAAGAACAAGTTAAAGAAACTATGATTGCTTGGGGGAAGAATTTTGGATATGGGATTGATCTAGAGAAATGGCAAAAATTGTGGTCTCAAAATTATAAAATGACAATGTCAACAGCATATAAAGAAAATTTGTATAAGATGTTTTACAGATGGCACTTTCCCCTGACAAGAACAGCAAGAATGTTCAAGAAGAAATCTGAAAAATGCTGGAAATGTCATCAGATACCTGGCTCATATTACCATATGTGGTGGACTTGTGAGGATGCTAGAAAATATTGGACTAAAATTCGCATGTGGTTGGAAAAAATGATAAAGAAACGTATAGATTTGAAACCGGAGTTTTTTTTTATTGGGAATCTTACCAGATACTTACAGTAAAGACTTGAAATATCTGATTGTAAATGTATTAACAGCGGCTAGGATTGTATTTGCTAAAAATTGGAAGAATGAGAAAATACCATCGCAGGAAGAAATTATTAAGAAAATATTGGAATTTGCTGAGATGAGTAGATAGACATTTGAAATGAGAGAGCAAGAGGATAAACAATTTTATGAAATTTGGGATCTTTTCTATCAATGGTTAGATGACAAAATACAATAATAGAATATCTAGAATGTTAGATAGCAAGGAATATCTTTATTTTTTCTTTTTCTTTTGTTATTTGACGTTATATCTTTCAAGGGTTTGTAGGACAGATCTGGTATGATTATATGATTTGTTATAGAATAAACTGTTTAAAGTATTGTTATCTCATAAAGCATGAATGATTAAAAGTATAGTCAAAAATTTCTTTTTTTTAGTGATATTAGGATATATAAGTTTGGATTGACAATATGAGTTGTTTTGTAATATAACTGTAATTGAGACTACGAAATGAATGCACAAAACTGATGAACCAACCGACACACTGTATGTATATAAGAGAGTTGATGTTTTTATGTCTTGTTTGTTTTGTTTGTTTGTAGAAAATCAATAAAATTGTTTTCAAAAAAAAAAAAAAAGACCTCCAAGGTCCCTTCCAATTCTATTATTTTGTATTCTGTTATTCTGTTACAGCATTTTTCCTCCTTTCCCAGATTAAGGCAAAACTGCTTAAATTGGGGTATACTAAGCCAAAGAGGAGATGTGAAAATTCTTCTATTCTGATTTATAATGTAGTCGTGGTAGCAAAGAAGCCACCTTCTAGCTTAGCGCCAGCTAACACTTCCTTGGCAGTACAATTCCAACCCAGTACAGGTAGTCCTTGACTAACAATAGTTCACTTAGTCACCATTCAAAATTATGATGGCACTGAAAAAGTGACTTGACCATTTTTCACACTTATGACCTTTGCAGCATCCCCATGATCATGTGATCAAAATCCAGCTGCTTGGCAACAGTCCATACTTATGACCGTTGCTGTGTCCTGAGATCACGTGATCCCCTTTTGGGACCTCCTGACAAGCAAAGTCCATGGGGAAGCCAGTTTCATTTAATAACCGAGTTACTAACTTATCAATTACAGTGATTCACTTAATGACTGTCAAGCAAGGTCATAAAATGGGGCAAAACTCACTTAACAGATGTCTCAATAACAGAAATTTTGGGTCAATTGTTGTCATAAGTCAAGGACTACCTGTAGAAAAATCTGCTACATTTCAGAAAAGTCAAAATTAGCTACAGGTATTCTTGACTTACAATCATGTTTAAGGATGGTTCCAAATAACAACACTGAAAAAGTGACTTATCATTTTTTGCACAGCCATTGCAGTATCCCCATAATCATGTGATCAAAAATCAGACCGTTGCAGTGTCCTGGGGTCACAGGATCCCCTTTTGTGACCTTCTAACAGGCAAAGTCCATGAGGAAGCCAGATTCACTTAACAACTGTATGACTAATATAACTGCACTGATTCACTTAACAACACTGGCTAGACAGGTAAAATGGGACAAAACTCACTTAACAACTGTTTTGCTTAACAACCAAAATTTTGGGCTCAATTGTGGTTAAGACCAAGACTACCTGTACTAGTTGGCTGCCTCATATTGTCTGATGTTAGCACTGGTCTAGAGTTCAATCTGTTTTTCCTCAGCTGTGTCATGCCCCTGGTGGACACTGACTCTGAGGGAGAGGAGGAACAGCCGACAGGGAGTGGAAGTGTGGCTCCGGAGGTTGTGGAGGAGGCTGGGGAGGGGCAGAGGCCAGCTGAGCAGGCAGAGGAGGGCCCAGGCCCATCCCTTATCCATCCTAGGATAAGGGAAAGAAGTGGTCTACTCGGGAGGAGAGGGCCTTGATCCTCTTCATGGGATGCAGGTATGAGAACTGCATAAGAGTTTGGACCTGCGTGCTAGCAAATGCTGGAAACAAAGAGTGTTTTATTCCTGGATGAGTTTTATCTTGGTTGGCGTTCTTCCAATGGACTATACCTGGTTATCATCTTGAAGTTTGTAATTAATTATCCTGGTCTATCGTGGAACTTTCTTCAGTGCGTTTTGGTTTTTTTATTGCTTGTTATCTGCTCTTTGAGTTGGACTGTATTTCTTTTGTTTGGACTGTTACTTTGGAAAGAGTTTAATCTCCAACTGTGAACAATTGAACAGTGAAGCCAAGTTGAAGGCATTAAAGAACATTTATTTATGTTTTGGTTTTTGTTACATTTGTGGAACACTCTGGGTCATCACAGCCCTGAGACAGGCTGAGAACGATTCTGATGGCCACTAAGTGCCATAGTAGTGGTGATGAGACTAACCAAAATGGAGAATTATCTCACAGGAGTTTGTTTCTTCACCTCTCAAGGAGGCAGAATAACTTCTGTTTTTTGCTAAGAAGGAAAATTCTTAAGAAAAGTCAGAGGCAGCGTACCTTTCTAATTTTCAGAAGCACTTGTTTCCTTTGCAATATCAGATTGGTATCCTACCACAAGACAAAGGTCTTTTGGTGACAAGCTACAAGCCAATGCTCTCTAGTCCATGGGCCAGGCCAGATATCGGTACCATCTTGGGTGACCAAATCTTAATGGTACTAAAATGTTTATGGGTCCATACCAAGTACATTAAGATGTGATAGCCTTTTCAGATATGTAGCTTTGTATGTTTTTTAAGAAACCATCAATTTGACTGAATAGCGGCCTTGTGATATCACATGATAACACATATATTTGCGAAATGAAGCTGTAAATCATTAGAATTAAACCTAATTGATGTTGATAATTTATTAAAATCATGTGCAGAGACTTTTTGTGGTAAATGTAGAGCATCATAGCAAATTAAAATGTATTTCGTAAATTGCTAATATGTTTTTTTTTTCTCTTCCAACATCGTTACAAAGAGTTTTGAACTCAATTTCTCAATGCGGACTACTGTTGAATAATTGCAGTTCTCTGTTATATTGTGACAAACTACTAAGGCCCACATGATGGATTCAAGTGGAGACAAGGCCACTGCATTGCCAAAGAAAGGAGTGCGGCCAGGCTGCATTATTCACTGTTCTGGTGAAGACACGTCTACCTTCGTGTTACTAAAAGACTTGGACTCATGGAAGACACTGCTAAGAGCAGCAGAGATTAGACAACATGCTCCACTTCTGGACATTGCAAAAGACTTGGAAGAAGGCCAAATACCGCAGATCCAGTATCATCGCAAATGTCGCAGCATCTTTACCATGAAGAAGACTCTCGACTCCATCCTTTCTGCAGAAGAACAGACTGGTGTCCATGGTGTCAGAAGATCATCTAGGGATGCACCGAGTACATCAAGAGTGTATGACAAGACATGCATCTTCTGCTGCAAGTCAAGCAAGTACCTGAAAGGAAGACAGACAAGGGAACCTATCATCCAGTGTGTTGAGTTACGTGCAGATGACAGAATCCGCAGTGCAGCAACCCAAAAAATGGACCAGCGAATCCTCGCGTTGTTAAGCAGAGACCTTGTTGCCGCAGAGGGGCACTACCACAAGTCGTGCTACAAAGTGTATACAAAGGAAGGGGCATCCACCAGTTCTGGTGCATGCGATGAGCAGGAGCAGTCTGAGCAGGCAGTATACGAGGAAGCCGAGAAACAATCCTACGAAGAGCTATTCCTATATATCAGGAATGAACTCATTCTCAACCCTGAGGTGCTGCCTATGACAGATCTGACAGCTAGACTTGAGAAAGCCATGCACTCTCGCGGAATTTCTCAGATCAGACCATCAACCAAGAAACATGTCCGTCGTAAACTTGAAAGTGAGATAGGAGGATCGCTTTGCTTCGTTTCTGATGAGAAAGGGAAGCTTCTCATATATCCAGAGAGCTTGTCATTTGATGAGCTTGTCAAGCATGCCTACAGACTAGGGAAAGAACTCCACGAAGCAAGGGCTGCCAACTCTGGGGATGTCCTAGCCAAAGCAGCAATGCAGCTGAGGAATCAGATTAAGAAGCAAGATGTAAGCCAGACATGGCCCCCTGACACAGAGCAGAATGTCATTCCTGAATCTGTCACTGAATTCCTGTATACCGTGCTCACTGGAGAGTGTGAGTGTGCAGATCCTTCTGACAGAGTCCAAAGGCTTGCCACTTCTCTTGCCAGTGATCTGATATTTGCTGTCACATGTGGCAAGACAAAGCCATCCAAGCACGTACTTTTGTCATTTGCTGTGAAGACCTTGACAGGCAATACAGAACTTGTACGCACACTCAATCGCCTGGGCCACTGCATTTCTTATTCACAGATTGAGGAGATCGATACAGCACTGTGCATTCAGAAGCTGGAGCGTGCACAGGAAGACATCCCACTGCCAGCAGACATCTGCCAAGGTGTGTTCACAACCCTGGCATGGGATAACATTGACCGACTTGAGGAGACACTCAGCGGAGAAGGTACTTCTCACAGAGTCAATGGCATTGCTGTCCAGCCCAAGATTGCAGGCCCCAAGCCACAGAATCTCTTCCCATCTGTCAGCAAGTCCAAGAAAAGGAGCATCAGTCCAGCCCCAACAATGTTACCAACCTACAATGTTGGTAAGCGAGCCCAGCCTCCAAAGACCGAGACTGTAGATGTTGACAGCATGAAGGAGGTCCACGAAGCCAAGATGAAGAATTTTATCTGGTTACTGACTCGACTGTCAGACCCTGAGAACCAGACTGTCAGCAGCTGGACTGGGTTCAACATCATGGTCCGCAATGATGTCACGGTGAACCAAGACATTGTGGGCTACCTGCCCACTATCAATGCTCCTGCAACAGACATGTCCACGGTCAATGAAGTGCTGGAGCGGACCCTACACATCATGCAGGCCCTTCAGCTGAACCAGATTGTCTGTGTCTTTGACCAGGCGCTTTATGCGAAGGCTGTTGAGATAGTATGGAAACATGACAAGTTCAACAGCATCGTCGTCAGGATGGGAGACTTCCACACAATCTGCAATATGCTCTCCATCATAGGGAAGCGATTTCAAGATGCAGGGCTCAGGGATCTCTGTGTTGAAGCTGGTGTCATTGCAGAAGGCTCAGTGAATGGTGTGATGGATGGTCGCAAGTACAACAGAGCAGTAAGATGTCACAAGCTGGTTTATGAAGCACTATTGAGGCTTGCCTGGAAAGGATTCCTCCGATGGCTGGAGGAACACCATGCAAGAGACATTCACCACCTTGATGAAACCCTGAAGAAGATTGCCAGCTTCCACGACGGTGTCTCTCAGGCTGCACTGCAAGACCTGCTTAATAACGAGTCATGTGTGCACACAATAAAGCTGTTTAAAGTCTACCTGGAGTCTCTCAGAAATGCAGATAACCTCTCTGCATTCTGGATGTCCTACTTGGACATGGCAGAGATCATGCTGTGCCTGATCCGAGCATCCAGAGAGGGCAACTGGATGCTTCACCTGGCAGCAATCAGGCAGATGATCCCATGGTGCTTTGCCTATGACAAGGTGAACTATGCCCGCTTCTTGACCTACTACTATGCCAAAATGTCTCGACTGCCAATAGAACACCCTGAAGTGCATGCCCACTTCATGCAGGGAGGTTTTTCTGTCCAGATTGGGAGTCAGAACCCATTTGGGCGGATACCTGTGGACCAGACAATTGAGGAGACGGTTAACAAAGACACGCAGACACCAGGAGGCACCAAGGGCTTCAGCCTGAAAGGTGGAGCTGTGGCAAGGTACTATCTGACATCTGAGTACCGCAGTAGATACTTGAGGCAACTGAGGAACATGGTAGGTCAGCATGACACTGACTTCCATCATCCAGACCTACAGCTGCCAAGGATAAGAAGAGATGAAGCTGATGTTTTCCACGTGGGGGGGGGGTGGCAAATGACCCCCCTTGCCCCCCACCCTCCCTCCGGACGCCCATGACTAGACTGTTCATGCATACTAACAATGAAAGGGTTCTGGAGATATTTTGGATAGTATATTTGGTCATTAGCATAAACGTGGTGATGTTCAGAATAGAGAATATTGTCAAAGTATGTGTTCACCCTTTCTTTCCGTGTACATAGGGTGCATCTATTCTAAGAGTGATAACCTCGATTAAGCTACGAGTTAACAAGGGCTATCACATCAAAACATAAACTAGAGACATAAAAGAAGCCAAAAACACCTAAGATTATTAGTCACCTCGGGTGGTACCAATATGTGAAAATTCAGGTCTTGGCTCATGGACTACTCTGGGAGACCTGACTTTGCAGGATGAGGTTCTAGAAACCGACTCAAATGGAGCATGAACTAATGTAGTTTGGTAGAAGAGGGCATACCTGACAGCAAAAAGACCAAGGTTTAGTTTCTGTTATCTCCAGGTAAGGATGGAGAAGAGTTCCTTCTGAAATCTTGCTGAGATGCCACCTTCCTATCTGGACAATATTGAGCCTAATGGACAAGAAGATCTTGTTGTCTTGGAGGCAGCTGTCTCCTCCATTACGCACCTGTTTTCATGAATAGTGGTTGAACTTGTGCCCCATGTCCAATTGTATCTTTCTACATTTTCTGTGAGGTTTCTGAGTGGTAGAAGAAACAACTAAGAATCATGTGGGTCTCTTGAGGGAAAACACATTTATGGCAGTCTAACTTTTGTGGAAGGCTGTCCATTTTAATTCATTGCTTGAATATTGGCCTGACTGAGATCTCTCAGGATCCCATTCTATATTTCTGAATGAGTAGATGGCAATCAATGACGCATTGTATCAGAATCATATATTTTTATAATACTGCAAGACTCATGGTTGCTTTAGTCAAATTTAGATTGCCCTTAAGGTAGCCATCTTCTCCTCAGCTCAGTTCTTCTAGAAACATTGATTATCAAGCTTGAACAATCAAGATAACCAATACAGGTGAAACTCAAAAAATTAGAATATTGTGCAAAAATTCATTTATTTCAGTAATGCAACTTAAAAGGTGAAACTAATATATGAGATAGACTCATTACATGCAAAGCAAGATAGTTCAAGCCACATGTGATGTGTCATAATTGAGATGATTACGGCTTACAGCTCATGAAAACCCCAAATCCACAATCTCAGAAAATTAGAATATTGTGAAAAGGTTCAATATTCTAGGCTCAAAGTGTTCCAGCTAATGAAGCCATAACACCTGCAAAGGGTTCCTGAGCCTTTAAATGGTCTCAGTCTGGTTCAGTAGGAATCACAATCATGGGAAAGACTGCTGACCTGACAGTTGTGCAGAAAACCATCATTGACACCTTCCGTAAGGAGGGAAAGCCTCAAAAGGTAATTGCAAAAGAAGTTGGATGTTCCCAAAGTGCTGTATCAAAGCACATTAACAGAAAGTTATGTGGAAGGGGAAAGTGTGGAAGAAAAAGGTGCACAAGCAGCAGGGATGACCGCATCCTGGAGAGGATTGTCAGGAAAAGGCCATTCAAAAGTGTTGGGGACTTTCACAAGGAGTGGACTGAGGCTGGAGTCAGTGCATCAAGAGTCACCACACACAGACGGATCCTGGACATGGGTTTCAAATGTCGTATTTCTCTTGTCAAGCTGCTCCTAAACAACAATGTCAGAAGCGTCTTACCTAAAGAAAAACAGACCTGGTCTGTTGCTCAGTGGTCCAAAGTCCTCTTTTCTGATGAGAGCAACTTTTGCATCTCATTTGGAAACCAAGGACCCAGAGTCTGCAGGAAGAATGGAGAGGCACACACTGCAAGATGCTTGAAGTCCAGTGTGAAGTTTCCACAGTCTGTGTTGATTTGGGGAGCCATGTCATCTGCTAGTGTTGGTCCACTGTGCTTCATTAAGTCCAGGGTCAACGCAGCCGTCTACCAGCAGATTTTGGAGCACTTCATGCTTCCTTCCACAGACAAGCTTTATGGGGATGCTGACTTCATTTTCCAGCAGGACTTGGCACCTGCCCACACTGCCAAAAGCACCAAAACCTGGTTCAGTGACTGTGGGATTACTGTGCTTGATTGGCCAGCAAACTCGCCTGATCTGAATCCCATAGAGAATCTATGGGGCATTGCCAAGAGAAAGATGAGAGACATGAGACTGAACAATGCAGAAGAGCTGAAGGCTGCTATTGAAGCATCCTGGTCTTCCATAACACCTCAGCAGTGCCACAGGCTGATAGCTTCCATGCCATGCCACAATGAGGCAATAATTGCTGCAAAAGGGCCCAAACCAAGTGCTGAGTACATATGCAAGCTTATACTTTTCACAGGTCCGATATTGTGCTATGTACAATCCTTGTTTTATTGATTGCATGTAATATTCTAATTTTCTGAGATTGTGGATTTGGGGTTTTCATGAGCTGCAAGCCATAATCATCTCAATTATGACACATCATGGCTTGAACTATCTTGCTTTGCATGTAATGAGTCTATCTCATATATTAGTTTCACCTTTTAAGTTGCATTACTGAAATAAATGAATTTTTGCACAATATTCTAATTTTTTGAGTTTCACCTGTAGAAACAGCCCAAGAAGAAAAACAAAATAGAGTAATTAAAACATTCCTGTCGTGTCCGCAAAAGACGCCAGGAGTCGGTGACTTAGTTTAAAGCTCTTTATTTTAAAGTTGAGAACCGAACCGGCGAAAAGGAAAAAGCCCGCGGCTTTTATCCTTTTCGCCGCGGCGGCTGCGGCCAATGGCAGCGTTTCAAGTCTCCCGCTCTTGGAGTGAGCCAATCACAGGAGACTTTCAATGGGCCAATCGGCGCAGCTCGCCTGGCCAATTAGAAATCCCCGCGCTTTAGCCAATCAAAGCGCGGGGATTTCGAGTATGTAAATTAGGGACAGAACACCCCTCCCCTCTTGGTACAGTCTTTACGTTGCGTAGTCACGTAGGTAGGCGGGGCTCCGTCTAGTCCTACTTGACCTGCGCAACTCAGTTGCAAGCTGGATTTCGACCGGAGCGGTCGAGTTTTTGGCCGCTCCCTCTTCTGTGCGAACCGGTTGGATGATCGGGCCGGTTCTTTCTCCGTGGCTCCCACCTGGGCCTTCCGGGTTGGTTGAGCTACGGGTCTCGCCGCTCCCGCTTGGTCTTTCCGAGTCGGTAGAGCTGGCTTGGTGTTTCTTCTCCGGTGGGGGATCGCGATGGCTGCGTTCTGGTAAGTACTGCTGGTTTATTTTTTCTTGCGTTTGTTTATTCGGGTATTCCCTCCCCCCTTGGTTTGTTTCTTGGGGGGTGGATTCTGTTGCCGACCGTGACCTGAGTTGGTCAATGTGTCGTTTCCAGGCTCGCCCATCTGTGGTTTGGAGCCGGTATGAGCGCGGGCCTGTGATTTGGGTGATGACGGCTGGGATCCATAGGGGGTCCCCCGTCAGGTTTTTCGCATACACGAGGTCTCCGGGTGCGAATGTTCGGTATTTTGAACTTGAGTCTGGGGGCCGCTCCGGGTTATATGTTGGGTGTAACCTGTCGAGTGGGGACCTCAGCTTCCTACCCATTAGTAATTCGGCTGGGCTTTTGTTGGTAGTGGTGTTCGGGGTGATATGTTGTATAAAGAGGAGTCTGTTAATTTTGTCTTGGATCTCCCCGTGGTCCATTTTCCGGATGGTTTTTTTGGTAAATTGTACCATCCGTTCCGCCCTACCGTTCGCCGCCGGATGCGCCGGTGCTGTTAATGCATGGCGGATGCCCCTCTCCGCCAGGAATCTCTCGAAGTCGAGGGAAGTAAACTGGGGCCCGTTGTCGGAAATGACGACGTCTGGGAGGCCGTGTGTTGCAAAGAGTTTGCAAAGTTCTTTGATTACGGCCTCCGTGGTGGTAGATTTCATGTCGCTTACCTCCAACCAGTTGGAGTAAGCGTCAACTGTTATTAGAAAGGTATGCCCATTTGTGGGACCGGCAAAGTCCAAATGGATTCTGGACCAGGGCCCCCTCGGTGTTTCCCACTCTAGGATGGGTGCTGCGGGTGGGCTGGGTCTAGTCTCCTGGCATCGCTGGCACCTAGCTACCCAGGCCTCTATCTGTTTGTCCATCCCTGGCCACCAAGCGTAACTTCTGGCCAGGGCTTTAGTTCTGACGATGCCAGGATGCCCTTCATGCAATAACTCTAAGACCCTCCTTTGCAACCTGTCCGGGATGACCACCCTGTCACCCCATAGGATACACCCCTTAAGTAGCGAGAGTTCGGTTTGGCGGTTTTTAAATGTCTTAATGGATTCGTCATTGTCCCTTTCTGGCCAACCTTTTTCCACCCAATGCAAAACCCGCGCCAGACGCCTGTCTTTAATAGTCTCCCGGGCAATGTCTGACGCGGTTATGGGTAGGTTGGGCAGGTTTTCAATGTTCAGGGTGTTTGTCGTTGGTGCTGGGTCAGGGTCGGAGTCTGGTAACGGCGAGCGGCTTAAAGCGTCCGCGTGCGAAATCTTCTTACCCGGCTTGTGTATTAGTTTGTAGCTGTAGGCTGCCAGGAACTCGGACCACCTTGTCATCCGGGGAGACAGAATGTTCGGGGTGGCTCGATTTCCTGCAAGGATGCCCAGCAACGGCTTATGGTCTGTCACAATGGTAAAAGGGCGGCCGTAAAGGTATTCGTGGAACCGCTTAACGGCGGCAACTATAGCCAAGGCTTCTTTGTCCAGCTGGCTATAGTTCCGCTCTGGCTTGGTTAGGGTCCTGGAAAAGAATGCGATGGGTGCTTCTTTTCCGTCCGGAAGGGTATGGCTGAGGACAGCGCCGACGCCGAAGGGTGATGCGTCGCAAGTGACGGCCAGGGGCAAGGTTTCGCTGAATTGGATCAGGACGGCGTCGGAGGTGAGGAGGTCTTTGGTTTTTTGGAAGGTGGCTTGCTCCCGTTTCCCCCAAGTCCAGGTTGCCGCCTTATCCAGGAGCCTATGCAAAGGCTCCGCCGCCGTTGCCTTTTGGGGTAGGAAAACATTATAAAAGTTCAGCAACCCCAAGAAGGCCTGTAGTTCAGTCTTAGACCTAGGGGTGGGGGCTTCTTTGATAGCTTTTACTTTTTTACTCGTGGGGTGAATGCCGTGCCGGTCTAGAAGGTAGCCCAAGAATTCCACTCGCTCCGTGCACAGTTGGCATTTCTCCCTTTTTACTCTAAGTCCCGTTTCTTTAAATTTGGTTAAGACCTCTCTGAGTCGGTTTTCTAATTCGGCTTCGTTTGGCGCCGCTACTAATACGTCATCGAAATAGGGCACCACCCCCTTGATGCCTTGCAGCAAACGTTCCATCAGGCTCTGAAAGATGCCTGGTGCCACGCTGACTCCGAATTGGAGTTGGTTGCACTTGAAAGCCCCCCGATGTGTAACGATGGTCTGGGCTTCCGCTGTTTTTTCGTCGACCGGCAATTGTTGGTACGCCTGGGCGAGATCGAGCTTGGCAAAGACCTTGCCCCCTCCCAGTGAGTGCAGTAGGTGTTGCACGATTGGGACGGGGTAAGCACTTTGTTGCAGCGCGCCATTTAGGGTGGCCTTATAGTCCCCACAAATTCTCACTGACCCGTCTGGCTTGACCGGGGTCACTATTGGGGTCTCCCATCTGGCATGGTCTATAGGTTGTAATACCCCCTGTTTGACGAGCTTGTCAATCTGCTCGTCAATCCTAGGTTTTAGGGCGAATGGTACCCGCCTAGGTTTTAGTCGCTTGGGGGGGACACTAGGGTCTAGATCAAAAGAGATAAGGGGCCCCTGGTACTTGCCCAGGCTTCCGTCGAAGACCTCCCGGAACTCCTGGGCTAGCCGCTGTTCCCAGCCGTCGTCGGAGACGTGGTTGACTCCCGTGAGGGCGATGTCGAGCGGGGCGAACCACTGTAAGCCCAGCAGGCTTGGGCGGTCGCGGTCGACGATTGTGAGTGGGAGTTGTTCGGTGCGGCCCATGTATGTCACATTAAAGTTCTTGGTGCCCACTACCGGGACGCGGTTTCCCTGGTAGTCTTTTATAATAAGTCTTTGGGCGTTTATGTTTCTCCTATGGAGGGTGGGCACTAACCGTTTTATCTCGTGCCATGCAATCATGGAGAGGTAGGACCCGGAGTCCACCTCCATTTTGCATGGTCGTCCTTCAATATGGACCTCTACGTGTACCTTTCTGGCGCCGTCGGAGATGGCGTGGCCGATGGTTACCGTCTGGTGGGTTTCTTCCTTGCGCCGGTTGTCGCCGCCTCTCGATGGTCGCTGGATTCGGTCCCACCGGCTGTCCGATTGGCGATCTCTGGTCCTGGGTGGTGGGCTTTCTCTCTTACGATCGTGTTGGTCCCATCTGGGTGGACTGCGAGTCTTCTTTTGGCGGCAAACCCAGGCGATGTGTCCCCTTTTATCACAATGCTGACAGAAAAAGTCAAAAAATCGGCATTCTGATCTGGGGTGGTCGCCGCCGCAGCCGGCACAGTTGGTCCTCGACCTACGACCTCTCCGGTTCCGCTGGTCGCCGCGCCCCGTCTGGACTCGGTGTATGTCTTCTTCGTCTTCGGACGTGCTGGAGTTAGAATGGAAATCGCCGTAGTGTGCGGTCATTTCGTTTTTTGGGTCGGCCGACCTCGCCGGGTTGTTGTTTCCGCCCTTTGCGTCTGGTTTTCGCATGCTGTCAGCGGAAGTGCGGGTCGCTTCTGCGGCTGCGGCTGCGGTGAGGGCGTCTGCTAGGCTGATGTCGCCCTTAGCCATAAGCCGGCTCTGGAGTGCAGGGTCCCATAGGCCGAGTACGAATCGGTCTCTTAGAAGGCTATTCAGGCCGTCAAATTCGCAGAGCCCTCCTAGGCGCCGCAGCTCGGCGACGAAGTCGCTCAGTTTTTCGCCTGGTTTCTGGTCTCGCCGGTAGAATTCGTTGCGCCGGATCAGGATTGGGACTTCGGGGGCGTAATGTCGCCGAAGGATAGGTTCGAGGACGTCCCAATCCATGGCGGTTGCGTCGGCCGGCTTGGCCAATGCTTTGGCCATCTGGAATACTTCGGTTCCGCAATGCGTAAGGAAAACGGCGCGTTTTAGCGGGCCCGGGGCGTCCTTCATTCCGGTGCACTCGAGGTACATGCGGAATCTGTCTGAGAATGATTCCCAGTCCTCGGTGGCGGGGTTGAAGGGGGCGGGCGGTGCGATTTTCGCCATGTCGGTGCTAAGTCTGGCTGTTGTCGGACACGGGGTTCGGTTCAGGGTCTGGATCCCACCTTCGTCGCCAGTGTCGTGTCCGCAAAAGACGCCAGGAGTCGGTGACTTAGTTTAAAGCTCTTTATTTTAAAGTTGAGAACCGAACCGGCGAAAAGGAAAAAGCCCGCGGCTTTTATCCTTTTCGCCGCGGCGGCCGCGGCCAATGGCAGCATTTCAAGTCTCCCGCTCTTGGAGTGAGCCAATCACGGGAGACTTTCAACGGGCCAATCGGCGCGGCTCGCCTGGCCAATTAGAAATCCCCGCGCTTTAGCCAATCAAAGCGCGGGGATTTCGAGTATGTAAATTAGGGACAGAACAATTCCAATATAGTAAAAGGAAAAATAGGAAATGCAGATACAGGAGGAAACGCCACAATGACAAGGGGGAAGCAAACAGGAAGGTGCTAAAGATAGATCACAAACACAATATCAGCTTTTTGAAACACACATGGGACAAATAGAAGATTAAATTATAAACACAATTAAAGTGTTTGCACAGAAGCACACACACAAACAAGCCCACAAATACCCAAGCACAGAAGCACACAAACCAACCCCAGACACACCGCCAGGGCTGGGTGGGACTCGCTCTGCCTGAGGACCGTTCCCATGTGCGACTCCCTGGTTAGAGGCGGGGGGGGAGAAACCTGCCTCCCCTCTCCTTCCCCCGTGGGCTTTTCCCCCGGGCAAACCTGCCTCTCACCTGGCCGGCAGGTAGGAGCATCTCACGTGGGACCATCTTAAGCCCCGCATTTCTTTCCATCACTCTCCACGCCTTTGAAGCCCCGCAGGAAGCATGGGAAAATCTTGTGGGGAAGGGGTTCAAAAAAGGAATGGCTACCCCACAAAAAAAATTGTGTCCAGTGCGGTGGCCTGGAGGTGGAGCTCTCGCCTCACAATCAGGAGGTTTGTGAGTTCAATACTAGGTAGAGGCTAATATTTGGAATAATAGACTCTCCTGCTCAAGCAGAGGGGATTGGACTAGATGACCTCCAAGGTTTCTTTCAACTTTATTGTTCTTGTTCTATGTTCCCTCCCCAGAAAACTCGCACTTGGGGGAAACAGGAAAGGGGGGGGTGATTTGAGCTGCTGGGATGGCCATGGGATTTCCTTGTGGTCTCCTTTCCAAACATCAATCTTAGCTTCTTCTTTTTTTTCCCCTGGGTCACATGTGCAAAACTCACAGGTGGCCTTGCAGGGATTTCTGGCTCATGCAGAGTGCCTTTCTCTCCCCCAGGAATCAGTTCGAAAGTATTTAAAATTTATTATGGATGGGCATAAAAATATCTTGAACCATTGATTAAATAAATAATGAACGATTCTAATTCAGTATGAATATGTGTCTGTTTGCTAAGTGTAACAAATAAGATTAAAAACTACTTTATTTGTATTCAAATGCATGCCATGCAGAATAGGGTGACTGACATAAAAATAACGGATTGAAATATTGAATAATCAAATCACGAAGGATTATAAGTTGAACAAGCAAATCATGGAAGATTTTTCATTGAACATAAATGTTTTATGTATTATGATTAGAATTATATAAGCTTGTCAAATGGAACAAATATGATGAATATTATTTTATTTGGACAACGCTCTGGTACCTCACTGTTCAGGCATTTATACGTTTGTAAAAAAATAAAAAAACTTAAAGGAAAAAAAAAAGGATTTAAATTTCCAAACAAACTGAGATCGGAAGCTGGGCTGTCGACACGTCTATAAAACCCACAAAAATTCCCTTCAAGCCAACTCAGCTCTGGTTATTTCCTTGGCAAAAGGAAGCACAAGGATTTGGATTGGGCTCATCAAGGATACCTGCCTCGTACTATCATATGTGATGGAGATGCCCAAAAGCTAAAGCATCCTGAAGATGATGAATGAGACTTCATTGAAACGTCGCCTAGATACTTCCAATTTTATGCGGGAGAAAACCCGAATAACCAAAGATCCACATACAAATACCCATGCAAACCTCAGAAAACATGGATTGATGGATGTATGTATGTATGGTATTCAGCTTTGTTCGGGTATTTTTCCACGTCATTATAGTTGTGCTTTTAAAGTTGTGGCAACGTTTCGGCAGAATCTCATCTGCCATCATCAGGCTTCTGTATTGTGTAACAATACAGAAGCCTGATGATGGCACATGAGATTCTGCCGAAACGTTGCTACAACTTTAAAAGCACAACTATAATGACGTGGGAAAATACCTGAACAAAGCTGAATACCATACATGGAAGTACCCGCAAAAACTTAAGAAATATATATGTATATATATATATGTATATATATATATATGGATCTTTGGTTATTCGGGTTTTCTCCCGCGTAAGATTGGAAGTATCTAGGCAACGTTTC
This sequence comes from Hydrophis major, assembly GCA_033807585.1. NCBI lineage: Eukaryota > Metazoa > Chordata > Lepidosauria > Squamata > Elapidae > Hydrophis > Hydrophis major. Next base: position 1,995,328 of record JAUCBL010000017.1, on the reverse strand, counting down.
AATGAAGTCTCATTCATCATCTTCAGGCTTGGTCTTCAGCTCTGTGCTTCTCAGAGTGATGTGAGCTTGCAGCTGCTTCTTCCTTTTAACTGCTCGTGGGGGTGTGACTTGATTGGGTGGGGGCTTGGCTGTGTTCTGATTGGGTGGGGGGGTGTTCTCATTGGTTGGGGCTTTGGCTGTGTTCTGATTGGCTGGAGGCGTGTTCTGTTCAGGTGGGGGCTTGGTTGTGCTCAGGTTAGTCTTAGTTGCTGGGGGATTTGAGCTGGTGAGCTGTGATCTTGCTGTTTGGCTTCGAGTTCGTGGTCATGCTGCATCTTCATGGTAGGGGTCAGTTCGCTTCATGTATGGCTCAGAGGGGTTTGAAGTGGGTACTGATGCAGCTGCAGTGCGGCTTCTGGTTTCTATGTGGAAGTGTGGTGGTGGCATCTTGTGTGGCTCTCAGGGGTGTGGGTCTGGTGTCATTCTTCATGTTAGGTACTCGTCTGTTCATGAGGGTGGGTTTCCAAATGGCTGGTAGGCGGGAGGTATCATCTCATTTATTCATGCTGTGTGGGCGTTTTTCTATCTCTATGGCTTCTCTGATTATTCTGCTGCTGAAGTGTTCGGTTTTGGCGATAGTTCTGGTATTTTTAAAGTCAATCTCATGTCCTGTGGCTTTGAGGTGTTGGACCAGGGAAGAGGTCGGTTCTTCCTTTTTGATTGAGTTCTTATGTTCTTCAATGCGTGCACTTATTCTTCTGTTAGTTTGTCCAATGTATGTGGTGGGACAGGCAGTGCAAGGGATTTCGTATACTCCTTGATTTTCTAACTCGATTTTGTCCTTAGGGTTTCTTAGGATGGTGGATATCTTTCTGTTCTATGGAAATCTTTCTTTCTATGGAAATCTTTCTGGATAACTTTCCCTCCCCCCTCCCCTCCCCCCCCACCCCCCAACCAATCAGAACACAGCCAAAGCCCCAACCAATGAGAACAGACCCCCACCCAATCAGAATACAGCCAAGCCCCCACCCAATCAAATCACACCCCCATTAGCAGTTAAAAGGAAGAAGCAGCTGCAAGCTCACATCACTCTGAGAAGCACAGAGCTGAAGACCAAGCCTGAAGATGATGAATGAGACTTCATTGAAACGTTGCCTAGATACTTCCAATCTTACGCGGGAGAAAACCCGAATAACCAAAGATCCACATACAAATAGCCGCGAGAAGCTCAGAATATTATATATATATATATATATATATGAGATTTTCCACGTGGTTGGGAAAAAATGATAAAGCAACATATAGATTTAAAACCAGAAATATTTGTTTTAAAAAATATGTTTTGTGTACATTTTCCTTTATTATGCATAACATTTCCAGTTTTGCAACTGGCTATATCAAGTCCTTTTTAGATATAGATCATATTATACACCCTGGTTATAACTATTATTCTCACAGTCATACTGTGCTGTCCAGACAGTTTATAGTTAATTGGGAATTGGGATAGTTAGTTAGGAATTGGGAGCTGTCCCCTTAAGGGAATGCATCATGGTAAATATAGTTAAGGTAACCTGGGCAATGTAGTCCTTGTCATGTGGCCACATCTGTAATTCTGATTGGTCACTGAATTGACCCTTGGTAGGTTGGGGGAGGTTTCTTCACTCTTGCCTGAACCCCAGCAGCATGCTGGCACCTCACCCCCTTGCTCCACCATTATCGGAATGAAAAGAGGACTATTCTTTTACACCATAAAGTTCAGCTATGCAGAGAACTGGACATTGAGATGAATCTCGACATAACCGTGAGTTATATTTGAGGTTGCATGATGAACCAATAAAGAGACTTTGTATGGATGCTTTTGTGGAGTTTAATCTGTCTGCCTTATAATCAGCTAGTGGTTGTAAAGGCCAGAACACATACATATAGTCTCTTTTAAATATACAGTGTTGTACATCATCATTATAACTATAGTTTTCATAGTTGTACCATAACACTCTATTGTATTTATTCACTCTATACATTTTAATCTATATTCGTGTAAAGTCCGATATTGATATTTTTGACAGTATATATTCTTACATATATCTATTTAAAACCAGAAATATTTATGTTAGGCATTTTACCGGATAAGTAGACTAGACTAGACTAGACTAGACTAGACTAGACTAGACTAGACTAGACTAGACTAGACTAGACTAGACTAGAACAGAACAGAACAGAACAGAACAGAACAGAACAAAATTCTTTATTGGCCAAGTATGACTGGACACACAAGGAATTTGTCTTGGTGCAAATGTGCTCAGTGTACATAAAATAAAAGATACATTCGTCAAGAGTCAATAATCATCAGGTACAACACTTAATAATAGTCATAGGGTACAATAAGCAATCAAGGTATCACAAAGGTAATACAAATTTGATTCTACATGTATTAACTGCAGCTAGAGTTGTATTTGCACAACAATGGAACAAAGGGAAGAGATCCCTATGGAGGAAAATGTGATTTTAAAAAAACCATTAGAATGGGCAGAAATGGATAGATTAACGCTTACAATTAAGGAAAAGGAAGAGAAACAGAACACTTTTTGACAGGGGACTTATTTTATCAGTGTCTAATAAAAAGAGAAGTTAGAAACGTGCATGGAAGAAAAGGACAAATGATACGAGGGAGGTTTATTGAAATGGATAAGCAAATATTATTACTGCTGTTATTATAGAACTAAAACCAATGTAATGAATATTGTTGTAAACACTGATTATTTTCTCCTAAAAATGTTTGTACCCATACAACACACTGTTGAACTAAAAATGGAATCTTTATATGTTATACACAATATTATATTGGCTAGCGTCCTGTCAGTGTCTGAGAGAGTTGAGGGCTGTTTGGAATCTGAAACAGTATTTGCTGTGTGAGCAAGGAGACAGCAAGGAGCCTGGGCGTGGCTTAACTCAACTGTTCTGGACTAAAGCGTCTTGGTGCTGTGAAACTGAAACTGAACCTCCTCTGCTTGTATTTTGCGTTAATAATAATAATATAGAAAATACTCTAAATGCTCTGATGGTCATTTCGAAAAATCCTTTCTTAGTGAGCCGTTAGAAGCCAAGAGGAACAGACAGGCCAAATTTCAAGTTTGTAGGCTTTATGGTTCTGGAGATTTTGTGATGATGCGTGAGTGGCATTTCGCTTTTATACTGTATATAGAGATTTTTTTTAAGGAAGTGCAAGGATTTGGATTGCTTTCCTTCAACCTCCCGATCAAAGCCCTGGGATTTTCTTGTGGTCTCCTTTCCAAGTACCAATCTTAGCTTCCCCCTCCCCCACACCAAAGCCGGCTAGAACAAAGGTGCAAAACTTGAGGATGTGGCCGATTTGGCCCCAAATAAGACTTTTATAGAGAGGCAGCCTGGCTTTTATCAGGAATTGACCCCCCCCCGAACCCCTTTTATAATCTTTAAAATAAAAATTAAAGGGAGGTTTTAAAAATGTGAAGATTTCTGGATCGCAAGTTTCTTTCCTTAGAGGGCCCTGACTGACAGGCCTGGGTGGTGGGGTCAAGCAGAATGATGACCTCACAAAAGCCAGGCCTCTTTGAGTGACCAAGATTTCCAAACAATAGACTATCTGACCTGAATTATTTAGGATTATTATCTGTTCATAATTATGATTAATAATTATTGATCACTATTATAAACCAATTGAAGTTTTGCTTCTTTAGATTCCCGTGACTATCACTCAGTGTTGTATCCTATGATTTATGGTGAATGTATTTTTAGGATGACTTATGATTCTGATGTATCACTTCTAGCTTTTATGTACACTGAGAGTTTATGCGCAGGAGACAAAATTCCTTCTGTGGGTCCAAGCATACCAGGAGATGGTGAGTTCTAGCCCCGCCTTAGGCATGAAAGCCAGCTGGGTGACTTGGAACTTGAAAGATCAGCAACATTATCTGGCCAAAAGCATGGCCAGAATTTGAGAAATACTGGTGGACTATGAGTCCATTGTCTATGGCTGTGGATTACCCATGTGGGCCATGGGAGGGCGCTGTTGTTCCAGAAATAGTGGAACAGAATAACAGAGTTGGAAGGGACCCTAGAGGTCTTCTAGTCCAACCCCCTGCTCAGGCAGGAAACCATACACCATTTCAGACAAATGGCTGTGGCAAGCAGTTTCACGGGTTACTTGTCATTACTGTCAGGAAATTCCTCCTTAATTCCAGGTTGCTTCTCTCCTGGATTAGTTTCCGTCTGTTGCTTCTCCTCCTGCATTCAGGTGCTTTGGAGAATAGCTTGAGCCCCTCTTCTTCTTTGGGGCAGCCCCTCAAATACTGGAAGATGCCATCATGTCCCCCTCAGTCCTTCTTTTCATTAAATTGAATACATCCAATTCCTGAAACCGTGCTTCGTATATTTTATTCTCTGGTCCTCTAATCCTTTTTCTTGCTCTTCTCTGCACTCTTTCCAGAATCTCATCCTCTCTTTTTTTTATATTTTATGGCAATGTTAAAAAAAAAAAAACCAAGTCCCCATTTCTGTGGGTCAGGCAGTGCCCTATCCAGTTGCTCTTCCAAATATTTATGTTTTATTTTATTATTATTTTTAGCATTATAAAGTATATTAGAAAATTTATATGTGTCATTGCATTGAAATTCATCAATGAATTACATAATGCAAATGCTTCTTTTAAGCATGAAAAGTTTAACAGAATACACAAAAAATAAGATTCGTTACTTTGAACAAACCCTTCGTTTTTTTCTTATTTTTGCAGGACTGTTTTTTTTCATTGTGGTTTCTGATTTTTGGTTTGTTCTGTTATTTGGTGTTACTTCAGGTTCTAGAATAACAACATCCCCCCCTTCACTGTCCAATATGATTGCCTCTCCTTTTTTATTTTTGGCTCCAATATGAACATCTCCCATTTCTAGATAGATTAGATAGATAGATAGATAGATAGATAGATAGATAGATAGATAGATAGATAGATAATCTTCTACTGTTAGAGATTCATCCTGGCCATCTTGCTCTTCCATCTCATTTATTTATGTATGTTTTATTGATCCCATTTATTGACTGCCCATCATTACCACATGGTAACTCTGGACAGCTATGATTAAAAACAATTAGAGTTTTTTTTTCCCCCTAGCATTCAGTTGCAAAACCACCACACACCCTTTTTTTTTTTGGGGGGGGGGGATATTTTTGCATCTGGTGAGCCAAAGGTCAGGGACTTCTGATATTTTGCAATCTGCCCGTGTTATCAGTCCAGGTATCCTGTTGGTTTTATCTAGGATTAAATAAACTCAGCTCCTTTATCTCTCTCTTCTTCCAATTCCCTGACTCATACAACCTAATGTAGACTGTGTTGTTTCTCTGTGTCATAAAATGTATGGGGGAATATGCCTAATTTTGTATTTATCTACTGTAGTAGCTCCTGAGATCCTATAGATGGCACTAGATGCTAGCAGCAACCTGCAGTGTCTCAGATGCCAATGGAACCTCTTTGTTACATGATCTCATCCTCTAACTGTTGGGTTGAAAAGTCCCAGACTTTCCGGGCTTACAGGTGATCTCATTTACTAACATCACCACTAGTCTTAAGGATTGGTTGGGAGGTTGTACCAATGTGGTTAGGAGCTTTCACCCATGTGGTATCTATTCTCCAATCCAGATGCTGTATCTGTTGCCTTTGTCTTCTTGTAAAAAACCTATAAATGTAATAAACGCTGCCCATGCAGTGAGACATCTTGGCACCCTGCACAATGACTGGTCTTTGAAATCCATCAATCTACGTATTCATTTTGTCATGTTTATGTAGTGTAAATTACAACATCTCATTTTAATGTATGTCAATTAGTGTACACGCAAAATAACAATAAAGTTATATGTTATCTATCTTCTTCTATATATATAAAAGCGAAAGACCACTCATGCATCATCACAAAATCTCCACAACCGTCAAGCCTACAAACTTGAAATTGGGCATATATGTTCCTCTTGGCTTCTAGGGGCTCACTAAGAAAGGATTTTTCCAAATGATCATCAGAGCATTTAGAGTATTTCCTATATTATTATTATGAGTATTATTATGAGTATTATTATGAGTATTATTATTATTATTATTAGTATTAGTATTATGCTCTGATGCTAAGGAGTTCCATTCACCCTCCCCACCTGAAAAGAAATCTACTCCAAATGCAAAACACAAGCAGAGGAGAGGAGTTTCGGTTTCAGTTTCAGAGCACCAAGCAGCTTTAGTCCAGAACAGTTGAGCTAAGCCACGCCCAGGCTCCTTGCTGTCTCCTTGCTCACACAGCAAATACAGTTTCAGTTTCCAAACAGCCCTCAACTCTCTCACTCACTGTCAGGACGCTAGCCAGATGAATACCAATGGATGCTGTAATAGACAGTGTACTGTCTCAATCATTTTACATACATACATACACTGCTCAAAAAAAAGGGAACACTTAAACAACACAATGTAACTCCAAGTCAATCACACTTCTGTGAAATCAAACTGTCCCCTTAGGCAGCAACACTGATTGACAATCAATTTCACATGCTGTTGTGCAAATGGAATAGACAACAGGTGGAAAGCATAGGCAGTTAGCAAGACATACCCAATAAAGGAGTGGTTCTGCAGGTGGTGACCATAGACCACTTCTCAGTTCCTATGCTTTCTGGCTGATGGTTTGGTCACTTTTGAATGCTGGCAGTGCTTTCACTCTAGTGGTAGCATGAGATGGAGTCTACAACCCACACAAGTGGCTCAACTCATCCAAGATGGCACATCAATGCGAGCTGTGGCAAGAAGGTTTGCTGTGCCTGTCAGCGTAGTGTCCAGAGCATGGAGGTGCTACCAGGAGACAGGCCAGTACATCAGGAGACGTGGAGGCAGCCGTAGGAGGGCAACAACCCAGCATCAGGACCGCTACCTCCGCCTTTGTGCAAGGAGGGACAGGAGGAGCACTGCCAGTGTTAAGTTTTAGCATGGGCGAGAAAGAATGGAGACAAGTTTCTGAACAGTGAACTTCAGCTCTTTATTTACATCATGACTTGCTCCTTTAATATCAGTAAAAACCCGCCTTATGCAGGCAAACCTTGTAACGTTCAACCAATAACAAACTAGGAACGCTAGCTTTTATAACCAATAAGAACTCTCTGTTAAGGGCCAATCGGATTCCCCGGAACGGGCCAATCCGGTCCGGCCACTCAACAGCCAATCAGAAGTGCAGAGCCAGAACCCTGCACCCACTCCAAGCTCACACTTTATTAATTATATTGCATACACAACACCCCTTCCCCCTGGTTCCTTAGTTCAGGGCGCAATTACATAGTCCCTTAAATAGGACGGTTGTCTTTTTAGTCTCTTTGATTTTCATTGTATCGGCTGGTTGCAATCTCGCTGAGGTAGATCGTTGTCTGGCAGTGGGGCTGTCTCTGGTTCAGAGTTCACTTCTATGTCGTTGCCCACATTTTCCTCGATTCCCTGAGGTGCAGACGTTTCTCCCTCCGGCTCCACTTCCTGAATTTCAATTAAATCGTCCTTTCCTTCGAACGGGTTTCCTAGGGCTCCATCTTCTTCCGTACCTCCCCCCCTCAGTTTGGTCATAGGGGAGTTGCGAATTGGCCTCTGCAAGCCGCGATCGTAATTGGTCGATATGCCGTTTCCAAAGTCAAGGCATTGCACGAGGTAGGATCTAGGGCCAGTTACACGTACTACTGTCGCTTCAACCCACAACGGGTCGCCCGATAGGTTTTTTGCATAAACCAGGTCTCCTACCTGGAAGGTGCGACAGCGGCCGCTGGATCCTAGTGGTTTCTCTGGTTCATACGCAGGGTGCAACCGGTCAAGGTGGGAGCGGAGCTTTCGTCCCATTAGCAGTTCAGCGGGAGTTTTGTTGGTGACGCTATGTGGGGTGATGTGTTGCAAAAAGAGGATTTGGTTGACCTTGTCGTCAATGTTGTCGTAGTCTACCTTTTGCAAGGTTTTCTTCACAAATTGAACCATGCGTTCTGCTCGGCCATTGCTCGCAGGGTGCGCAGGCGAGGTGAGCGCATGGCGGATGCTGCGGTCAGCGAGGTACTGCTCGAACGCTAGTGCAGTAAATTGTGGGCCGTTATCGGATACCAGGATGTCTGGTAATCTGTGGGTTGCAAAGAGTCTGTTTAGAATCTTGATGACCACCTCGGAGGTCGTAGTCGTCATGCGATGAATTTCGAGCCAATTGGAGTAGGCATCGACGGTAAGCAGGAAGGTGTGGCCCTTGGTTGGCCCCGCGAAGTCCAGGTGAATTCGGGACCAGGGTCCACGTGGTGTCACCCATTCAGTAGGCATGGCTTTTGGTGGGGCGTTGCTGACTTCTTGGCATTTGGGACAAGCTTTAACCCACTGTTCGATTTGCTTGTCAATACCCGGCCACCATGCGTAGCTTCGTGCAAGGGCTTTTATTCGCACGATGCCGAGGTGGCCATCGTGCAAAGTTCTCAGCAGCGCTTTTTGGAGCCGTTCTGGAATAACGACTCTATCACCCCAGATGACACAGCCTTTCTGGGAGAAGAGTTCGGTCTGTCGAGTTTTGAATGGTGTGAAGTCATCTGATAACTGGTCCAATGGCCATCCGCGTTCTACCCAGCCTAGGACTCGTGCTAGGGTGTGGTCGCGTTTGGTTTCTCTCGCGATATCTCGGGCGGTCAGTGGCGGCAAGTTGAGCGCTTCGATTTGCAACGTGGTTACCGTTGGTGCCGGATCGTCGAGAGTCTCTGGAAGTGGTGCTCGGCTCAATGCGTCGGCGTGGGGAATGGCTTTCCCTGGGCGGTATTGCAGCCGATAGTTAAAAGCAGCTAAGAATTCTGACCATCGGGTCATCCTAGGGGATAATATGTAGGGAGTCGGCTTATCTCCGGCTATTATCCCCAACAAAGGCTTGTGGTCAGTCACAATAGTAAAAACCCTACCATACACATATTCGTGAAATCTTTTCACAGCTGAGACAATTGCGAGGGCTTCTTTATCAATTTGTCCATAGTTCTGCTCCATTTTTGAAAGAGTCTTTGAAAAATATGCAACAGGGGCTTCGTTCCCATTAGGCATACGTGGCTCAAAATGGCGCCCACCCCGGAAGGCGATGCATCACAGGTTATAACTAACGGCAAAGTCTCGTTATACTGCATGAGTACAGAGTCAGAAGTGAGCAGTTTTTTAACATTTCGGAACGCCTGTTCTTCACGGTAACCCCATAACCAATTTGCTCTTTTATCTAACAATCGGTGTCATGGTTCAGCGACAGTTGCTTTGTGCGGTAAAAATACATTATAAAAATTGATGAGGCCTAGGAACGCCTGGAGATCGGCTTTGTTTCGTGGCATGGGAACGTTTCTGATCGCTTTTAATTTACTTTCGGTAGGGTGAATGCCCTGGCTATCAATCAGGTACCCTAAAAACTCAACACTGTCAGTACACAATTTACATTTGTTTTTTTTAACCTTAAGACCGGCCTCTTGGAATTTTTTTAGGACTGATTTTAACCGGTCCTGCAAGATTTTTTTTGTAGGGGCTGCAATTAATACATCGTCAAAATAGGGGACCACGCCCTTAATCCCTTGCAATAACCTTTCCATAAGGCTCTGAAAAATCCCCGGGGCTACACTTCCTACGAATTGCAGCCGGGTACATTTAAAGGCACCTCGGTGCGTCACAATAGTTTGGGCCTGTGTCGTTTTTTCATCTACTGGTAATTGCTGATATGCCTGAGCTAAATCCAATTTAGCGAAAACTTTCCCGCCCCCCAGAGAATGGAGGAGGTGCTGCACCACCGGAACTGGATACGCGTTCTGCTGCAGGGCGTGGTTCAAAGTGGCCCGGTAGTCCCCACAAATTCAGATTGACCCGTCTGGCTTAATGGGTGTTACAATAGGGGTTTCCCACGGGGAGTGATCGATGGGCTCCAACACCCCCTGAGCTATCAGTTTGTTGAGTTGTCGATTTTCGATTTTAAGGCAAACAGAACTCGACGGGGCTTTAGGCGAATGGGAGCTATTTTTGGATCTAAGCTGAATGAGATCGGGAGGCCCAGTAGGCTAGGCCTATCTCTATCGATGACCGTTAAAGGTAAGTATGCTGTGTGCTTCTTGAAGGAGACTCGGACTCGGCAGGACCCGACGACGGGGATTCGATTCCCCTGGTAGTCCTTGAGGATGAGGCGTTGGAAACGGAGATCTTGGCGTTGAATTGTGGGGGTGAGTTGCTTGAGTGTCTTCCAAGACACCATCGAGAGGGACGATCCCGAGTCGACCTCCATGTGGCAAGGCTGGTTCTCGATGGCTACCGTGACTCGGATTTTCTTAGTGTCCAAGGCTGAGGCGTGACCGATAATAATAGTATGGTGAACCTCTTCTCTTTGCAAAGCTCGATTTCTGTAGGAGTGGTTTACTGGCTCTCGCCTTACAGGACTGTTTCCTGTCGATTGGCGATAGTTAGCCCCTTTTGAGGCCTGGCTGGGTCCTGGCAAGCTGCGGCAGACCCGTCCGATGTGGCCTCGTTTCCCACACTCATGGCAGAGTGTGTCGCGGAATTTGCATTCGGATCTGGCATGGTTGGCTCCACAGCCAGCGCAAGGGCGTAAGGGCTTCGGGTGAGGGTCCCGGTCAGACCGCAGTCGATGGACCCCTTCTTCGTCGCTGTCTGATGATGAAGAGAGGTCCTCGTGGTGCGTTGTCGCGAGCTGCCCTTCTGAACTAGGTGAGATTTCGCTGGCCAGTGGTGGTACCGGAGTGTGGTTTCGGCGTAGTTGTGCAGACGACTTCTTGGTTGCTTCCGCTGCGGTAGCATCGGCGATGGCGTCAGCAAGGCTGATGTCGCCTTTCGCCATCAGCTTGCTTTGGACGCCTAGTGCATCTAATCCCAGAACTATGCGATCTCTTAGTGCTTCTTGAAGATCGGTGAATCCGCAGAGGCTTCCCAAATTTCGGAGGTCTGCTATGAAGTTGGCCATGCTTTCTCCTTTTCGCTGGCTTCTTTGATAAAACTCGTGGCGTCTCCCGAGCGTAGGCACGGTCGGAGCGTAGTGGTCTCGCAGGATAGGTTCGAGGTCGTCCCAATCCATGGCCTTCACTTCTCGGGGTTTGGCTAGTGCTTTAGCCATCTTAAATACGGTTGGACCGCAATGCGTTAGGAACACCGCCCGTTTCTTTCCTGGTGTGGCGTCCTTTAAATTGTTCGTCTCTAGGAACATTTGGAAGCGATCCATGTAGGATTCCCAGTCCTCTTGGGTTGGATCGAATGGAGCGGGTGGTACGATGCCGCCGGACATGGTTTCGTTGTTGGCGTCGTCTGTCACGTGCTCAGTGTTCTTCGAAGTTTCGTTGGTTCAGATGTGTCCAAATCCCACCTTCGTCGCCAGTGTTAAGTTTGAGCATGGGCGAGAAAGAATGGAGACAAGTTTCTGAACGGTGAACTTCAGCTCTTTATTTACATCGTGACTTGCTCCTTTAATATCAGTAAAAACCCGCCTTATGTAGGCAAACCTTGTAACGTTCAACCAATAACAAACTAGGAACGCTAGCTTTTATAACCAATAAGAACTCTCTGTTAAGGGCCAATCGGATTCCCCGGAACGGGCCAATCCGGTCCGGCCACTCAACAGCCAATCAGAAGTGCAGGGCCAGAACCCTGCACCCACTCCAAGCTCACACTTTATTAATTATATTGCATACACAACAGCCAGAGCCCTGCAAAATGACCTCCAGTGGGCCACAAATGTGCATGTGGCTGCTCAAACGGTCAGAAACAGACTCCATGAGGGTGGTATGAGGGCCTGACGTCCACAGGTGGGGGTTGTGCTTACAGCCCAACACCGTGCAGGACATTTGGCATTTGCCAGAGAACACCAAGATTGGCAAATTCGCCACTGGCGCCCTGTGCTCTTCACAGATGAAAGCAGGTTCACACTGAGCACGTGACAGACCTGACAGGGTCTGGAGACGCCGTGGAGAACGTTCTGCTGCCTGCAACATCCTCCAGCATGACCGGTTTGGCAGTGGGTCAGTAATGGTGTGGAGTGGCATTTCTTTAGAGGGCCGCATAGACCTCCGTGTGCTCGCCAGAGGTAGCCTGACTGCCATTAGGTACCGAGATATCCTCAGACCCCTTGTGAGACCATATGCTGGTGCGGTTGGCCCTGGGTTCCTCCTAATGCACAATGCAAGACCTCATGTGGCTGGTGTGTATCAGTAGTTCTGCAAGACGAAGGCATGATGCTATGGACTGGCCCGCCCATTCCCCAAACCTGAATCCAATTGAGCACATCTGGGACATCATGTCTTGATCCATCCACCAATGCCAGGGAACACCACAGACTGTCCAGGAGTTGCACCACAGACTGTCCAGGAGTTGGAGGATGCTTTAGTCCAGGTGTGGGAGGAGATCCCTCAGGAGACCATCCGCCACCTCATCAGGAGCATGCCCAGGCATTGTAGGGAGGTCATACAGGCACGTGGAGGCCACACACACTACTGAGCCTCATTTTGACTTGTTTTAAGGACATTACATCAAAGTTGGATCAGCCTGTAGTGTTTTTTTCCACTTTAATTTTGAGTGTAACTCCAAATCCAGACCTCCATGGGTTGCTAAATTTGATTTCCATTGATATTTTGTGTGTGATTTTGTTGTCAGCACATTCAACTATGTAATGAACAAAGTATTTAATAAGAATATTTCATTCATTCAGCTCTAGGATGTCTTATTTTTGTGTTCCCTTTATTTTTTTAAGCAGTGTATATAGAGACAGAGACAGATGGATAGAGATAGAGGAGAGATGATATAGAGATATGTAAGATAGAGTTATAGAGATATAGAGATGATATATAGAGAGAAATAATATATCGACAGAGATATAGAGGATAGACAGATGATAGACAGATGTATAGAGATATATAGAGGATAGAGACATAGAAATAATAGAGATATAGAGACAAATTGAAATAGAGATAGAGATGATAGATCATAGAAATGATAAGAGATGATAGGGATAGAAAGATATGAGAAACAGAAAGTGAGATATACAGAGAGAGAGAGAGAGAGAGAGAGAGAGAGAGAGAGAGAGAGAGAGAAAGGGAGAAAGGGAGAGATATAGATAAATCTTTCTATTTTTGAATTTTATTTCCATTATCTAGGGCAGTGTTTGTCAATCTTAGTAAGTTTGTGTGGATTTCAACTTCCAGAATTCCCCAGGCACATCATCAGATTTCTGTTTAATTGGGGGTGTTCAACGTGTTATTAATTTAGCTTGAACAGAATATATGTAGGGTTGAACTGAGGAGGTCCTAGGTACTCTCTGAACTTGGTGGTTTTCTTGCAGGCGTTTCATGTCCCAACTAGGGAACGCCATCAGTGCTAGAAGGGAGAGAGGAGGAGGAGGAGGAGGAGGAGGAGGAGGAGGAGGAGGAGGAGGAGGAGGAGGAGGAGGAGGAGGAGGAGGAGGAGGAGGAGTGAATGTGAGTTCTTGGTATTCTCTGACCTTGGTTACTTTTTTGCAGACATTTGGTTACTTTCTTGCAGACCCAACTAGGGAATATCATCAGTGCTAGAAGGGAGGGGGATTTGGGGTGAAGGGAGGAAGAAGGGGGGGGGAGGAGGAGGAGGAAGGACTATGCAGTCCTTGATGCTCTGAGGACCCCACAATTTAGCTTCTCATAGGTTAATTTTTTACTTTGTTAAATCGAAGTTAAGGTACATTATGTCTACTGCATTCCCACCATCTACTAAGAAAGTTATCCCATCCAAAAAGGGGGTTCGTGGTCATTACGGCCATTTGTTCTTGACATATCCAAGTTGAACTTCTGCTAAAATTGCAGCCTTGGTTTTTAGGAGATTTACAAAACAATTTCATTACGATCAACTCTACAGCAAGGCGGGGGGGGGGGGGGGTTTGTCCAAAACAAGTCTTATTTATTATATACAAAAAATATATATCAATTGCCAGTAATACAAATTGTTTTTTTTTTAAAATACACGAAATGCACACAGCACCTGAAGGGATGAATGTTTTAAATAAGGCTAGGTTTTACTCTGAGGATCCTTCTTTTCCTAATTCCAATTTGCATTCATCCCTCCAAACTCCTCCCTTCCCACCCTCACAAAAAAAAAGTTAAAAATCTATCCAAGCAAGGAAATGTAACTCAAGGTAATTTTCTTCTTCTCCAAAATATGATTTTGCAATCAAAGCTGGGAACATATTTACTGGGAGGATTTAAAGGGTGGGGGGAAAATGATCAGTATTTTCGAGGGGGAAGGCGGTCCTTTGCTTAACCCAAGGCTTCCCCAGGGAATGAATGTACATATTTACACAACACAAGCAATGTTTGAAGTCTCCAACCAGCCTTCCCAAGAGTTAATAAAAGGAGTTTTTGGCTGGGCCGCCCCACGAAGAAGGGAGACCCCTTTCCCTGGGTCAAGGGGTGGTGGTATTTGACCGGTTTGGACTGGTTCAGGTGAACTGGCTGTTAAATTTGCATCTGGTTTGCTGAACCGGTATTTGAACCAACTGGCTGGTGCCTCCCAGCCCCACCCCTCCCAGGAGTCTCCACATGGCCCATTTTTGATGCAGATAAGTGCACGGAGGCTCGGGGGGGGGGACTTCCAGAAGTCCAGAAACTGGCCTGTTTCCAGCTTCCGGTAAGCCTCCGGAGCCCGGGCGAGGCCGTTTTTGCCCTCCCTGAGGCCTGAGGGAAGCCTCCGGACTCTGGGGAAGGCAAAAAACAGCCAAACCAGAAGTACCAGTAGGCCATGCCCATTGTGGCCATGCCCACCCAGCAACCGGGCAGCGAACCGGTTGCTGGGATGTTTGAATCCCACCCCTGCCCTGGGTGACGTTGGGAGGGTCAAATTTCCCTGCCCCCCAAAAGATGCCAGTCTTGTCAACATCTGCCAGAGTGTGAATTCTAGGGGGGCAAAAGTAGCAGAGATCCCAAATGCCAAGGTTTGAGGGGGGGGAACTCCCACCAATGGTTGGGGGTTTTCTTTAGATCAATCTGACTTTTGTTTAGGGACACCCAGAGGCTATCGTCTCCTGATGGATTGGTTTATTAAAGGGGTGAGGGGGTCCTACCCAGGAAACCTTACTATAGCACTATTCCTCAATCTCATTGCCTCCAGATGCGCTGGACTCCAAACCCCATAATCCCTGGGGTCAAAAGGATTTAACAGGAGTCTTCCATCTCCAATCCTTCCTCGGGCAGCCTGAGAAAAATGCACCAAGGGATTAACAATGCCCACCTTCCTCCCTTCAGGGCCGATCCCCAATGAAAATATTAAAATATCTCTACTTAAAATAGGATCCCTATTTTAAAAATAAAATAAAATCAACCAATTCAATCAATGGAATAATAAAACAGGTTAAGAGGGGGGGAAGAACTCCCTGAGAGGGGTTTTTAAAAGTCTAAAGATGCCCAGCTGGGCAGCAAAATCCAGGCTGTTCCAAGTTCAGTGGCACATGGGTCTTGGCAGTGGCCTGGGGCATCTAGATGTATTCTTGGCTATTGGGGGGTTTGGAGATGGGCTTCCCTGCAGGATACTGGCGGTTCTTGTACCCGGAGGAATCTCCCGGACACGAGCAGGAGAGCATCCCACCCCCCAGCAGCGACAAAGCAGCACCTGCCCAGCCAATGAAGATGGCAGGGCCAAATTCGTACCTGCGGCAGAGAAAGAGACTCAGTGTGAGATAGTAAATGGGGTGGTGGTGTTTGAAGAGGCCTCTCCACCCCCTAAACCCCTCCCCACTTCCCTATCTCTGCAGCTCCAGAAAAAGAATTTGCTGGGTGCATGAATTCTAGATGAAAAGGACTCTTCCCCGGAGCAGTTACTGGGTGCTCTCCGGACATCACCTTGCTCCGGTATTTTTCTCACGTTCTCTTCCTACCTCAGAAGCAGCAAAACGGGGGGAGTGAGGATGCCAGAGGTGGGGTGCTGAAGTAGCCCCCCCCCTCTCAAAAGGGACACATTCCCAATGGGCCAGGGAGGAAGGGGTGGGGCCAGAAGAAGGGAATCTCAAGTTTGAAGGTGAAAGTAATTGTAAGAGAGTTGCACCACATTTTGAGGGGCAGGGCAAAGTCAGACGCAGCCACCCCTTTACTCTGGAATGGGCAGTGGGGTGTCTACACCCCCCCCCGTTCCTCTGGACAACCTACCTTTTATTCATGGGGGACAGGGGGTTGTAAAAATCTTGTACAATCTGGTTCGCGCTCCAGGAACAAGCGACCAGAGAACACAAACCTATGCGAGTGGAGAATAAAAGGAAAGTCACAAAATGGTTTGAACTTGGTTTGATGGCTCTTTTTTTCCTCCCCAGAGGTGAGATAAACCTATCTAGTGAATACATTTGATATTTGGGGTAGTTTGCCATTATGGAGACCAGCAAGGTCTACTTTGGGCTTGCAAAAAAAAAAAAAGGCCAAAATATGTTTGCTACCTGTACAGGAAGTCCTTGACTTGCGACCAAATTGAGCCCCAAATTTTCTGTTGCTAAGTTGGACTGAGTTTTTCGCCAAGTTTTGTCCCTTTTTGCGACCTTTTTTGGCCCACGGTCGTTCAGTGAATCCTGGCAGCTGTTAAGATATTAATGTCAACTAAAAAAATACTTCTTTGGAGTTTTTAGTTGCCAGCAGAAAGGGAGTGGGGGAAAGCAGTGCATTCCTTAAATGCTTCAGATAATTGCTAGGCAGCCAAAGCTGTTGGCGTGCAAGATTCTTACCGGAGCGCGCGATTGAGGACTCTTGGCTATGGAGGTGTCCCATTGGAGAATATACATCCAGAGGGTGGGAAGAAGACCGGAGTCAGTAGGAAAACAGGGTGAGGAATTTTCCTGCAGACTTTTTTTGAGATTTTCCCAGGGTCTCTTGTCCGCGGGCTTTAAAATTAGGAGCTTGGTGGTCCCTGAAGTCCAAAAGGTCGGCAACCCCTGTACTAGAGGATCTCAGGCAACGCTAAATAAAGCCAAGGCAAGAACGGGCTGCTTCCCTCAACGATGGAAGCAAAAGGTGGCTTGTTTTCACAGGAGCCCCTTTTGGGGCGACCTGCCCATGGGGGCACAGCGATCTCGTGCCAATGGGCTGGGGTCCCCACCAGTTTTGGGAAGAAGGGACGGAAAGAACAGAAGGACGACACTCACCCGCAACGAGGAAGATGATGCCGCCCGTCATGGCGATGTGGGCCTTGGTGACCTTGTCGTCTCCGCAGTGGGTACATTTCATGCCCATGGTGGCGATGCCAATGGCGATCACACCCATGACAATGGAGATGACCATCAGCGCCCGGGTGGCTTGCATGGCAGCTGCAGGGAGGAGAGGCAGAAACAGAAGGTTAGAGGGGCTCAGCTGCAGCCAGATTAAATAGAAATGTAATGTGTGGTGCGGTGGCCGAGAGGCGGAACTCTCGCCTCACAATCAGGAGGCTGTCAGTTCAATCCTAGGGAAAGGCAGATATTTCTCTCTCTGGGCACACTGAGAATATATCTGCCTAACAAAACTCCACACTGGTGACAGGAAAGGCATCCGGCCAATAAAACCCTCAGCTCCATTCAGTTGCCATTCAAATTTGGGGGTCCATTGTGGAATGGAAATGAGTGGTGCAGTAGCCTAGAAGGGGAGTTGGCGCCCCATGATCAAAAGGATGTGAGTTCGATCCCAGGTTGAGGCAGATATTTCTCTCTCTCTCTGGGCATGATGAGAATATATCTGCCAAACAAAACTCTGCACTGGTGACAGGAAAGGCATCCAGCCAGTAAACACTCTGCTAGCTCCAGTCAGTTGCCCAGACTCCACCCCGCAAGGGATTATGGGGTAGTTAAAAAACAGAAACAAAGAATAGAAATGTAATAAGTCACAATAAGAACAATTAAGATGATTAAAGGCCTGGAGACTAAAGCATACGAAGAACGGTTGCTGGATTTGGGTTTGGCCAGTCTGGAGAAAAGGAGGATGTGGGATGACATGACAGCTGTAAGGCATCCAGAAAGTATCCATGATATTAATCACTCCAAGACATTATCTCTCCAACTGATTTATTAGAAACAGATCTGGTATGTCAAAAGCAATTTCCCAAGTGAAAGTTTTTTCACGCATTACACAGAATCCACCTTCACTCCTCCCTTCACTCCTCCCACACTTCATAAATCACGAGAACCAATTAACTGCAACTGGAATTTCTTAATACGACATACAGAATAACCTTGAACTTTTCAACTCCTCTCTCTCAAAAAAAATGTGGCAGCTGAATTTTAAAGCTGACAGGCGCCCCCCTTGAAAACTCCTCCTCCTAAAAGAACAGAAAAAAAAACACATACAGGGGATAATACATTGTCCTTAACCCCCTCTCCCCCCCACTCCTCCAATCCCCCTTCCATGAAATGTGACAGCTGAATTTTAAAGCTGACAGGTGTCCCCCCTTGAAAACTCCTCCTAAAAGAACACATTGTCCTTAACCCCCTCTCCCCCCTCCACGAGGACCCTTTGGTTTGTGGGGAAAATCCTCATGGAATTGGTTAACCAACCAGCATGAGCATCCCAACTCTACCCAGCTAGCATCTGAGAGGGGGTATCCTTTCCATAAGACCAAATATTGCAATCAGCCACGGTGTAATCTAGAATCGAGGATTTTTTGAATCTCATGTGATTCCCCATGTGCCATTAATGGTTTAGAGGGAGCGGTTGGCAGTGGTCTTATCATCAATGTTGTAGCTGGTTTTAGTAAACTACAATGGAACACCGGATGAATTTTCCCCAATAGTCGAGGAAGACTTAATTAGACAGTGACCGGATTTATTATCTTTGAAATTGGGAATGGACCCAAGAATTTTGGACCCAGCTTCTTACTGGGCAATTTCAACCTAAGATACTTGGTCGACAAATATACTTTGTCCCCTACTTTAAAAGGCGGTTGAAGGGATCTTTGTTTATCCGCCTGTTTTTTATAATTTTTTGCAGCTTCGGTCAAAGCTTTTTTTGTATCTTCCCATCCTTTCTTTAATGTGTTCATCCATTCTGTCAGGGACATGGATGAGGGAGGTTGTCTAGGTAACTCTAGCATCAGGACAAAATCCATTCCAGTGTTGATTTGGAATGGAGTTAATCCCGTGCTGCTATGTACTGCATTATTGTAAGCAACCTCTGCAAAAGGTAATAACTCAGCCCAATTTTCTTGTTGAAAATTTACATAGCATCTAATGTATTGTTCAATCATGGCATTAGCCCTGAGATGAACCAATGGATTTCAGAAATTCCCTCCAAAATTTTGCAGCAAATTGTACCCCTCTGTCTGATATTATTCAACGAGGTACTCCATGTAGTCTATAGATATGTTTCACTAACAACTTTGCATGTTTTTTCGCAGATGGAAGTCCTTTGCAGGCTATAAAATGGGCCCGTTTAGAGAATAAGTCAATCATAGTCCAAACGATCATATTCCCTTCACTCTTAGGTAATTCACCAATAAAGTCCATTGCGATCTCTTCCCAAGGTTGGGTTGGTTCAGCAACTTGTTGCAGGAGGCCAGGGGTTTTTCCAGTTCTGTGTTTCATTGTGGCACAAATTGAGCAACTTTTTACATAGTCCTTGACGTCAGGTTTCATTTTTGGCCACCATAACTGTCTTCTCAGTAAATGTAGGGTTTTTAGGAATCTGAAGTGGCCTCCCAGCCAGGAGTCATGGCTACGCTTTAGTACCAGTAGTCTTAGGGTTGTGGGTACATAAAGCTTAGTCCCTTTCCAAGCTAGTCCATCATTCATTGTCAACTCAGTTTGATGGTCCAGGAACCAAGGGTCGGTCAATAGGGCCATTTTCAATTCTGGAGTCAGCTTGTCTTCCAGGTGTTTGGGGTTGTGGTTGGCTTGGGCTCAAGTGGTCACTTGGCCTGCCGATTGAGCTTCTGAAATTAAGGCTTGTACTATATCCTCTCGGTGGCTGTCAAACTGAGGTTTTCTGGACAGAGAGTCCGCCAGTACGATTTTCCCTCTGGGGATATATTTAATGTTAAAGTTGAATCCCTTGAAATATTGGGCCCAGCGGACTTGTTTGGGCGATAATCTCCTAAGGGTCTTTAGAGACTCGAGGTTCTTATGATCAGTGCATACCTCAAAGGCCTCTGGAGCCCCTTCTAGAAAATGCCTCCAAGTCAACAAAGCCCATGGTATGGCGAATGCTTCTTTCTCCCAGGCCGCCCACCTTCACTCTGTGTCTGTCAGCTTTTTGGACACATAAGCCCACGGCATCAGTCAGTCTTGAGAGTCCTTTTGCAGCAAAACAGCTGCCACCGCTACATCACTTGCATCTGTTTGGACAATAAAAGGCTTGGTCGTGTCTGGGTGCTGGTGGATGGGCTCAGCTGGGAAAAGGCGCTTTAAGGCCTCGAAAGCTTTCTCACAGTCCATAGTCCAAGCCAGGGGTTGACTTGGCTTTGGTTTGGTGGGCGATGGGCACATTTTTCTTTTTTTCAAACAAATTTTATTAGTTTTACAAAACAATACACAAACAAACAAGGCATCATAACATAAAAAATCTTTTCTGAAAAAACCAATAAAACATACAAAATAATTCCAAATTATAATATATATATTTACGTTATCTGTTCAGCTTCGTATCTTATCCCAACTTCTTCTTTTCATTCTATTATCCAAATTATATTTCTTGCTAATTAAAATTTTATTGCTTTCCAAAAACAATACACAGACAAACAAAACATGGAACATAAAAACATAAAACATCTTTTCTGAAAGTTGCTTGATCCCGGGTTAAAACTCTTCACACAGACACAAATTCAAAAATCATATTCACTTTATATATCATTCCATATCTTATTGCCATTTTCAATTTTCTATTTAGCTTCTTCCCTCTTTTATCTTTCTTAATTTTATTTTATTTATCTCATCTCAGTTCAATTCATAATACTTATCATTCTTTGTCTGCTCTATTTCCAGCTATCCATTCATCTTTTCTCTTTAGACAAACTTCTCCTGTACACTGATTGTGGAGTATGATGCCTTTAACTCTTTCCCCTAGCTTAATAATACTTAATATAACACTTAACTTATATTGGGATTCTGTTTAGTACATTCTAAAATTACACAATGAATTTTATGAGAAAAGAAAAAACAGAATAACAAAAAAAAAGCATATGAAACCACAATCAGTGCCATTAAGAAATTAATCATACATATTAATATTCATTTATATCTTAAGCATTTTATTCTAAATACACATATAAAAACTGAATCTTATGTACCTTACAGCATCCCTTTTTTCAATTAAATTTACCCATTGTCTCTAAATAAGTTTTGTTTCTTTAAATCTTGCTTCCCACCATTAAGGCTTCTCTTCCCCTCCTTTCTCTCTTGCTTATTCTTTTCCTTGCCCTTTTTACCCCTTTGTCTCTCCTCCCTTTTCTTCTTCTGCTTTCCCCCTTTCTGTTGTTTGCTAAACTTGTATCCACCTTTCACCTCATTTTTCTCTTTTTTGGTTGTTTTTTCAGGCCTTAAAATCCCCTTTTTCTTTTCCTCTTTCTCCTCCTCCCCAAATAGAACCATTTGTTCATCAAAGATGGCTTCTTCTTTGTCCCAGTCATCAATTTTTTATAAGTGCATACCGCCATTTCTAGAAATTGAAAAAGAGTGCCCAAAGTATCTTTCCCATTTTGTTCTTCTTTTTTATATTTTTGGTATTCAATTTTTAGTTCATCCACAAGCGATGCCATCATGAAGAGAAAATTTTTTTCCAAAACAACCACCCGAGTGTTTTTAATCAAGAATAATTCCCCAAAATTCCAAAGTCACCAAAGAATCCAAATAGAAATAGATTTCTTTTAATATTTTTTTTCTTTCTTCCATTTCTCTTTCTGGGGTTGCTGTTTAGTCAAAGAGTTCCAGTTAAGATCTTTCTTTTAGAAGCCGTATTAATATTTAAAACTCTTTAAAATTCTAGGCAATCTCCTCCTTTTTCAAATTCTGATCCAATTTTTTTCCTCTCCCTTCCCACTTACAGCAACAATTTTCCTTCAAATATTCAGAAATCCATACCTCCAATGTGAGTTTTCCGATTTCTCTTAAGGTTCTATTGCTGTCATGTTCAGAAGGAGAGTGAAAAGAAAAAAGAGCTTTTCCTTTCATTTACATTCGCCGCTTGACACATTCTGAAAACGATGTTTCTTTAGCAAGTTTCAAAATCCAGGGTACTTTCACTGTTGCTTGTCCCGGTCAGCAAAGATCACTTTCAATTCTTCACAGCTCCTCCTGCACTTTCTTTTTCTGGCTGAGCTCTTCTATGTGGCGGCCATTGCTGACTGCTGCTCAGCTGCCTTTGGAAAAGGGGGTTTCGCTGGCTAGGGAAGAGAGGTGCAATATCTCTTGACCTTGCCAGACCCCCCCCCCTATCTTCGCCATGTTCTACGGAGGTGGCTTAGCCCCGAAGCCAAATGGCTTGGGGCACTCGGGCAGTGAACACAGGCAAAAACCGCACACAGTCGCGGATTCCTGCCTGCTCCGAAGGGCTGCAGACCGGAAATCGGCGATGGGCTTGTTTTTAACAGCTCCGTCAACTTCAGCAAAGGACAGAATGAATTGTCTATAGAACTTGGCAAACCCCAAGAAACTTTGAAGTTGTTTTCAGGTTCTGGGGGGTTGCCAGTCCAGCACTGCTTTCACCTTTCCAGGGTCCATTTCAATCCCCAGGTTGGATATTCGGTAGCCTAAGTAGTCCAACGACTCTTTGTGGAATTTGCATTTTGAGAGTTTCACATATAATTTGGCATCTAGAAGTTTTTCTAGAACTTGTTGGACTAATTGAACATGTTCTTCCATGGTTTTGCTGAAGATAAGGATGTCACCCAGGAACACGAGGACCCCCCGGTAAAGGTGCGGGTGCAGCACCTCATTGATGAGCTGCATAAACACTGCAGGAGCCCCCCTGAAGTCCGAAAGGCATGACTTTGAATTGGAAGCTACCCAGAGGGCAAGTTAAAAGCATTTTTCCACTCATCTCCTTCTTTGATGCGTACCCGGTAGTAAGCTTCCCTGAGATCTAGCTTGGTGAATATCTTGCCCTTCGACAGGTGGTTCGAAAAGTCCTTCATAAGGGGGAGAGGGTACATGTTTTTGACGCATATGGTGTTCACGCTTCTAAAGTCAACACACAACCTCAACCCGCCATCTTTCTTCTCCTTGAACAACACGGGGGCAGCTAGTCTTGATTTGGCAGGCTCAATAAAACCTCGTTCCGAATTGCTGTCAATGTATTTCCTTAATTCAGTCATTTCAGCAGGCGTCATGGAATACATCTTTGGTTTTGGTAATTTCGCCCTGGGCTCTAATTCTATGGTGCAATCAGTGGCTCGATGGGGAGGTAAAACATTACACTCTTCTTCACTGAATGCTTCAGCCAAGTCTTTGCATTGGTTGGGTACCTGGGGGTTATCTGGGAGAAGGTGGGATGCCATGGATGCTGGCTCAGGCTCTGGGTTCAAGCTGACCGGTGGCTTTGTAGTGGGTGGAAGAGGGGGCAATGGGCCCGGTCCAATGAAGTTTTTTCTGAATCCATGCTCCCATTTGATCATCGGGGCCCATTTGTCTAGCCAAGCAAGTCCCAGTATGATTGATTCTGACATCTTGGGGGCCACTATGAAGCATATGAGTTCGCGATGGGGCCCTAATTCCATCTTCATCAATTCAGTCATCTGAGTGGCTGCCCCTGTTAAGCCTCTGTTCCCCAACCAGGGTTAAGGAGACAAGCTAAACAGAATGTGCAGCGTTAGTCAGATAGGCATACAGATAAATGTGTGAGATAAGTTTGTATGTTAGTTAACATACAGTAAAAATAACAGATACGCTTGTGCTATCAAAAATATAGTTTATTCCATTTAGAGTTTTATAGCATAGTCAAAATAACAGTCCATTAGTCATGTATCGTTTTAGTCAGTCCATTCAAGGATATTCAATTAGCAAAGTCCGTGTAGAGTATCCAATGTCAGTTCACTTACAATAAATCAGTCCTCTCACAGTTGATAAATCAACAGTCCTTTCTCTCTCCCGTTCCAGTAGGGAAAAACACAGTCTTCAATCCATCCAGTAATTAGGGATCATCAAGCCAGAGAGAGCAAGCTGCCGTTCCTTGCTTCTTTTATGGTGCTTTTACAACCACTCCCTTAATTACATTCTTACAGTTAAAGTTACAGACACTTTAACTAACAAACCATGATAACATATTTATTATTTTACCTAAACCAGTTAGGGTAAACAATGTTGTCCCGAACAGCCCCCCCCATTAAGGTTCCATTCACTTGCTCAAATCTGATTGGGTGTTTTTGCGGGTTACTCTTTATGCCCAATTGTTCAACGATGGGGAGTCTGATAAAGCATCTAGAACACCCAGTATCAATGACAGCTTCTAACTCCCTGGCCTCCCCCGTGTTTGGTACCACTAACTTGACCTTGACTGTAAAAGGTATGATGGGATCACTTACCATTGGGTCGTCTTCACAGGTCGGGTTCTTGGGGACGTGGTGTCAGTCTGGTGGTCTGTTGCTCCCATCTGTGCAGAGGGGGCTTTCCCAGCTGTTTGGCGAACCCTCTCCTGGCCAGAGGTATTCTTTGATTCTTCCGACTTCAAACAGCTGGATTAGGCTTCGACTGCGGAGCTTGTGGCACAGAAGCAGGGGCTAGACAGTCTGCTGATCTATGGCCGGCTTGGCCACATCGGTAACATTTCAGCACCCTGGTAGGTTGGGTACGAGCAGGTTCAGCTGATCCGGTCGGCGGTCTCCTAGCCACAATTCTCTTAGGCAGGGCTGCTGGAAGGGGTTTCCTGTGTGGGTTGATGCTGCGATCTAAGCTGAGGGATGCGACATACCATGATTGTAAGGTCTCTGGGATTCCCCTAATTTCACAGGCCTTCTTTACTTCTGGATCAATGGCTTTTTAAAAATAGTGTAAAATCATTCTTTCAGGCCAATCCATGAGGTGGCTTGCGACCCCTCTAAAGTCCCAAATGAATTCTGACAAGGGTTGCTTGCCTTGCCTCATTTCCATTAACTTCTCTTCATTCTCTGCTACCCTGTCTGGATTTTCAAATCTGAGTCTTAATAATTGAATAAATCAGTTTACATCGTATAATTCGGGGGCTTGTTCATTGTGTAGTTGGGCCACCCAGTCTGAAGCATCCCCTTCATTCATCCCATTTGTTATGGCCGTAACCAAATCGCGCTCTGTGGCATATTGATCTCCAAATTGTTCTATATGGGATCGGATTCAAGTGAGGAAGTAATTGAAATGTTCATGGCGGCCATCGAATACGGCCTCAAAGGGTATTCGGTCCGGCCTGGGACGTGGTTGCGGAGGTGGCACATGCCAGGCTCCTGCAGGTTGTACTGGAATGGAAGGAACAGGCCGGGTGGCGTACGTAGGCTGGGTAGGCCCCCTGAATCCTGGCTGGGTGGTGCCTCTCTGGAATAGGGGTCCCTGTGGTCTTGCTGCTGGTTGGGGCCGCAATTGTGGTTGCCAGGAGGAAGATGGGTGTGGCCTGGTTTCCTGGTCGGGTGGAGGGGATGTGGCTGCTGTCTGCTGTCTGGCAACCCCCCTTCAGACCAGGGCTGTGTTGATGCTGGCTGCCATTGGCATTGAATCCACCCCTGGCCTGGATAAAATCCTCACCATGGAGGGATACTCTCTGCAGGGGGCAAAATTCCTTCTGGAAAATGAGGGGATTGCCTCTGAGGCTGCAACATATCTCTGTTAGTTGATGCTTCTTTCTGGCTTCCTCCAACTGGCATCTGTATCGTCTCCTCATTCCTCACAATACTTGGGTAAATGAATTTGGGTGGTCTCAAGCTTCCACCTGTCCAAACAGACTGGGAGACCAAACCTGTCACCTTTAAATTCTGGAACTGTTGATGTAAATCTGCTCTTGATGGACTTCCAGGAATAATCTGGGGGTTGTCTTCTTGAGAGAATTCCGACCCCAATTGTCTCTCTTCCCTACAATCTGACAGAATAGCCATATGCTTGGGGCTAGAGAAAGATTTCTCTTCAGACAGCTGGGTTACCTCTGGGTTATAACAACTTCTTGAGTTGAAACGCTTCGGTATAGCTCCCAAATCTCTTTCTCCTACTGCCATCCTGGAAGCATCCATCATCTCCTCCCAACAAGGGTTGGCAGGTTCAATTAATGCTCCGGAGGGAGGGCCCACACACACTCCCCCCTGCACACCTCCAACCTCATTTGATTGTTGATAATTCTCCATCTCAGGAAAAAGAACTCTGGGTATCAGCCAAGCCCTTTTTTTTCAAAAAAAAAATTGACTTGGGAAATAAATGTAAGGCATCCAGAAAGTATCTGTAATATCAATCACTCTGAGACGTTATCTCTCCAATTGATTTATTAGAAACAGATCTGGTATGTCAAAAGCAATTTCCCAAGTGAAAGTTTTTTCGCACGTTACACAGAATCCACCTTCTCTCCTTCCTTCTCTCCTCCCTCTTCTACACTTCATAAATCAGGAGAACCAATTAACTGTAACTGGACATTCTTAATACGACATACAGAAGAACCTTGAACTTTTCAACTCCTCCAACTCTCTCTCTCTCTCTCAAAAAAATGTGGCAGCTGAATTTCAAAGCTGACAACAGCATCTTCCAGTATTTGAGGGGCTGCCCCAAAGAAGAGGGGATCAAATTATTCTCCAAAGCACCAGAAGGCAGGACAAGAAATAATGGGTAGAAACTAACCAAGGATAGAAGCAACCTGGAATAAAGGAGAAACTTCCTAACAGTGAGGACAATTAACCTGCGGAACAACTTGTCACCAGAAATTTGTGGGCGCTCTCTCTGGAATCATATTGGGTCTCCTGCTTGAGCAGGGGGTTGGACTGGAAGACCTCTGAGGTCCCTTCCCACTCCATTCTGATTAAAAGGGTCGATAATGAGGCAGCCAGGAGGGTTGGCTACAGGAATGGGGGGTTTCGCTGGTATTGCTTTCTGGATACCCCAGCACCCCGTTTTTGTAAGCTGGTCTGTCCTGAGAGCCATGCCCTACCCACCAAGTCTGGCCACCCTGATGGAGAACCTCTGCACCTCAATATCCACCCAGCACCCCAAAATCTACCCTGGCACCCCAATTCTCACCCTGGCACCACCATACACACCCCAGCACCCCAATACACAACCTGGTACCCCCAATAGACAACCCAACATGCCAATATACAACCTGGCACCCCAATAAACACCCTAACACCCCCCCTGGCCCAATAAACAAACCAACACACAACCTGACACCCCAATAAACACCCCAGCACTCCAATACACAACCTGGCACCCCAATAAACACCCGAACACCCCACCTGGCCTGTTAAACACCCCAACACACAACCTGACACCCCAATACAAACCCCAACACCCCAAAACCCAACCCTGACACCCAGTGCCCACTCCGGCATTTGATATACATCCCAGCACCCCAATGCACACTTCAGGATCCCAATACCCCTCCCTGGCACCCTCAATACTCCAGTATGCAGCCCAGCACCCCAAAACCCACTCCTGGCCCTCCAAAACCCACCCAAACATCCAATATCTAATCCCAGGACCCCAATATACCCTCCATCACCCCAATAACAGCCTCCGGTCCAGCCTTCTGCATTACATTAGCCCCCCCTCCAAAATCAGGGCCCATGGCACCCCCACAGAGCACAGATTGGAGGGCATAGCTTTGGTGAAGTCAAGGAAGGCTGTTAGGAATGTAAGTCACCTAACATTTGGATTGGATATATATAAACCAGGATAGACATTTTAATTCTGTCTCTTTAAGGGAATGCTAAAATTGTAATTGGGTGTGGTTCCTCAAAGGGCCATAATATGGAGCCAGAAACCTGGGTTGTTTAGTTCCTGTTCTATTGTTCTGGAGAGTGTTGCCATTCCTATTGACTATTGATTGTTTGCTGATCATAGTTCTTCTTGGGTTTGATGTAAGTCTGTTACTGAACTGTTTTTGATACTGGACTTTGTTATTGGATTATCCCTGGACTGACAACTGACTGCTTTAACTGTGAATGACTTGGACTGCTTGTTTGGACTTTGCTTAAACATTTATTGGAAGTAAAAAGCCTACATTTTACTATACAGTGTATCTGTGTGCTGTTTGTGTGTTATTCTTCACCACTCTCACTACGTCTCCCTGTGTGCACTCAATCTCCTAATAGGGAATTACTTCAACAAAGGCAGTGTGTTTGCCTGGGTGTGGCATGCACTTTACCAGCTTTCTGGGCAAATATTTAGAAGGCCCCCAGGCTCAGGCCTAAACAGGTGCCAGGGAACTGTGCCACCTCAGGGAAAGAAGCAGGTGGGTGGGTGGGGTTGCTGAGGGGCACCATTGACCCCACCTTGCCCATGGTGAGAGTTGGGCAGTGAATAAAGAGGTTTCTCTTTTGACAGGAAGGAAGGAAGGAAAAGAGAAGGAAGGAAGAAAATAAACAAGTGAGTGAGGAAGGAAGGAAGGAAGGAAGGAGAGGGAGAGGGAGGAAGGAAAGTGGGGGAAAGGGAGGGATGGAAAGGAGTGAAAAGGGAGGAAGAGGGACTTCCGGTGGCAGGACAGGGATGTGCAGAGGTGGAGAAGCCAAGCTGCGCTTTCAGAGTACCTCTTCTTGCATTTGGAGCAATCCCCAGAGGATACACGAATCCTGGAGAGATTTGTGTCGGTGTAGGGGACCCTCGGGTTGCAGTGTGGGGAAAGGCAACCCCCCGGCAACAAAGAGAAGACCCCCTGAGCCCACCGTGAAAGAGCCAGCCGCCTGTTAATGGCGGCTCCAAAGTCCGGTCTGCCTCCGATGTGACAAAGCGAGAAAGTGACAGCTTGTAAGATCGGTGGAGGAAGAGGTGCAGAAAGACTAACAGTGAAGAGTGAGACCGGCGAGTGATTTCTTTTCCTTTGATTGTGAGTTATATCTGTCGGAAGCCCAAGAGAAAAGCGGCTAGAAAAGCGAAAGTGTGATAAGCGTGGGTGGAAAGGCTTGACAGACGGAGTGAAAGTGTGGATTACAGCGTTTGAAAGGAGAAATCTGTGAGGAGAAGATGATCTGTTGGAAAGACTAAGAGACCTGTGGATTCGAGCTTTTGAGTGGATTGTTATATTGGACTATTCCCTAGGTTTAAAACCCGAAGAGGAGAAAGGCGACCGAAGAGAAAGAAACGCGGTGCTAAATGCAATACATTGAATCTTTGAATTTAGTGCAACAATATAACAGACTCTATTTGACACTATTGGCTCAATAGACCGTTAACCGATTTGGAGGAGAACATTATTTGACTGAGGTGAAGGCAGTAAGTAAAGGAGATTAAGATATCGGACTCCAAAGTATTGGAAAAAAAAAAAGAGAGAGTAATTGAAGTTTGGGAAGAGACTGATTGCTGACAGCGATTAGTCAGCACTTTTCACCACCCTCCTTCCGGTGTGCCTGAAGAGAATTACAAAATTCCAAAAAAGTTGGATTTAATCCTGACCTTAAAACTCTATTTTCTCACCACTCTACTTTATTTTCTTGAATTCTCCCTTGGTACTATTCTGTTAAACTTTCTATCCTGTCTTCTATTTACTGACTTTTTGATATTAAGGCAAATTCCTTTTCTCTTTTCACTTTTTTTTCCCTTATAATAGCTATAAATTTATTTACTTAGAAAAGGTATACGGATTACTAGACTTAAAAGCTAATTGATTTAATTGCTTGGAATACTTAGTAATAATGATTGTAAAATATTGCTGATTTAGAATATTTAGAATATTTAATATTAAGATATAGGATTAGATCAAAGTTTATATAGATTTATAAAACTTAGAATTTTATAAAGTTGAAATTTGGTTTGATTTGATATATCACTTGCTATACATATTTGTTATATAAATTTATCATACAGAATATTATATAGTGGTGGATAGTGCTCTATAGTATTGGAATATAGATTGTGTAAACTACATGCCCGATTGAAGACATAAAACCAAAAATAATACGTATTTATATATTTTAATTTCTAGTTGAGAGTACTGAATTTAACCACTCAATAGATTGGTAGTCCAAGCAATTAGAGATTGAAATTTTATCATAAGGGTAATAACACTGAATGGTGATTTGGGACAACATAATTAACATAATTCAACAGCAAAAACAAACACTAAAAGAAATGACCTCCACAACAACCACGGCCCTGAAAACAGGAAGGAAGACAACCCCAACCCCAACAACCACCTTGGCAACAGCTTCTCCTACAATTCAAAAAACTATTGAAGAACACCTAACAGGAGAAAAACAATCCAATGTCTCAAACGCCAATATACAAGCTACTCTGCTAACTTTGCAAGAATCAATGTCAAAACTGCAAGAAATAATGATCAAGAATCATAATGAAACAAGAGCGGATATCAGCGAATTAAAAGAAGAGATGGGAAAGCTAAAAGCTGAGATGAAAGCGGACATACTGAAGGTAGAAGACAAGATTGGGACATTACAACAGGCTATGGAAAAAATGAAACAATGATAAAAGAAATAGGGACAAGGACAGAACGAACGGAAAAGAATCTAGAAAGGGTAGACGAAGAATTAAAAAATGTAAGCATAGACTCTTTAGATATCTAAGGTAGGTTAGCATTCTGTAGGTGCTGTTTGACTTTTTCCTCATCAATATTCTCTTGCTGATATATTTGTCCATAGAAGTCTCGAATAATTTCCTTTTTCTCCTTATTACCATAACAAACTTGGCCTTGGTCATCTATTAACTGCAATATTTTTCTTGATTCTTTCTCCTTTCTCAGTTTATATGCTAGCCATCTACCTGGTTTATTTGCATCTTCAAAATAATTCTGTTTAGCATTTCTGATTTTCTGTGCCAGTTCTTCTTTCTCTATTAATTCCATTTTATGTTTAGTTATGTCCAATTTCAATTTAATATCCTTTTTCTGTGGCATTTTCTGTAATTCTTTTTCAAGTCTTTTATACTCATCTTCCAAGGCTTTACTGGCTTGCCTTTTCCTAATATTCTTTTTTCTTATATAATCTATTATCAAACCTCTAGCATATGCCTTCATTGTATCCCAAACATTCTGCATTGAAGTATTTTCTTTTTTATTTTCTCTGAAGAAAAAAGCCAGTTCTTTCTCCATCCATTGTGTAAAATCTTTTTCCTTTAAGATAGTATTATTTAATGTCCATCTCGATCTTTTTTTTTGTCCCTTCCATTTAATTGTCATTGGGCTATGATCTGCCCAAGTACTTGTTTCCATATTTGTTTCTTGAATATTAGATATTAATTCTGTTGAGATCCAAATCATATCCAATCTGGACCATGATAAATGTCTATTTGAACAGAAAGTGTATTGTTAAGTTTTAACATTTCTTTCTCTCCATATGTCTTTTAAGGTTAATTCGTCTGTCATTTTTAAAAAAGATTTAGGGAGAATCTTTCTATTTTGCTTTGTTGTTGCTGCTATATAGTCCAGTTTATTGTCCACAATTCCATTAAAGTCTCCCATCATAATTATATTAACATAGTCCAGTCCAGTTATTTTAATGTGTAATTTTTTATGGAATTCTTCTTGTTTATCATTCGGAGCATAAATTGCAATCAAGAGTATTTTTATATTGTTGTCCATTATTTCCACCATTAATACTCTTCCATCTTCATCAGTATAAATCAATTTTGCTGGGATAGCCTCTTTAATGTATAGAACCATTCCTCTTTTCTTACATTGAGTCAAAGAAGTAAATATTTTCCCTAATTTTGGCTGTACTAACAATTGTTCATGTTGTTTTTCAATATGAACTTCTTGTAGACAAATTATATCGAATTTTAGTTCCTCTAATTTATGAAAGGTTTTCCTTCTTTTAACAGCTGAATTAAGTCCATTTATATTCATTGTAATCAGTTTTTTCTCTTCCATGATTATATTTTATAGTTAGGTTTGGCAGCTCTCGTAGATCTTGGTTCACGTTGTTCTTTGATATCCACCTGTCCACCTACTGCGCCTTCTTCTTTTTCAGTCCCCAGTTGTTCCTCTTGAAACTCAATTAATGAGACTTCTTTCTCTGCCTCTTCTTCTCTCCTTCCAAAAAATTCTGCGTAGAAAAGTTCTGCTTTCTCAATTGAATCAATTCTATGTCTCTGCTCTTGCCACGTAAACATTAATCCTTCTGGAATCAGCCATCTATAATTCACCTCCTTTTTCAATAGCATTTTGGTCAGGAATCAATATTCTCTTCTCATCTCTCTCACTCTTCTGGGTATTTGTTTTAAAACCACAATCTCTTTGCCTTTGTATTTCAACGTCTTCTCTCTTACTGCTTGTAATATTTGTGTTTTGATGGATTTTTTGGTAAATCTGATATGGACTTCCCTTGGTAAGCTATTTCTCATCGCATATCTTGTAAAAACTCGGTATACCTCATCTACTCCATCCATCATCTTTTCCTCTGTAATTTCCAAAGCATCCGCCAATATAACAATGATGGAATTAACTGAAACAAGTACATGGGCAGACCATAATCCAATGACAATTAAATGGAAAGGACAAAAAAGAAGATCTAGATGGACATTAAACAATACTATTTTAAAGGAAAAAGATTTTATACAATGGATGGAAAAAGAATTGGCCTTCTTCAATGAAAACAAAAAAGAAGATACTTCAATACAGAATGTTTGGGATACAATGAAGGCATATGCAAGAGGATTAATAATTGATTATACAAAGAAAAAGAACATTAGGAAGAGGCAAATGATTAAAGCTCTAGAAGATGACCATAAAAAACTGGAAAAAGAATTACAGAAGATGCCACAGAAAAAAGATATCAAACTTAAAATGGACATAATTAAACATAAAATGGATCAAGCAGAGAAAGAAGAACTGGCACAAAAAATTAGAAGTGCTAAACAGAACTATTTTGAAGATGCAAATAGGCCAGGTAGATGGTTAGCATATAAGTTGAGAAAAGAGAAAGAGTCAAGGAAAATATCACAGTTAATAGATGATCATGGTCAAATTTGTTATGGTAATGAGAAAAAGGCAATCATTCGAGATTTTTATGGACAATTATATAAACAGGAGGATCTTGATGAGGAAAAAATTAAACAGTATTTACAAAATGCTAACCTACCTAAGATACCTGATGAAACTCGGAAAATGTTAGAAAGTGCTATAACAATGATGGAATTAACTGAAGCACTCAACAGACAGAACAATGGAAAAGCACCAGGACCAGATGGTTTCCCGGCAGAATTTTATGAAACATTACAAGAATCGTTGAGCATTCCACTGTTAGAAGTCATGAATGAAGTTATGATAAATAAGAAAATACCTGAAACATGGTCAGAAGCTTATATTACATTTATTCCAAAAGAAAGGGTTGACCCATTACAAATTAAGAACTATAGACCTATTTCCTTATTGAATGCAGACTATAAAATCTTTGCTTCAATCTTGGCAGAAAGGCTTAAAAAATATCTAAATAACTTTATTCACTCTGATCAGAATGGATTTTTACCAAAGAGACAGATTAAAGACAATATGAGGGTAATCATGGACACATTGGAATATTATGAGGCACACCCGGAAAAACAAATGCCTTTGATATTTTTAGATGCCCAAAAGGCATTTGATAATGTGAACTGGAGATTTATGTTATTACTATTGGAACAGATGGACTTTGCTAGAAAATTTATCCAAGCAATAGAAGCCGTATATTGTAAGCAAACGGCAAAAGTAATGATAGATGGAGAATTCACAGACTCTATCAATATTAAAAAAGGTACAAGACAAGGATGCCCATTATCTCCTTTGTTATTTGTATTGACCTTGGAAGTCTTAAATAGAAATATTAGAGAGGATATAAACAGAAAAGGAATGAAAGTCAAAAAGGAGGAATTCAAATTGCAAGCCTTTGCGGATGACTTGGTCTTTATTTTGGAAGACCCTGTGGAGACAGCTTTAAAACTATTGGAAAAGATAGAGACGTATGGTGAGATGGCTGGTTTAAAAATAAATAAAGACAAAACAAAGATTCTGACAAAGAACATGTTATTAAGACAAAGAGAAGAGCTGGCAGATTTATTGAAAATTCAAGTTACGAACAAAGTTAAATATTTGGGGATATATTTGACGTCAAGATGTACTACACTGAAAGAGAATAACTATATTAAGCTTAAACAGCAGATAGCATCCAACCTGAAAAAATGGGGAAACCTACAATTGTCATTGATAGGTAGAATTTCAACAATCAAGATGAATATTTTACCCAGAATTTTATATTTGTTCCAAACAATACCAATTAGGTAAAGTAAGGATTACTTGGAAGAATTAAATAAAATTGTGTTGAAGTATATATGGCAAGGCAAGAAAGCGAGAATAAAATTAAAACTTTTACAGGATGCTAGAATTAGAGGAGGATTTGGCGTTCCTAATTGGGAGTTGTATTATCAAGCTGCAAACTTAATGTGGGTTAAAGAATGGATAACGTTAAGAAAGACTAGATTGTTGGCATTAGAAGGTCATGATTTATTATTGGGTTGGCATGCTTTTTTATGGTATAAGGGAACTAAATCACAGGGTTATTTTAGAAGGCATTATATACGGGAATCGTTATGGTTGAATTGGGAGAAAATTAAGAAACAATGTTATTTGAAAATTCCAGTTTGGTTATCAACTATTGAAGCTTTTTCGTATCCTATAACTTATAAGAAGGAACAAACAGTTAGATATGGGGAAATATTGGATGAAAAGGGTGAACTTAAATCGATACAAAATCTAGAGGAACAAGGTATAAAGATGAATTGGTTTTCATATGCGCAAATACACTCATGGTATGATGAAGATTCTAAAACAGAGGGATTTTATGATAAACAGACTGATCTAGATAAGATTTTGACAGGTACCGATGAGAAGGTGATTAAAAAATTATATGCTTATTTATTGGGAATTAAGCTAGAGGAAGAACAAGTTAAAGAAACTATGATTGTTTGGGGGAAGAATTTTGAATATGGGATTGATTTAGAGAAATGGCAAAAACTATGGTCGCAAAATTATAAAATGACAATGTCAACAGCTTATAAAGAAAATCTGTATAAGATGTTTTACAGATGGCACTTTCCCCCGACAAGAACAGCAAGAATATTCAAGAATAAATCTGAAAAATGCTGGAAATGTCATCAGATACCTGGCTCATATTACCATATGTGGTGGACTTGTGAGGATGCTCGAAAATATTGGACTAAAATTCACATGTGGTTGGAAAAAATGACAAAGAAATGCATAGATTTGAAACTGGAGTTTTTTTTATTGGGAATCTTCCCAGATACACACAGTAAAGATTTGAAATATCTGATTGTAAATGTAATAACAGCTGCGAGGATTGTATTTGCTAAAAATTGGAAAAGTGAGAAAATACCATTGCAGGAAGAAATTATTAAGAAAATATTGGAATGTGCTGAGATGAGTAGATTGACATTTGAAATTAGAAAGCAGGAGGACAAACAATTCTATAAAATTTGGGACCTTTTCTATCAATGGTTGGATGATAAAATATAATAACAGAATATTTAGAATGTTAGATAATATGGAATATCTTTGCTTTTTCTGTTTTTTTTTTTTGTTATTTGACATGAAATCTATAAAGTGTTTTGTCAGGATAGATTTGGTATGATTATATGATTTGTTATTGAATAAACTGTTTAAAGTATTGTTATCTCATAAAGCATGAATGATTAAAAGTATAGTCAAATGATTTTTTAATAGCGATATTAGGATATATAAGTTTGGATTGACAATATGAGTTTTTTGTAAAGTAACTGTAATTGAGACTGCAAAATGAATGCACAAAACTGATGAACCAACCGACACACTGTTTGTATATATATATGGAAGTGAGCTGATGTTTTTATGTTTTGTTCATTTTTATGTTTTGTTCGTTTTGTTTGTTTTTTAAAAAATCAATAAAATTGTTTTCAAAAAAAAATGTAAGCAAAGAAATGGAAGATTCCCTGGTCTACCTAGAAATGGACAAGGCAGCTGCATACCTGAGATTTCAGAATGTGAAGGAATCAAAGGATGAAGAACTAGAGCAGCTAATGGCAGAAATACTGGCCGAACTGTTAGGAAAAGAGAAAGACGATATACTCAGGGAATTTGATGAAGTTTATAGGGTCAGTACCAATTTGGCAAGACGCCATAAATGTCCGAGAGAGGTTCACATCCGTTTCGCAAGAAGGAGTGTGAGAGATATAATACTCAGACTGTCGAGAGATGGAACAATAACGTACAAGGGCAAAGAGATTATGATCCTCAAGCAAATCCCAAGGAATGTGAGGGAAATAAGACAAGATTATAAATTCTGAGCCAGTTATTTAAATCAAAAAGGAATTCCATTCAAATGGTTAATCCCAGAAGGGATGTTAATAACATGGAAAGAAAGGAAAATCAAAATAGACTCTATGGAACGGGCACAAAACTTCTACGAACAGTTAGTAGCCACGGAAGACCAAAATACCAAGGAGGAATCCAAAATAAATTTGCAGGAAGACCGAAATCACCATAGAAATAAAAAAGAAGGACCCTTCCCAAAAACCAAGGGAATGACTACCCACATCAAGAGAGAGAAGAACCAATCCCACAACAACTACAAGGAGAGAGCTGAATTATCACAAGACAAAAAGCGAAACAGACCTAGCTAAATGGAGGAAGAAAAGAAACTCCTATCTATCAATATAAACGGTTTAAATTCAACAACTAAAAGGAAAAGGATAATAGCTAAACTAATTAAACAAAACGCTGACATAATATGTTTACAAGAAACTCATATTAGGAAAAATGATGAAAAATATTTAATTTGCCTGAAACTAGGGAAGTTATTTATGGCACCAGCAGATAAAACAAAAAAAGAAAGGAATTGCAATATACGTGAAAGACGACCTAAAAGCAGATCTAATTTGGTCAGACCCGGAAGGAAGAACTCTGGTTTTACATATCTCGATTTATACTATTTCATTTCTATTGGTAGCAATTTATGCACCTAATGAAGAACAAAGAAATTTTTTTAAATATTTACACCAAAAAATAATAGGATTTGAAAAAAGGAACATCTGTATGATAGGCGATTTTAACTCTATTCCTGATTACCAAAAGGACCATAGTAATGAGAGTAAGAACAAAAAAGGGAAAAGAGAGTTTCCCAAGACTTGTAAGGAAATGATGAAAGAACTAAATTTAGTGGATTTATGGAGAAAATTAAACCCAGAAGACAATTTACATATTACTCTAACCCGCATAAAATATGGACGAGAATAGATATGCCCTGGATGAATGGGGAAATTGCAAATGAAATAAAAGGAATCGAAATTTTACCAAATGAATGGGCCGACCATAACCCAATTCAAATAATTTGGAAAGACAGGAGAAAATCAAAGAAAAGATGGACATTAAACACTCAATTAATAAGAGAAGAGCATATTAATAAGCTTAAAGAGGAACTAAATTATTTCCTAAAGGAAAATGATAATGATGCAACCTCGAAACAAAATATTTGGGATACATTGAAGGCAGTCATAAGAAGAATAACAATCTCTTATAATGCCATGAGAAATAAAAGAAAATATGCTCAACAAAATAAACTACAACAAATTAAGGAATTACAAATCCAATTACAAAAAACCCCTAAAAACCAAAGAATACAAAATCAGTTAATAACAACTAAACATAAATTGAACTTATTGGAACAAGAAAAAATGGAAATAAATTTGAAAATGACTAAACAAATTTATTTTGAATATGCAAACAAACCAGGAAGATGGTTATCTTATAAACTTAAAAAAGGGAAAGAAAAGACATTGATATACCAATTAATAGATGAGAAGGGCGACTCACAACATGAGATAGAAAAGAAAAAAGACATCATTCACAAATATTTTGAAAAGTTATATAAAAAGGAAGAAGTTAATGAGGATAAAATAAGAACTTACTTAGAGGAAATGAATCACAAAGTAACTGGAGAGGAATGGATAGAATTATTAAATAAAGATATTACATGGTCCGAACTGAAATCAGCAATAGAGAATCAAAGTAAAAAAAAAACCCCAGGGCCAGATGGGATTCCGGCAGAATTATATAAAGCAATCATGGAATTAATTGGACCACTGATGATGGAAGTGTTCAACAAGGTACTACTAGCAGCTAAGATGCCAGACTTGTGGAGGGGAGCATTGATTTCGCTGATCCCGAAGGAGGAAGCTGTCCACAGATATATTAACAACTACAGACTAATTTCATTCCTAAATACTGATTATAAAATATTCTCCTCCATTATAGCCAATAGACTAAAACAAGTTTTAAACCCACACATGCATGAAGACCAAAATGGATTCCTCCCGACTGGACAAATAAAGAATAATTTAAGAACAGTAATAGACATCTTAGAATTTTATGAAGCCCACCCTGAGAAACAATTCGCACTTATGTTTTTAGACGCAGAAAAAGCATTCGATAACCTAAATTGGCATTTCTTAATTCAAAAAAATTATAATATGAATCTAGGCACTAAATTTGAAAATATCATAACAACAATTTACGACACACAGCAGGCTAATATCTTAATAAATGGAGAACACACAGGTCCAATAAAAATAGAAAAAGGTGTTAGACAGGGCTGCCCTCTCTCACCGCTTCTCTTTATATTCGCTCTAGAAACACTTTTAACACATATCAGGCAAAATCCCGAAATTAAAGGATTGAAAATTAAAACAGAAGAATACAAATTACAAGCATTTGCCGATGATATGGTCTTCTTTTTGGAGGAACCAATAGAAAAAGGATACAAATTGATAAAAGAATTAGAACAATTCGGCCCAGTAGTAGGACTTAAAATCAATAGAAAAAAAAACAAAATGACCAAAAACTTAACAGAAGACCAGAAAAAAGAATTAGAGGTAAGTATGGGAATACAGGTAACAAAGAAAGTCAAATATTTAGGAATATGGCTAACACCACAATGTAAAACACTTAACGAGAATAACTATGACAAATTGTTGCAACAAGTAAAGATTTAGAACCCTGCTATTTTCTAAAGCTTTTGATAAACTTTATTTAAGTGTTTTATTAGTTCATAACACCCCTTCCCCCCAGGTTCCGTTTGGGGGGTGCGGTGACGTAATCTCTGAGGTAGGAAGGTTGCTTTGACTGTCTATTGGATTTACGCTGTCCCACCGGTTCTTGTCCGTAAGCCTGTTTTGGCGGGACGTTTTCGGGCAAGTCGGGTGCCAGCGGTTCCTCATTGGAAGATTCGGTGCTGCTAATGTTCTCATTGTCCCCTTGCGGGCTTGCCTCTGTTGAGGTGTTCCTCTGTGGTGAGGCCACACCCTTCCTTGATCCTTCTTCATTCGTTATGTCCGATTTTTCACTTCTTTCGTAACTGCTTTCCGCCATCTCAAAATCGGTTTCTTCGACATCCCCTCCCCCCTAAGTTTGGGAGTTACCAGAGTCACGGAAACTAGGTTGTAGCCTCAAGCGAAGCTGATCTATATGGCGTTTCCATATTTTTCCGTCGCAGGTTTTCACCTGGTACGACCTGGGTCCAGTGGCTTGAATAACAGTGGCCTCGATCCATTTGTTTGTACAAATCCAAGGTTTCTGGCGAAAACTAAGTCACCTATCTTGAACTCGCGGCATTTTCCGCTGGATCCACAGGGTTTCTCTGGCTCGTAAGACAGGTGAAGCCAGTCGAGGTGGGAGCGGAGTTTGCGTCCCATCAGTAGTTCTGCTGGGGTCTTGTTGGTGACGCTGTGCGAAGTGATGTGTTGGAGAAGGAGTATTCTGTTTATCTTATCTTCAATGTCCCCATAGTCCATTTTGTAGAGTTTTTTTTTTTAAGAAACTGTACCATGCGCTCGGCTCTTCCGTTAGCCGCAGGGTGCACTGGCGAAGTTAGCGCATGGCGAATACCATGGTCCACTAAGTATTGTTCAAAAGGGAGCACGGTAAACTGGGGTCCGTTGTCGGATACCAGAACGTCTGGCAGTCCATGCGTCGTGAATAATCTGTTCAACTTCCAGATGACGGACTCGGTTGTGGTACTCTTCATTTTGTGGATCTCGAGCCAGTTTGAATAGGCATCCACTCTTTATAGGAACGTATGTCCCTTAGTAGGTCCCGCAAAGTCAATATGGATGCGGGACCATGGTCCCTGAGGTGTTTCCCATTCTGTCGGAGTTGCTTTTGGTGGGGCATTGCTAACTTCCTGGCACTTATAACAAGTCTTTACCCAGGCTTTGATCTGTTTGTTGATGCCCAGCCACCACGCATAGCTTCGTGCGAGCGCTTTCATACGCACGATGCTGGGGTGGCCCTCATGCAGTGTCTTTAATACCGCTCGTTGTAACCGCTCTGGGACGACGACTCTATCCCCCCACAGGATGCAGCCTTTTTGCAAAAAATGTTCTGTTTGCCGATTCTTGAAAGGGATGAAGTCGTCAGGGGTTTGATCGACTGGCCATCCTCGTTCGACCCAGCTAAAAACTTGCATGAAGATAGGATCGCGTTTTCTTTCGATCGTGATATCTCTAGCTGTTAGTGGCAGTGAATGTAGCGTTTCAATCTGGAGCGTTGTAAGGGTTGGAGCTGGGTTGTCGACGGTTTCCGGAAGTGGTGCACGGCTCAACGCGTCAGCGTGGGGAATGGCTTTCCCCGGGCGGTGTTGCAGCTTATAATTGTACGCAGCCAAAAACTCCGACCAGCGAGTCATTCTAGGTGATATCGGGGGTTGGCTTGTCTCCCGCTATAATCCCCAGCAAAGGTTTGTGGTCGGTAACAATAGTAAAAACTTGTCCATATACATATTCATGAAACCGTTGAACAGCAGATTACAACAGCAAGAGCCTCTTTATCGATTTGACTATAGTTACGTTCAGCCTTTGATAAGGTTCTTGAAAAATAGGCAATAGGGGCTTCACTACCGTTTGGTAACACATGGCTCAAAATGGCTCCTACTCCAAATGGTGATGCGTCACATGTGATTGTTAAAGGCAAAGTCTCGTTATACTGCATTAAAACAACATCTGAAGTTAATAGGTTTTTCACTTGTCGGAACACGTGCTCCTCTGGGTGCCCCCAAACCCAGGTTGCTTTTTTGTCGAGAAGCCAATGTAGGGGCTCGGCTACGGTCACTTTGTGGGGCAGGAAGATGTTGTAAAAATTAATAAGCCCCAGGAAAGCTTGGAGGTCAGTCTTATTTCTGGGTCTTGGGGCATTCTTGATTGCTCTTAACTTGCTACTGGTGGGGTGAATGCCTTGTTTATCGATTAAGTACCCCAGGAACTCTATATCTGTACAAAGTTGACATTTTTTTTTTTTAACTTTAAGGCCAGAGTCTTTAAATTTCTGGAGAACCAGTCTAAGACGCTCCTTTAGTATTTCTCTATTCGGGGCAGCAATTAAAACGTCATCAAAGTATGGTACGACCCCTTTTATTCCCTGTAATAGTCTCTCCATCAAGCTCTGAAAAATCCCTGGGGCCACGCTAACTCCGAATTGGAGTCGGTTGCACTTAAAAGCGCCTCGGTGCGTAACGATCGTTTGTGCCTCTGCTGTTTTTTATCTACAGGCAGTTGTTGGTACGCCTGTGCTAAATGCAATTTAGCGAAGACTTTTCCGCCCCCCAGGGAATGGAGGAGGTTGTTAAGCCTGGGTTCCCCAACCAGGGTTAAGGAGACAAGCTAAACAGAATGTGCAGCATTAGTCAGATAGGCACACAGATAAATGAGTGAGATAAGCTTGTATGTTTGTTAACATACAGTAAAAATAACAGATACGCTTGTGCTATCAAAATATAGTTTCTTCCATTTAGAGTTTATAGCATAGTCAAAGTAACAGTCCATTAGTCATGTTTCATTTAGTCAGTCCATTCAAGGATATTCAATTAGCAAAGTCCGTGTAGAATATCCAGTGTCAGTTCACTTACAAATCAGTCCTTTGTCTCTCCTTTTCAGTAGGGGAAAAACGCAGTCTTGAATCCATCCAGTAATTAGGGATCATAAAGCCAGAGAGAGAGCAAGCTGTCGTTTTGCTTCTTTTAAAGTGCTTTCAAAACCACTCCCCTAATTACATTCCCACAGTTAAAGTTGCAGACACTTTAACTAATAAACCATGATAACATATTTATTATTTTACCTAAACCAGTAAGGGTAAACAATGTTATCCCAAACATTCTCCCCTTTTAGGTAGTAATAATACTATAACTATTTACATCTTTAAATCATATTTGTTACAACTCTCTTTAAACTTAATTACTCCTTGAGCTTTTGTAAATTGGTCTGCAATGTTTTCTTCTGTCATGCAGTATTCCAATTTAATTAGCCCATTCTTTACAGATTCTCTAACATTTAAGTATCTTAAATCAGTATGCTTTGATCTAGTTTTTTACAGCAATATTAGTAGCTAACTTTATGGCTGCCTGGTTGTCCTCGTACACAATAATGGAATTTTTAACAGTTACTCCCATGTCTAATAATAACTGTTTGTACAAAATTAAGTCAGTGCATAGTAATGACATGAAAATTCCGCTTCCATGGTGGACAAGCTAATATGCTGTTGTCTGATTGACCTCCACCCTATTAGTGTCTTACCAAATAATATAGCCATCCCAGATGTTGATTTTCTAGTGTTTATGTCAGTTGCAAAACTTGCATCTGCATAGGCACTAAGACTCAAATCACCCTTTGGTTCTATATACAATGCATGGTTCATTGTTCCTTTAAGATATCTTAAAATTCTCTTTAATGATTGCCAATGACATTGATGTGGATCTGAATTAAAACGTGCCAGCTGATTAATACTATAAGCTATATCTGACCTTGACCAATTGCTTATATATGATAAGCTGCCAATCAAAGATTGATATATGGACTTATCAAATTTGGGACTTTGATCATTAGTTTGGCAAACTTCCTGACTCATTGGAGTCTTTGACGGTTTACAAAGTTCCATTTTATATGTTTTAATTAATTGGCAAATTTTATCTTCTTGAGATATCTTAAATCCATTTTTTGTTTTGTTAATTGTCAATCCTAGATACTTTTTAATTTCACCTAAATGCTTTAATTTTATCTTTTTGGCTAATAATGATATAATCTCATTAGCTTCATTATTAGTCTTAGTTATCAAAGCAATATCATCTGTAAATAATAATAATAATGACACCGTTCCATTATTTTCTCTTTTAAACACACATGGATCTGCTAAACCAGATTTAAAACCTATAATGTTTAATTCTTTCACAATATATTGGTTCCACTCAAAGCCAGATTGTTTCAACCCATAAAGACTCTTTTTGAGTTTCCAACAATCATTACTATTTACTTTGTCTTTTATAATAATTGGCTTTTTCAAATATATAGTGTGCTGCAATGGTGCATGCAAATAAGCAGTTTCTACATCTAAATGGTTTATGACATAGTTTTTCTTAGCTGCCCACACTAATGCTGCTCTCAAAGATGTTGCCTTAAGACTTGGTGCAAAAACTTCATCGTAATCAGATGCAGTTTGATTATATCCTTGAGCTACCAACCTAGCTTTATGGGTAACAGTCCCATCATTTCCAGTTTTTACTTTAAATATCCATTTGCACCCAATGGATTTTTCTCCTGGAGGTAATTTAGCATCTTCATAAACTTTCATTACCTTTAATGAATTTAGTTCTTTTTCCATTGCCTTTTGCCAATTCTCCTGATCCTTAGCAGGATACATCCTAAATTCATCTACACTAGTTGGAACTTTAGTTACTTGGCAAACTGTACTTGCTTGATACCTATCAGGTGGTCTAGTTACACGTGTAGTACGTCTAGGTATTACTGGACTAACAGGTGGACTTTCATTTACTGACTGTTCTTGATTATCTAACTCTTCCTGATCAACTGTTTCCTCTTGTTCTGGTCCTATTTGCTCTTCATGGACTTCTTCTTTAATTGGACTCTTCTTATAACTAGTCTGATCTTTTTGCCTTTTGTAGGGTTCAATAATTACTTCATTATTTAAATCTTGCTCTAATCTATTCCATCCTACATGTTCTAGGAATTTAGCACTGGCACTGGTGTAAACTCTAGATGTACCTGGTTCCCAGAATCTATAAGATCTATGATTAGATTCATATCCTACAAAAAATAATATTTTAGCTGTATGTTGTCCTTTGTGTCTGAGTTGTGTTGGGATATGCACCCATGCTGGTGCTCCAAATGTGTGCATGTAACTTAAATCAGGTTTTGTACCATGCCACAGTGTGAATGGTAATTCACCTGTTGTTGAATTAACAACATTATTCAATATATGATTGCCACACATTACTGCTTCTCCCCACAAATTGTCAGGTAATCCTGAATCAGACAACATAGTAAGTT
This sequence comes from Hydrophis major, assembly GCA_033807585.1. NCBI lineage: Eukaryota > Metazoa > Chordata > Lepidosauria > Squamata > Elapidae > Hydrophis > Hydrophis major. The sequence continues at coordinate 1,950,917 of JAUCBL010000017.1, read as the reverse complement.
CCATTGACTGTAGTGTTTGGCCTCGTCTCTCTATAAAGGCATTATGTTGTGGCCTATATGGTGCAGACTTTTTATGTTGAATACCTAACATCCTAAGTCTATTTTGGAATTTATTATTTGTAAATTCCGCACCATTATCTGTTATAAGAGTTACTAATTTCTTTTTAGTTTTTCTTGCTGCAAATTTAATCCAATTAAAGAGATTTAGATACGTTTCAGTTTTGCTCTTCATTAAATAGCAAAACCCATATCTAGAATAGTGGTCCATTATAATTAATATGCATCGAGCTCCTCCTACACTTGGTTTTTTCGGACCTATTAAATCAGCAAATACTACTTCTAAAGGCTCTTTGGTAGTAAATCCATCAACTCTATTAGCCGGTTTGACCCTGCTTTTGCTTTGATTACAAGCAAAGCATTGCAAATACTTATTGCAAGGTTTTAAACTTATTCCTTTAGATAATTCAACAGTTTTCTTAAGCATTTTAAAATTTAAATGCCCTAGCCATCGGTGTAACAAGTGAATACATTCATCATGAGGTTTCTTATTATCATAAACCGTGTTAGCTACCTCTAAACCATTGTCATTTAACACATATAATTCACCTCTTAAAGATGCAGTAATTTTCTTATCTTCTTTTTCAATTATGCAGTTATCTCCTTTAAAGGTAACTACATATCCTAGTTTAACCCAAATTCTAACTGAAATTAAATTAAACTTAAGTTGTGGTACATATAACATTTTTACATTCTCTTTTATGAAAGAACAATATGCTATACCTTGACCTTTAGCTTTCAGTTTCCAGCCATTGGCTAACGATATCTGCTGTGTACTCTTGGACATTTTAATAAAATTTTTGTAATCATTTGTTATACAGTGGGATGCTCCACTGTCAACCACCCATAAATTATTTTTTACAGCTCCGTTAATATATATGGCTAACTGTAAATTTTTATTTTTCTTTTGGTTACTTTTAGTATTCTGGCCAGTGTTCTGGCACTTTGCTTTTTTACAAAATCTTGCCAAATGTCCTCTTCCTCCACAATTAAAACACTTTTTAATTGCGTATGCAGTTGGAGATTCATTATCTTCTTTTTGAGGTTGCTCCCTCCTTAACTGATCTCTTTCAAGTCTTCTTCTTGCCTCTTCAATCAATCTGCCAGTTATATCAGTTAAAGTTAAACTTTCCTTCGGCAATATTTCAAGGGAAGTGACGTAGTTATAACTTTCGTTTAGTGATGATAGAATTATGTAGACTTGGTGTAGTTCAGAGAAAATAAGCTCTTTCTCGTGCAGTTCTTGAAAAATGCTTTTTATAGAATTCAAATGACTCAGCATATCACCATTCGTCTGGAGATGCGTCCTGAAAAGCTTCCGTGTTAGATTTATGTGAGCACCAACGTTATCTCGGACATAAATCCTCTTCAGCTTCTGCCAACACCCAACAGCCGTTTGCTCTCCATGGATATGAACAAGTTGCTGGTCAGACAGTGTTAGTCCTATCATGCAAATAGCTTGTTCATTCTTTTGTTTAAATTCTTCTATCTTTTGTCTATCTTCCTCAATCTCTGGATCCCATTCCTCTACGTTTGGTGGGTTTTCAATTATGTTCCACAGACCTTCTCTTCGTAGAAGCAGACTACATTTCATAGACCATGATACATAGTTTGTTCCATCCAGCTTGGATATAAGGGACAAACTTTGTAAATTGACTTGTGCCATGTTTTCTTATATGGATATAAAACTATAATAAAACACAGCTGTCTGTTTACTGTAATGTAAAACAACACAAACTCTCACTTTTTACATAAATCTGTTTTATCCTCGTGAAACTGACTTTGCAGCCTCTGGGCCCATAACCAGTGTTATGGAGACAAGCTAAACAGAATGTGCAGCGTTAGTCAGATAGGCACACAGATAAATGAGTGAGATAAGCTTGTATGTTTGTTAACATACAGTAAAAATAACAGATACGCTTGTGCTATCAAAATATAGTTTATTCCATTTAGAGTTTATAGCATAGTCAAAGTAACAGTCCATTAGTCATGTTTCATTTAGTCAGTCCATTCAAGGATATTCAATTAGCAAAGTCCGTGTAGAATATCCAATATCAGTTCACTTACAAATCAGTCCTTTCTCTCTCCTTTTCAGTAGGGGAAAAACGCAGTCTTGAATCCATCCAGTAATTAGGGATTATAAAGCCAGAGAGAGAGCAAGCTGTCATTTTGCTTCTTTTAAAGTGCTTTCACAACCACTCCCCTAATTACATTCCCACAGTTAAAGTTGCAGACACTTTAACTAATAAACCATGATAACATATTTATTATTTTACCTAAACCAGTTTGGGTAAACAATGTTATCCCTAACAGAGGTGCTGTACCACCGGCACCGGGTAAGCGTTCTGTTGAAGGGCGTGATTCAGGGTGGCATGGTAGTCCCCACAAATCCTTAATGATCCATCCGGTTTGATGGGTGTTACGATTGGGGTTTCCCAAGGAGCATGGTCGGTTGGTTCTAAAACACCTTGGGCTTTTAATTTATCAAGCTGCTCTTCAATCTTTGCTTTAAGGGCAAAAGGGACTCGACGAGGCTTAAGGCGGATGGGGGCTACTTCAGGGTTAAGGTTAAATGATATCGGGGTCCCCTTGTACTCGCCTAGTTTGTCTGCAAAGACGTCCTGGAATTCCTGGATGAGGGCCTCCTCCCAGTCGTTGCTGCTGGTTTGGTGAATGCCAGTTACCTCAATCCCAAATGGAGCAAACCATTGAAGGCCTAACAAGCTAGGCCGATCACGGTTGACGATGGTCAATGGTAAAGATGCAATATGATTTTTGAATGAGACCTGGACTAAGCTGGATCCAACGACCGGAATTTGGTTTCCTTGATAGTCCTTGAGTATGATTCTTTGGATTCTGAGGTCTTGCCGCCAGACGGCAGGGATTAATTGTTTTTTTTTTTTTTTGAAAAAGTTTTTATTAATTTTCTACAAACAAACAAGACAAACAAAACATAAAAACATCAACTCTTATATGTACATCCAGTGTGTCAGTTGGTTCATCATTTTTGTGCATTCATTCTGTAGTCTCAATTACAATTATGTTACATAACAACTCATATTGTCAATCCAAACTTATATATCCTAATATCACTAAAAAAAGAAGTTTTTGACTATATTTTTAATCATTCATGCTTAATGAGCTAACAATACTTTAAACCAGTTTACTCTATAACAAATCATCTAGTCATATCAAATCAATCCTAAAAAATCCTTTATAAATATAATAGCAAATAGCAAAATAATAGCAAAATAAAGATATTCCTTACTATCTAGCATTCTCAATATTCTATTATCGTATTTTATCATCTAGCCATTTATAAAAAAGATCCCAAATTTTGTAAAATTGTTTATCCTCTTGCTCTCTAATTTCAAATGTCAATCTGCTCATCTCAGCACATTCCAATATTTTCTTAATAATTTCTTCCTGTAATGGTATTTTCTCATTCTTCCAATTTTTAGCAAATACAATCCTGGCCGCTGTTAATACATTTACAATCAGGTATTTCAAATCTTTACTATATATATCAGGTAAAATTCCCAATAAGAAGATCTCTGGTTTCAAATCTATATGTTTCTTTGTCATTTTTTCCAACCACATGCGAATTATAGTCCAATATTTTCTAGCATCCTCACAAGTCCACCACATATGGTAATACGAGCCGGGTATCTGATGACATTTCCAGCATTTTTCAGATTTGTTCTTAAACATTCTTGCTATTCTTGTCGGAGGAAAGTGCCACCTGTAAAACATCTTATACAAGTTTTCTTTATATGCTGTTGACATTGTCATTTTATAATTTTGGGACCACAATTTCTGCCATTTCTCTAAATCAATCCCATATCCAAAATTCTTCCCCCAAACATAGTTTCTTTGACTTGTTCTTCCTCTAATTTCATTCCCAGTAAATAACCATATAGTTTTTTAATCACCTTCTCATCAGTACCCATCAAGATCTTATCTAAATCAGTCTGTTTATCATAAAATCCCTCCGTTTTAGAATCTTCATCATACCTTGAGTGTATTTGTGCATATGAAAACCAATTCATCCTTATACCTTGTTCCTCTAAGTTTTGGATCGATTTAAGTTCATCCTTTTCATCCAAAAGTTCCCCATATCTAACTGTTTGTTCCTTCTTGTAGATTATAGGATAGGAAAATGCTTCAATGGTCGATAACCAAACTGGAATTTTCAAATAACATTGTCTTTTTATCTTCTCCCAATTTAACCACAAAGACTCCCGTACATAATGTCTTCTAAAATAACCCTGTGTTTTAGTTCCCTTATACCATAAAAAAGCATGCCAACCCAACAGCAAGTCATGCCCTTCTAATGTCAACAACCTATGTTTCCTTAATGTTATCCATTCTTTGACCCACATCAAACTTGCAGCTTGATAATACAATTCCCAATTAGGCAGACCAAAACCTCCTCTAATTCTAGCATCTTGCAAAAGCTTTAGCTTTATTCTTGCTTTTTTACCTTGCCATATAAACTTCAACATAATTTTATTTAAATCTTCAAAATAGTCTTTTCCAAGCCTAATTGGTATTGTTTGAAACAAAAATAAAATTCTAGGTAAGATATTCATCTTAATTGTTGAAATTCTCCCTATTAATGACAATTGCAAGTTTTCCCACTTCTTCAAATCTGTAGTTATCTGTTGTTTAAGTTTAATATAATTATTCTCCTTTAATGTGCTACATCTTGTTGTCAAATATATCCCCAGATACTTAACCTTATTTGTAACTTGAATTTTCAAAAGATCTGCCAATTCTTCTCTCTGTCTCAATAGCATATTCTTTGTCAAAATCTTTGTTTTGTCTTTATTTATTTTCAAACCAGCCACCTCTCCATATGTCTCTATCCTTTCCAGTAACTTTGGAGCTGTTTCTAGCGGATCTTCCAAAATAAAAGCTAAGTCATCAGCAAAAGCTTGTAGCTTAAATTCTTCCTTCTTAATTTTCATTCCTTTTATGCTTTTATCATCCCTAATATTTCTATTCAACACTTCCAAGGTCAACACAAATAGCAAAGGAGATAGGGGGCATCCTTGTCTTGTGCCTTTCCTTATATTAATAAAATCTGTAAGTTCCCCCTCCATCATTACCCTTGCTGTCTGTTTATTATATATAGCTTCTATTGCTTGAATAAATTTTTTAGCGAAACCCATCTGCTCCAATAATAACATAAATCTCCAGTTCACGTTGTCAAATGCTTTTTGAGCATCTAGGAATATCAAAGCCATTTGCTTTTCAGGATGAGCCTCATAGTATTCCAAAGTGTCCAAGATTACTCTCATATTGTCTCTAATTTGTCTCTTTGGCAGAAATCCATTTTGATCTGAGTGAATCAAATTATTTAAATATTTTTTAAGTCTTTCTGCTAAGATTGAAGCAAAGATTTTATAGTCTGCATTCAATAAAGAAATAGGTCTATAATTCTTAATTTGCAATGGGTCAGTCTCTTCCTTTGGTATAAGTGTAATATAAGCCTCTGACCATGTTTTAGGTATCATCTTTTTTAACATAACTTCATTCATAACTTCTAACAATGGGATGCTCAAAAATTCTTGAAATGTTTTATAAAATTCTACTGGAAGCCCATCTGGACCCGGAGCTTTCCCATTATTTTGTCTCTTAAATGCTTCATTTAGTTCCATCATTGTTATATTGCTTTCTAGCATTTCTTCAGTCTCTTTAGGTATCTTTGGTAACTTAGCTTCCTGTAAATACTGTTTGACTTTTTCTTCATCAATGTTCTCCTGTTTATATAATTGCCCATAAAAATCTCGAATAATTTCTTTTTTCTCCTTATTCCCATAACAAACTTGGCCTTGTTCATCTATTAACTTCAATATTTTTCTTGATTCCTTCTCTTTTCTCAATTTATATGCTAGCCATCTACCTGGTTTATTTGCATCTTCAAAATAATTCTGTTTAGAGTTTCTAATTTTCTGTGCCAGTTCTTCTTTCTCTATTAATTCCATTTTATGTTTGATTACATCCAGCTTCAATTTAATATCCTTTTTCTGTGGCATTTTCTGCAATTCTTTTTCAAGAATTTTATACTCATCTTCCAAGGCCTTAGAAGCTTGCCTTTTCCTAATATTCTTTTTTCTTGTATAATCTATTATCAAACCTCTAGCGTATGCCTTCATTGTGTCCCACACATTTTGCGTTGAAGTATCTTCTTTTTTATTTTCTCTGAAGAAAAAAGCCAATTCCTTCTCCATCCATTGTGTAAAATCTTTCTCCTTTAAAATAGTATTATTTAATGTCCATCTCGATCTTTTTTTTTTTGTCCCTTCCATTTAATTGTCATTGGGCTATGATCTGCCCAGGTACTTGTTTCAATATTTGTTTCTTTAATATTAGATATTAGTTCTGTTGAGATCCAAATCATATCTAATCTGGACCATGATAAATGTCTATTTGAATAAAAAGTATATTGTTTAGCTTTAACATTTCTTTCTCTCCAAATATCTTTTAAAGTTAATTCATCTGTCATTTTAAAAAAGGACCTTGGGAGAGCCTTTCTATTTTGCTTTGTTGTTGTTGCTATATAGTCCAGTTTATTGTCCACAATTCCATTAAAATCTCCCATCATAATTATATTAACATAGTCCAGTCCAATTATTTTCATGTGCAGCTTTTTATAAAACTCTTCTTGTTTATCATTCGGAGCATAAATTGCAATCAAAAGTATTTTTATATTATTGTCCATTATTTCTACCATTAATACTCTTCCATCTTCATCCGTGTAAATCAATTTTGCTGGAATAGCCTCTTTAATGTATAAAACCACACCTCTTTTCTTACATTGAGTCAAAGAGGTAAATATTTTCCCTAATTTTGGCTGTAATAACAATTGTTCATGTTGTTTTTTAATGTGAACTTCTTGTAAACAAATTATATCAAATTTTAATTTCTCTAATTTATGAAAAGTTTTCCTTCTTTTAACAGCTGAATTAAGTCCGTTTATATTCATTGTAATCAGTTTTTTTTCCTCCATGATTATGCTTTATATTTAGGTCTAACAGCTCTCGTGGATCTCACTTCACGCTGTTCTTTATTATCCATCTGTCCCCCTGCTGCTCCTTTCTCTTTTTCAGTCTCCAGTTGTTCATCTTGAAACTCAATTGATAAAGCCTCTTTCTCTGCTTCGTCTCTTCTTCCTCCAAAGAGTTCTGCATGAAAAAGTTCTGCTTTCTCAATTGAATCAATTCTATATCTCTGCTCTTGCCACCCAAACACTAGTCCTTCTGGAATCAGCCATCTATAATTCACTTCGTTTTCCAATAGTATTTTGGTCAGAAATCGATGTTCTCTTCTCATCTCTCTCACTCTTCTGGGTATTTGTTTTAAAACCACAACCTCTTTACCCTTGTATTTCAGTGTTTTCTCTCTTGCTACTTGTAATATTTGCGTTTTAATGGATTTTTTGGTAAATCTAATATGGACTTCCTTGGGTAATTTATTTCTCATCGCATATCTTGTATAGACTCGATATATCTCATCTATTCCATCCATCATCTTTTCCTCTGTAATTTCCAAAGCATCTGCCAAAATTTCTATCATTACCGCTGCCAAATTTTCTCCTTTTTCCTCTTCTATATTTTGAAATCTGAGGTAAAATTCTGACCTTTCCATCTCCCACCTCAACATCCCACCTTTTTCTTGTTCAACCGCTGTTAATCTGCTGTCAATATTTCCAATCTTCTTCTCTCTTTGTTTTCCTTCTTCCTCAATTTTTTGGAATCTCTCCTCATACTTAACCATCATTTGTTTAATATTTTCCACTTTTTCATCAGTCTTCTCTCTTCTTTGTTCAATATTTTCTGCTCTTTGTTCAATATTTTCTGCTCTTTGTTCAATATTTTCTGCTCTTTGTTCAATATTTTCTATTCTTTGGTCAATATTTTCTGTTCTTTGTTCAATATTTCCTGTTCTTTGTTCAATGATATCTGATTTTGTCTTGAGATCTTGGATTCCTTGCATAATCATCTGTAAAGTTATTTTTTCTTGTTCCTTATCTTGCTTCAACATTGTCTGAATTAAACGTTGTCCTCCAGCTGGTGGGGAAGCAGAGGTAGAAGCAAAAATGCCAGATGGTATTGGTTTCCTGCTCATTTCAATGTTTCCAAAACTTCAAATTCTTCTTGACTTTTAATCCAACTGGTAGAGCAGCCAATTATAATCCAAAATGGAGAACTCCAATAGTAAAAAACACGAAACCAAAGAAGAAACAGAAAAAAAGGAAGAAGAAAGATCTTCAGGTTCTTCTAGACCCTAATCCAATTACGAGATAGTCCACCATAAAAAAGGAAAAAATAGAAAGGAAAAAACAAACAAATCCAAAAATAATAATATTGATTAAGAGCAAAAGAAAAAGGAAAAAAGAAAAAGCAAAAAGAGAAAAAAAAAACAAAAAGTTCCTTCAGATTCTTCACACCTTAATCCAATTAAAAAATCTCAATAATCCAAAAAAAAGAAAAAAAAAACAACCTCAACAACAAAGTAGTCCAAAAACATAAATATGAAAAGCAAAAAAGTCCCAATAAAAAAGAAAAGAAAAATAAAGAAGAAAAAAGAAAAAAAAAAAACTCTGAGGCTTTCCCTTTAAAATAAAAGGCAAAAATAAAAATATTACTAAAATTAAAATTTAGAAAAAGGCTAGCGAATGGGGTATATATAAGAAAACACACTGCACTTTGTTATTTATCCAAGGCTCTTGTTATGACTCTCTTCTCCAGCAGCTTCAAAGCCAAACCTCAAGTGTTGTTGATAACAGTCCAGGAAAGCACCTGCAATAATATTTTGCTGTGCTCTCCCTCTATCTTATCACGTTAAAAAGTCCTTGAGATGAGGTCTTTTTGCAATTCTCTCCAATTCACATAAAGATACTTTCAAGCCTCTAGTTGGCAGTGTTACAAAGTTTCTTAATGCTCTTTCTCCCCGCCCGCCAGAAAAAAGTAATAATATATACAGAAAAAAAAGAAAAAATAGCCAAAGGGAGCCTCTATCCTAAAGAAAGTTAAAAAATCAAAGGGAGCATAAAAATATATATAAGAGAAAATTCAATCCGGTTACCTACAAAGTCACAGTAAAATCTTTCCCAAAAAGTATAAAGAAAAGAAAAAAAAAAACCAAGCCTCAATTTGACATCACTTTAAAAAACGCCGCTCAAAACAATTTCAGTCAAAAAAAAATCTCACAGCTTTCTTCTTTATATCGGATGAACTTTCCAACCTTAGCGAATTTACAGCACAAAAGAGTTTTTCTCACCCAGCCGACACACTTCACTCCAATCACTTTCTTTCCGGAGCTGTCCCGACTTCAGCAGCTATGGAGGCTGCCTCTCCGCCGCCAGCAAAAGGGCTTCTTCTGGATCAAACCAGAGATTTTGCGATATCTCTGGGATCCTGGAACAATGCCCTTCACGATCACCGTCTCTACGGGACGGTTTAGGTCCGTTAGGACCGACCAGGGGCGAAAATATCGGCTACGATCTCAGAGCCCTGAGATCGCAGCTGTATCGCCGAAACGAAGCTCCGCCTTCTCCTGGGGATTAATTGTTTAAGGGTCTTCCAGGAAACCATTGAGAGGGATGATCCTGAATCGACTTCCATCACGCAGGGCTGGTTTTCGATGGCGACCTTCACTCGGATCTTCTTTGCACCTAATGATGATGTGTGACCAATCATGGTTTGGTGTGCCTCTTCTCGTTTCGTTGAATGGGCTAGTGGTTTATTTCTGTAGGAGTGGTTGTTCCATTGGTGGTTCGAATGTTCCCAATTCACAGGATGACTTCCTGTGGGTTGGTGGTAGTTGGTCCCCCTCTGAAGTGGGCTGGATCCTAGCTTGCTTCTACAGACCTTTCCGATGTGGCCTCTCTTCCCACAAATATGGCAGAGCGCGTCAAGGAATTTGCAGTCTGATCGTGGGTGGTTTGCCCCACAACCTGCGCATTGATACTGCAGTCTCTGGTTACGCTGGTGGCGTTGGTCTCGTTCGGACCAGAGCCGGTTGATTTCTTCTTCATCACTTTCTGATGACGATTCGAGGTCCTCGTGGTGGGTTGCCGTTGCATGTCCCTCAAGGCGAGGTGAGGTTTCGCCAGCGAGTTGGTGGAGCGGGGCGTTGGTGCGGCGCATTTGGGCAGCCGACTTCCTGGTTGCTTCTGCTGCAGTAGCGTCAGCGATGGTATCTGCAAGGCTGATGTTGCCTTTCGCCATCAACTTACTTTGCACGTGTGGTGCATCTAATCCCAGAACTATTCGGTCTCTTAGAGCTTCTTCGAGGTCGGCGAACCCGCAGAGGCCTCCCAGGTTCCGGAGATCCGCGATGAAATCTGCAACGCTTTCTCCTTTCTGCTGGTCTCTCTGGTAAAATTCATGTCTTCGGACAAGCGTTGGTATGGTAGGTGCATAGTGGGCCCGAAGGAGGGGCTCGAGGACGTCCCAGTCCATGGATTTCCCCTCAGCCGGTTTCGCCAGTGCCTTAGCCATCTTAAAAACAGCAGGTCCACAGTGAGTCAGGAATACCGCTCACTTTTTTCCAGTAGTGGCATCCTTCAAGTTGTTGGTCTCCAGAAACATCTGGAACCAGTCCATGTATGAGTCCCAGTCTTCTTGTGCTGGGTCGAATGGAGCGGGTGGTATGGTGCCGCCGGTCATGGTTTCCGCCGTTGATGCGCCTTCAGCCACGTGCTCTGTTTAGTGTTCTGTAGTGTTCAGTCAGCTCTGACGTCTCCGCATCCCATCCTCGTCGCCAGTGTTAAGTTCTGTGCATGGGCGCAAGGAACGGAGACGAGATGGTGAACAGTGAACTTCAACTCTTTATTAATCATTCTGAACAGAGCAAAACCCTAGGGGAACAGCAGCCCTTTTATAGGCAAGCTGCTGATCTAGTAACCAATAAGAAACATGGAGTGTTAACCCCCTTAACCAATGAGAGTGGCTCGTTAACAGCCAATCAGATTCTCCTGAACGGACCAATCCGATATCGCTATTATCAGCCAATCAGAAGTACAGGGCTAGAACCCTGCTATTTTCTAAAGCTTTTGATAAACTTTATTTAAGTGTTTTATTAGTTCATAACAAATTGCATAATTTTTTTTTCGAAGAACTGAATAAGATAACACTCAAATTCATTTGGCAAGGAAAGAAAGCTAGAATTAACATAAAGGCATTACAGGATCTGAAGAGCAGAGGGGGATTAGCACTTCCAAACTGGGAATTATATTATACGGCAGCTACTTTGTTATGGTTAAAAGATTGGGTGAACTTACTTAACAAAAGAACACTATTATTAGAAGGTCACGATTTGCAGAGAGGTTGGCACGCCTTCTTGTGGGATGTGGGGAAACCCAATCAGTCATATTTTCATAGACACCTAATTAGAGATTCACGACTAACCAATTGGAAAAAAGTACGGAAAAAACACTATTTAAAAGTACCAATTTGGCTATCGATAATGGAGGCAATGGTTCATCCCAACAATCTGGACATCACAAAAATGATTAAATACAAAGACTTATTAGATTCACAAGGAAAACTGAAAACACGTCAAGAATTACAAGAGCGAGGATTTAAAATTGACCAGTGGGGTATACCTCCAAATCCATAGTAGATATAAACAACATAACAAAGATTTCAGAATTTATAACAAACTCCAGCACTTAGATAAAATTTTATTAGGATCAAACAAAAAAAATATAACTAAATTTTACAAATACTTACTGGAAGTGGAATTAGAACAAGAGATAGTCAAAGGAAATATGATAGCTTGGAGCAGGAACATCGGACGGAGTATTACATTAACAGAATGGGAAAGGATTTGGAACAGAAACAACAAGATCACAAAATCAGCAGCTTATAAAGAAAACGCATACAAAATGTTTTACATATGGCACCTTCCCCCTTCGAGGTTGGCGAAGATGAACCCCAACACGAGTCCAAAATGTTGGAAATGTAAAAGTATAGACGGAACCTTTTTCCACATGTGGTGGTCATGTAAAGAAACCCAGAAATACTGGCAAAGAATTAGAAAATGGCTAGAGGAGATAACCAAAGAACAAACTGAATATAGACCAGATTCCTTCCTATTAGGGATTTTTGACAAACAATGACCAAAAAAAGATGAAGTATATAATAATACATATCTTAACAGCAGCCAGGCTAGCGTTTGCTCAGTGCTGGAAACTATCTCATATACCTACAGAACAGATGACCATCCAGAAAATTTCGGATTATGCAGAAATGGACAAACTAACCCTAGCCCTAAAAAACAAAGAGTCTTCAATATATTACAACAACTGGAATCCCTGGTACAAGTGGTTAGACCAAAGAAAGATCCTGTATTATAAGGTATGTTAAGCCTGGTTTCCCCAACCAGGGTTAGGGAGACAAGCTAAACAGAATGTGCAGCGTTAGTCAGATAGGCACACAGATAAATGAGTGAGCTAAGCTTGTATGTTTATTAACATACAGTAAAAATAACAGATACGCTTGTGCTATCAAAAATATAGTTTATTCCATTATGAGTTCATAGCATAGTCAAAATAACAGTCCAATAGTCATGTATCATTTAGTCAGTCCATTCAGGGATATTCAGTTAGCAAAGTCCATGTAGAATATCCTATGTCAGTTCACTTACAAATCAGTCCTTTGCTTTCTCTCCCGTTCGAGCAATGCAGTCTTGATTCCAAGCAGTAATCAGGGATCATCAAAGCCAGAGAGAGAGCAAGCTGCAGCCTTGCTTCTTTTAAAGTGCTTTCACAACCACTCCCTTAATTACTATCCCACAGTTAAAGTTGCAGACACTTTAACATACAAACTATGATTACATATTATTATTTACCTAAACCAGTTAGGGTAAAACAATGTTATCCCTAACAAGGTATAAAAAAAAGAATGAGATAAACCGATTTGAGTGCAATCTAAATATAGATACGGATAAGATGTGCGTATGTGATACAATTTAAGAAGAAAAGATCTTACAAACTGTCGAAAAGGAAAATGTTTTTAAATGTTCACCCTCCCTTCTATCTTTTTCTTTCTTTTTCCTTTCTTTTTCCTTTCTTTTTCCTTTCTTTTTCCTTTCTTTTCGCGTTTCTTTCTTTCTCTCTTTCTTGCTTTTTTCTGGTTTTGTTATTTGTGTATATGTTGTAGATTTGTTTCTTTTTTAATTGTAAAATTAATAAAATTTGTTTTAAAAAAAGAAAAAAGAAAAGGGAGGAAGAGGGAGGAAGGATGAAAGAGGGAAGGAAGAAAAAGGAAGAAAAAAGAGGGAAGGAAAGAGGGAGGGAGGGAAAGAAGGAAGGGGGAGGGAGAGAGAGAGGAAGAGGGAGGAAGGAGGAAAGAAGGGAAAGAGAAAAAGAAAGAAAGAAAAGAAAGAAGAAATCAGGGAAGGAGGGTGTAAGAAAGGAAAGAAGGAAGGAAAAAAGAGGAAGTACATAAGTGAGGAAAGTAGGAAGTAGGAAAAGGAAGTGAGGAAGGAAGAAGGGAAAGAAGGAAAAGAGAGGGAGGGAGGAAAGGAGGAGGGAAGATAAAACAAACACCCTCATTGCTGGGATTACAGCAGCTAGCCAACATTCTCGATTCGTCCGGCATAATCGGTCAGCCATTCTACCTGCCAGAGTTGTTTTTTTTCCCTGCAGGGAAAACTGAGCTGCCAAAGGAGGCCAATGAATCAAGATGGAGAAACGAAAGAGGCGATCTTTGGGTAAGAAAAAAAGGAAGGAAGGAAAGAGAGAGAGAGAGAGGACCTTTGCAAACCACGTGAGGGTGGGGCTGCCATGAGTTACCTCCCCCCCAAGAGCACCAGAAACTCGGGGCCACCCCAGGGCACCTCAGCACCAGAGGTTCCGTCACTTGGCACTCAAGGGTGCCAACCACTCGCCTTGGCCCTCACATGGCTGCCTCCCTCTGCTCCAAAGCACAAAATGGAGCCCCCTGGTTGGGGGTTCAGTGAAACACCCTGTCCCCCAACATCCTGGACTTGCCTCGCCAACTCCCAAGTCTCTCTCTCTCTCTTTTTTCTCCTTCAATCTTTCTTTCTTTCTATCTTACTTCTCTCCTTCCTTCCATCTTTCTTTCCCTTCCTTCCTTCCTTCCATCTTCCTTTTTTTACCTTCTTCTTTTTCCTTTTTCCTTCCTTCTATCTTTTTAATATTTCTTTTCCTTCTTTTTCTTTGTTTTCTTTCTTTTTTCCTTCCTTCCTTCCCTTTCTTTCCCTTCCTTCCTTCCTTCTTTTTCTTCCTTCCTTCTCCCTTCGATCTTTATCTTTATTCCTTCCATCTTTTTCTTTTTCCTTCCATCTTTTTTATATTTCTTTCTTCTTTCTTTCCCTTCCTTTTTCTTTTCTCTCTCTTTTTCCTCCTTTCTACTGTTTCGATCTTTATCTTCCTTCTTTCCATCTTTCTTTTCCTTCCCATCTTTCTCTTTTTATCTTTTTCCTTCCTTTTCCTTTTTCAGGCAGTTTCAGGCCATTTTGGGGGCCTTTTCCAGGCAGTTTTGGGGCAGGTTTTGGGGCCTTTTTCAGGCAGTTTTGGGGCATTGGGGGGGGGCTTTTTCAGGCAGTTTTTGGGCCATTTGGGTGTAGGTTTGGGGGCCTTTTTCAGGCAGTTTGGGGGCATTTGGGGGGCTTTTTCAGGCAGTTTTTGGGCCATTTGGGGGCCTTTTCAGGCTGCTTTCAGGCCATTTTTCAGGCTGGTTTTTTTTTAGCCTTTTTCAGGCTGTATTTGGGCCATTTGGGGGCTTTTTCAAGCCATTTTTGAGCCTTTCTCAGGCTGTTTTTGGATCATTTTGGGGGCCATTTTCAGGCTGTTTTGGGGTTGTTTTTTTGCCTGAAAATGGCCTGAAAATGACCCAAAAAACGGCCTGAAAAGGGCCCCCAAAATGACCAAAAAACAGGCATGCCCATGGCACCATCACTGCCCTTAGGGGTATGGTTACAATTCCAGCATTTTGCAGACAAGTTCCTGGGCATTATTTTTAAAGAAGTTTTTAGGGGGGCATTGCCGTGTAAAACCGGGCTGAGCCTTTACAAACTGAGCTCCGCCAGGTTCCATGAGGAAGAAAAACATCCCACAAAGGAAGGCAAACAGGACTCCCTTGCCTGAGACAGGCGGCTTGCGACAATTGAAGTAGCAATAAAGTAAACTACAGCCAAGTCAAAAGTAAACTGCCCAAAGTGAACTTTTTTTTTTTAATTCAGGTGAAAAGTACACCCAGCCCTTGATGTACAACAGGGACCGTTTTGAAGTTACGACATCACTGGGGTGGTTTTTTCACACTTAACGACCCTTGTGGCTTCCTCGTGGTCCCAAATTCGGATGCTTGGCAACCGACTCGTATTTATGCCAGTGATTTACTTAACAACCATGCAGTGGCTCTCCCTCAGCCACTGTGGTGGGAAAGGTTGCAAAAGGGCGGGGGGCAAAAACCTGCTTGGTGTCTCACTTCGCGACTGAAATTTGGGGCTCGGTTGGGCAGGTGGTGTTAAGTCAAGGCCCCCCTGGAAAATCAATCGTGTAAAATAAAATGAAAATTGAAAACAAAATCGATTTGCAGCTACACGGATAAAGCCGGGCAGTGCAACCATCTTTATCCGCTTCTTTCCACATTTGACTTAGAAAAGCCAAAGTAAATAAAAGTTAATTCCAAAACAAAGAAAGGCTTGTACTATTCTTTTAAGCACAAACTGATCCTCCCCCCCCCCCCCCCCCCGACGGAGTAAATTACGTTCCTTGCAACTTCCTAGAGGTATAAAAATTTGCCTTTAAAAAAAAGACACAATTTAGTTGAAATGGGGGGGTTAGACTAGAGGACCTTCAAAGCCCCTTCCAACCCTGGGATTCTTCGTTCCAATCACAGCCACAAATGCTTTTTATTTTTTCCTGCCTCCCGCCCTTCCTTGGCACCATTTTAGGTCCCTTCCTGAGAAACCTGGATTCATCTTGAGACTCTCCGCACACGCAACGATCTATGGTTTAAGTTGCACCCTTAGCCAGAAATAAGCCACAATTGGACGGGTTGATCCACCCCTTTCCTTAAAAAAAATTAAAAGGTGGGGGGAGCCTCCCCAGGCCACTGCAGTGAGTCACCAGCCTGGCATGGCTCAGCATAATGGAGTTGTCACTCACACACACACACACACACACACACACACACACACGGACAAAGAGACACACAAATCAGATGGGGAAGATATCACTGCTTAGTTTTCACCTTTGCTCCCTCCGCAACGGAATCCAGGTAACAAAGTCTATATTGGATCAGTTTGTACACTACAACTATAAAGCCACACCTTGTCTTTACAACTCCATGGACACCAGGAAAGCAAGAAATCCAGAGTATTTGTGTGTATGGGTGTGTGTGTGTGTGGGGGGGGCTCTGAATCAGAAACACACACACACACACCCAATCCCAGAAGGCAAATTTTTTTATTTCTCTTGTCGAATGCATCAAAAACTATCTGTGGGATACACGGAAATGTCAAGATTTCGAACCCATGGCTGCAAACAGATGCAAGAAAAAAGGGGTGGGGGAGGCAAAGCAGCCCCCCCCGCTCAAACCTGAAGGGGGTGGGGGGAAACAGCCCCTTTGTGGGTTGTCGTTGAATTGCAGGACAAAGATGAAATGGCGATGGAGCAGAACCCTATAAACACCTTTTCATTAATTCAAATTAAATCGAAGAGGAGTGCCTGGAGTCCCCTGCCCCTTTTAATTGCCTTGTCATCTCAGCCATAGTAATTTAAGGGGGGGGGGTTTGCAGTCCCTGGTTTATAGCACAAAGTCCCCCCCAAAATGAGAGTCGACACAGCCTTATCCTGCCGGTAAGTTTTATATTATAAACTACGACACTCAAATGGTTTGCATGTCGTAAACTTCAATGTGTATCTAAGACTAATGTCTTACCTTATTTTCCTTTGGGGGGCTTGGGGGGGATAAGGTCATCTGTGTTGTCTTTGTCTACCATCTTAACTCCTGCTTGGGCAAGGGGGTTCTGTTGTTCTGTTCTGTTATTCTTTCTATGGGCATGTGTATCCGGCCCACCAAGGCCCCAAGAAAGTCCAGAATGGTGTAGTATCTCCCGCCACGGGCAAGGGGTGGACTAGAAGACCTCCAAGGTCCCTTCCAACCCTATTATTCTATGACAGGGATCTTCAAACTTGGCAAGTTTAAGACTTGTGGACTTCAACTCCCAGAATTCCTCCTCCAGTCATGTTAGCTCAGGGACTCTGGGAATTGAAGTCTACAAGTCTTAAACTTGCCAAGTTTGAAGACCCTTGTTCTATGATCTGTCTGTCTGTCTATCTATCATCAGCTCTATCTCTATCTGTCCTATCTATCTATCTATCTATCTGCTTTATCATCTATCTCTATCATATCCATACATCATATATGTCCATCTGTCTATCAGCTCGCTCTATCTATCCATCCATCCACCTCTCTATCATCTAACTCTATCATATCCATCCACTGTATCTATCCATCATATCTATCTATACCAATCATCTATCATCTATATCATATCCATACATTTTATCTGTCCAACTTCTATCAGTTCTATCAGCTCTATCTGACTATCTATCCTACTTTTATATATGTATCTATATATGTAGGAATCTACCTATCAACTATATTCTATCAATCATCTATCAATATCATTTCTATCTCTCTTCTATCTTCCTATCAATCTATCATCTATCTATATCATTTCTCTATCTTTTATCTTCCTACCAATCTATCATCTATATCATTTCTCTATTTTCTAATTTCCCAACATCTGATCAATCTGTCATCTATCCACACAACCAACCAACCAACCAACCAACCAACCAACCAACCAACCAACCAACCATCCATTTATCTGTTCTATTTTCTATCTATTTCCTATCACCTATCTAGTTTTAATGACATCACGCAGACACCCCTGGAAAATCCTCTATGTAGCAATTCCTAGAAATAATCCAGCTGAAAAAACCCTGGCCTTGTGGGGCAGGGGGAGAAAAAGGAGACCCTTCCAAGGGGCAGCCTTTTTCACCCCCTCCCCTTCCCTAAACCAGGGGGCCCTTCCATGCCCACCTGCCCCCCACAAACTTCCCCAAGTGCTTTCAAAACCACCTGTGCTTGTTTCTTCCTTCCAGAGAGGCTGTCTCACCATCCAGCTTGGCCCCACCCTTTTCCTCGCCCCACAGAAGCCCTCAGTGGCAAGGTGACATCACCCCTCCCTTGGGGCAGGTGTGCCAGCAACTGCACTTGGGTGCAAGGTCATCACACACACACACGTACAAAACCAAAGCAACGGTTACCTGAACAAAGAGCTCCGTGCCCATTTCGACAAAACCAACTGGCCCACCACCACAGAAAATGTTTCTATTGCTACCCTTTCTGCTCCTAGTGTGTGTGTTTGTGTGTGTAAAGGTTGAAGGAGGAAAGTGCAAGGAACCAGGATTCCTTGGCTTGAAGGAGGGGGGTCCCTCCTTACTGTCTTTTTTTCAGGTGCCCCCAATTCTCAACTTTCTTCTTACACGACCATCCAAGCAAACATTCGTTTCATCCACATTTTCAGCTCCAAAAAAACCTGATTTGTTTCCCTTTTGTTTTGTTTTACAAAACACACACACCCATATGAGGACTCTCCCCTTTTTCTGATGCACCCCTTTTCCCTAACTTTGGTAAGTTTGGGGCCACCATTAACGCACCTGCACCTCTCTGCCCAATTCCCAACCTTGCTCCTGGCACGACGGAGTCCAAGTTTTCCACCTGTGGATCACACCTGTGAAAGGAGTGCAGTCCAGGACTCCTCTGTGCCCCCCCCACAACAAACCAAACCCAACCCCTCCCCATCTTCCCACCTGCCCTCTCCCTTGCCCTGGCTAGCTGACCCCTGCAGTTGAATTATGTTAGAAGGTAAACTCGGTTTGTTTTCCCAAGTAATGAAACCCTGATAAGGTATCAGGTGCACACTTTGGTTTTATATAAACAGAGATGAGAAAGGGCAGAAATTATCTAGTTGAGGGCATTTAGCTGAACTGGCGACGGGCATCCTGGCACCTTAACATGATACGGCCAGGAAATCGTGGCTCAGCTCTTCCCAGTTTCTTTCCCCTACCTGTCAACCAGAATTTTTACTTCCTCTCCCGCTCACTGGGAAATCCTAAAGACCGAATATATGTTTTTCACACCTGGTTCACCCTTCCCGACATCACACCTATGAAAACATTGCTCCATTCTCCAAATCCAAATTTCCTCATTTCTGGGCCTGACTTTTGTCTCGACAACCAAACCAGACTTGTTGAGGTCTCCTGGCTTGCAAAACTTTATTAAGAGGTTTTGCAAACCTCTTTTGAAAGCAAAAGAGAAACAAGGTAGAAACCCAGCAAAGAGGGCAGGAAAAAAATTTGCACTGCCCTTTGAAGTTTTGCTCTGTTTTCTATTGTTTTTTTTTAATTTTTGCAATTATTGTTTTTTTTTTAATTATTTTCATTTGATTTTTTAAAAATATCATTTGGCTATTTTGATTTCATTTTTTAAAACATTTCATTTGACTGTTTTGTTTTATTTTGATTTCATTTGACTATTTTTATCTCATTTGGCTGTTTTTATTTTATCATTTTATTTCATTTGACTATTTTGATTTGACTATTTTGATTTCATTTGGCTATTTTTACTTTATCATTTTATTTCATTTGACTCTTGATTTCATTTCACTATTTTTATTTTTTATTTCATTTCTATTTTTATTTTATTTTGATTTCTTTGGACTCTTTTGATTTTATTTCATTTGACTCTTTTTATTTTCTCATTTTGATTTCATTTGACTTTTTTATTTTATTGGACTCTTTATTTGCAGGAGCCAATCTGGATTGGTTACCAGGACCAGAATTTTTTTTTGTTTTTTAATTTTTTGTTTTGATTTGAACATTTTTTATTTTACTTGACTATTTTTTCTTTCCTTTGATTTCATTTCATAGGATTAGTTTTATTTTATGCTATGGTTTGCCACCCAGCCAGCCAGATAGACTGGATTTTTGGCATTTTTGTCTGTCTATCAAGTCCTTTCCAAGAACTTGGGATAGGCAGTTGTGGATATTGGACGGAGTTACCAATTTTATTTATTTCCGTTTCATTTTATTATTTGAAGTTCTGTTTTGTTTTTCTTTCATGTTATTATTTTTACTTCTATTTTACTTTTTATTTCATTTGATTTTTATTGGTTTTTTATTTCATATTACTATTTTCATTTCTATTTTATTATGTCTATTTCGTGTTATTCTTTTTCCTCTCTATTTGAACTTTTCTATTTTATTTTCTATTTGATTGTTTCTATTTGATCATTTCTATTTTATTTTCCATTTGATTATTTCTATTTTATTTTCTACTTGATCGTTTCTATTTTCTATTTTATTGTTTTTATTTTAGCAGGCCAACAAAGCTACAGCACAGTGCCAACCTGAGCAGGAGCAAAAAAAGAAAGAAAATTGGATTTTGGAGTTGGCACCCAATTCTCTCCCACTGCATTCCATTCTCCAGTTAAAAATAACAATGTTCAAATAAGATCCTAAATTCTTTGGCAAAGAAACTCCCGCATAAAAGGATCTAGACTAAACTTTGCTGGGCAGTTTCCCTTGGCACCTTTTTTATGATGCCATCTTGAGAAAAACCAAGCTTGTAAGGGAGTCTCCCTCCATGCAGGGCCATTTAGGACCGGGAATGGCTGAGGATGAGGGTTTATTTTTCACTCAGGAGAAAATCTCCCACGCCCCCAATTTTGGGAGCAGTAACCCCCCCAAGGAGATATTTACCCAGACTTGGGGGGGGGGATTTTTGGACTGCAATAATTATTTTATCAATTTTAATACCGCCTGGAACCACTCGATAGTGAGAGGGGCAGCGTATCAATTTAATAAACACATCCATAAATAAAATTCAACCTGGTTGGATTAGCTGATTCAGAATTTCATCCACTTCATTCATTTAATGAAGTTTTTTCCCTAATTTTGGCAACTTTTTAAGATATCTTTGAAATACCTGCGTGTGTGTTTTTGGTAGTATCTATGTGAAAACCTGGCCAATTCCTGGATTATATTATACACAAAAAACTAGTGTACACAGCAACTGAGAACTATGCTAGGTTTCGTATCACAAATCACTAGTCCAACACTTCCCAAGCATTTAGGACTGTGTGATGTA
Organism: Hydrophis major; assembly: GCA_033807585.1. Classification (NCBI taxonomy): domain Eukaryota; kingdom Metazoa; phylum Chordata; class Lepidosauria; order Squamata; family Elapidae; genus Hydrophis; species Hydrophis major. Next base: position 1,929,654 of record JAUCBL010000017.1, on the reverse strand, counting down.
TCGGCAATTATGCAATTATTAATTGTTAATATTAATATTATTCTATAAACTTTAATGAGATTCACAGCCTTTGGGGCTGGTTGATAGCTCAACAACTCAAGTCCTAACCAAGGATCTAGGAATTGTTCAGGTAGCGCCTGAGGATATATTATTATTATTATTATGATGATGATGATGATGATGCAATTTAATTAGTGCTAGCTGTTCTCAAACTTGGCAAACTTGAAGCCGGGAGGGCTAGGGAATTCTGGGAGTTTTGAAGTCCACTGGTCTTAAAATTTGCCCCTGGTTGAAAAAAAGCTTTTTTTGAAAGTTTTTCTTTTGAGTTCTAATTTGCTGTCTGAACTGAATTTGCAGTGACTCAAGCTTTAATTTGGCAACCTGGATTTTTCAGCACCCTCACCTGTGATTTCCCCTTCCCACCTAGCCAGGTGTGTGTTATACCAAAGGTCCCTGTTTGGGAAAACCAAAAAGGCCAGACCCAAAGCCTTTTTTTTTTTGTTTCCTCAAGAGAGCAAGCAATCCCTCCCTCCCCTCCCCCTTTCTGCCCCACCTCCTTCAAAGACTGCTGGGGGGGGGAGAGAAAGTCATCCTGAGTCTTTTGTCACCTTTACCTTTAAAGGTGTGGCTGGTTCCCATCTGAGGAGGGAGGGAGGGAGGGGAGAAGAGGAAGGGAGGGAAGAAGAAGGCCCAAGCAACTGACCCAACCAGCCCTGGCAGTTTTTGAGAAGAGGAAAGAAAAGAAAAAAAAAAGAGAGGAAAAACTCAGCTAAAAAGTGGAAGGCTCTTTCTTTTTCTTTCTCTTGTTCTTTCTTTGTCTTTCTTTGTCTTTCTTTCTCTCACTCTCTCTTTCTTAAGAAAATTAAGGCAGACAAACGGGTAACAGGTGCTTGGAAGAATTCCAAAGCCGGGGAGATGCTTTTTTGGGGGGTGGGGGCACTGTTTGGGGTGGGAGGGAGAGAGGGAGGGGGCGCGTTGTTTGCCAAGGTGAATTGCTTTAAAGCAGGAGTTAAGGTTTTAACAGCACCTTTTGGAAATCTTCCCACCGCCCGGCTGGAAATGCGACAAATCTCCATTTAAGCCTCTGATATTCAAAGAGCTGAGGAGATAAAGGGATTTCTGGTTGAAAATGGGGAGGGGGCGGGAACAAAGGTAGAAAAAAGGGGAGGGGGAGGCGCGCCGTCCAGCAGGTTCCCACGACCCACCCACGGCAGAGAAATATCCTCGCGGGGAATATTTGGGTGGGAGGTCGGGGTTCGCTTCAAGTTTGCGTGTCTCCCACCCACCCAAAAATTGGGACTGGCTTAGAAACGAACAAGCCCCCCCCCCCCCTCCTCACTCCTCGACTCGAGGGGACGGGGGCCATTTTGAAGAGGAGGGTGGAGAAACCGAGCAAAAAGTGCCCTGGGGCTTCTCTGCTTCCCCCTCCCCCACGACCCGCAAGAAAGAAACCCCCGCTTCCTCTCCCGCCCCGGGAGCCCCTCCAGCCGCCGCAATCTCGGCCGGACCGCGCCCGATCAGAAAATTCCCTTCTTCCCCACGTTTTTTTCTTCCCACGGTTTAAAAAAAAAAAAAAGGGGGGGGGGAGTCCCTTCTTTTTACCTCTGTTTTTCTCTTTCTCTCTCTGTCTTTCACTTTCTTTCTCTTTCCCTCCCTCTCCCTTTTTTCTTTCTCTTTCTCTCTCTGCCTCTTTTTCTAACCCTTTCTTTCTCCCTTTAACTCTCTTATTTTCTCTTTATCTCCCTCTTTTTATTTTTCTTTCCCTCTCCCTCCCTCCCTCCCTCTTTCTTTCTCTCTTCCTTTCTCTCTCCCTCTTTCTGTCCCTTTCTCTCTTCTCTCTTTGTCCCTTTTTCTTTGTCCCTTTTACTCTTTCTCTTCTCTATCTCCCTCTTTCTTTCCCTCTCCCTCTCTTCCTTTCTCTCTCTCTGTCTCTTTCTCTCCCCCTCTCTTTTTCTGTCCCCTTCTTTCTGTCTCTTTTCTTTCTTTCTCTCCTTTCGATCGGGCCCCGCGGGGAGAGGCGGCGGCGTCCGACCGCAGAGGTTTTTCCGGCCTCCCACGCGTGGCCAGCTGCGCCCGAAGGCGCGAAGCAGCCGCGGCGGGTTGAATCCGCGAACGGCGGGGTCGAAAGGGCCCAACAGGTGTGCCTCTCTCTCTTTCTCCTTCTCTCTCTCTCCCCCCCCACCCAGGCCACCCACCCAGGCCCCCGTGGGCGGCCTCCAGACCTCCCCCCTCTCACCCCGCCCCCCCCGCAGCCCACTCACCGCCCAGGGCCAGTATGGAGTCGTAGACCTTGCACTGGAGCTGCCCGGTGCTCTGCCACACGCACTCCATCCAGAGGCCCAGGTAGTAGGACTGCGCGGTGATGATGCTGCCGTCGGCGAAGGACGAGACTCGCCACTGGGGCAGGATGGTAGCCGTCAGGTCGGCGATCAGGCCCAGCAGGGCCAGCACGAAGCCCAGCAGCTGCAAGCCCGAGTTGGCCATGGCGGGAAAGGAGGAAGGAGAGCAGAGGGGAAAGCAAGCGAGCGCCACTACCTTTACCTGCGCGCCAGGTGAGCGCACCTGGATTTATGCCCTGGCCGGCGGGGGAGGGTCCAGAGCAACAGCCGCCGCCCGGAGCCAGGAGGCTTCCTGGAAGGGGCCGGCCCTCGCTGCTTTTCTTCCTCTGTTTGGCTCTTTCCCCCTCTTCCTTCCTTCCTTTGGTTTCTTTTCTGCCTTCCTTCTTTCTTTTCTCTTTTCCCTTTCACCTTCCTTCTTTTTTCCTTTGTCTCTGTTGTCTTCTTTCCCTTCCTCTCTTTCCTTCCTTCCTTTTCTTTCCCATGTTTCCTTCTTCCTTTCTTTTCTCTTTTTCCTTCCTTCTTTTCTCCCCTCCTTCGCCTTCTTTCCCTTCCTCCCTTCCCCTTCTCTCCTCCCTTCCCTCCTTTTCTTTCTTTCTTTCTTTCTTTCTTTCTTTCTTTCTTTCTTTCTTTCTTTCTTTCTTTCTTTCTTTCTTTCTTTCCTTCCTTCCTTCCTTCCTTCCTTCCTTCCTTCCTTCCTTCCTTCCTTCCTTCTTTTTTCTTTTCCTTTCCTTTCCGTTCCTTCCTTCTTCCCTCTTTTGTCTTCTTTCCCTTCCCTTTCTTTCTTTTTCTTCCTTCTTTCTTTCTCATTTCTTCCCTTCCCTTCCCCTCCTTCCTTTGTCTTCCTTCCCTCCCTCCCTCCTTCCACCTTCCCTTCCCTCCCTGCATTCCTTCCTTCCTTCCTTCTTTCCATCTTCCTTTCGCTTCTCTTTCCTTCTCTTCCTCCCTCTCTTGCATCTTCCCTTCTCTTCCCTCCCTGCATTCCTCCTTTCCTTCCTTCCTTCCTCCCTCCCCTTCCTTCCCTCCTTTCCACCTTCCCTTCCCTCCCTCCTTCCTTCCTTCCTTCCTTCCATCCATCCATCTTCCTTTCCCTTCTCTTTCCTTCCTTCCTTCCCTTGCTCCATTCTTCCTTCCTTCCTTCCTTCAATCTTCCTTTCCCTTCTCGTTCCTTCCCTCCCTTCCATCTTCCCTTCTCTTCCTTCCCTGCATTCCTCCTTCCTTCCCCCCTCCCTCCCTCCCCCCTCCCTTCCTTCCATCTTCCCTTCTCTTCCCTCCCTGCATCCTTCCTTCCTTCCTTCCTTCCTTCCTTCCTTCCTTCCTTCCTTCCTTCCTTCCTTCCTTCCTTCCTTCCTTCCTTCCTTCCTTCCTTCCTTCCTTCCTTCCTCACAGACTCAGTGACAACAGCAATAGGGTCACATCCTTATCAGACCTGAATAACAATTTACAGAGATTCTCATAGTAGAAGTTACTAAGAGTCAAAAACAACTTGATGGCAGATAATCAGTTACCGACTTGGATTGTGTCAACCAGCGTGGGAAACACAAAAGGCCCTGAACTGTGAACCAACCTTCACATGGTTAACCTCTCTCTGCTTAGCCCAAATGAGCCAAGGGACTCACACAACACACCCCTTTTCTTACCATAAACCAATCACACCCGCTGGATTCTCACAAGATGTAGCTCAGCCGTCTTCTTGCTTCTAACAATCTTCAGGTTATGTCAGTCAATGTCAGTTTATCTCTGGGCAGGACTTCCAATGAACATACATAATCATCATAGCTTTCATCCAATGAGGAAAGAATGATGTAAACTTGATGCAGCTCTGAAAATATCAGTTCCTTTTCATGTAGCTCTTGAAAAATTCTTTTCATGAAGTTTAAATGAGCTAACATATCTCCACCTTTCAGAAGACGTGCTCTAAACAGTTTACGTATAAGATGTATGTGTGCACCTACACTGTCACGAACATAAATCCTCTTCAAATTCTCCCAACACCTAGCAGCAGACTCTTCTCCACGAATATGGACTAGCTGCTGGTCACTCAGTGTTAGTCCAATTATACAAAGAGCTCGTTCGTTGGTTCGTTTAAAGTCAGCAAGTTTCTTGGCATCGTCCTCATTATTTGCATCCCAAGCATTTATATCTGGTGGGTCTCGAACTACATTCCATAAACCTTCTCTATGCAGAAGTAGACTGCACTTCATAGACCAGGAAACATAGCTTGTTCCATCCAACCGGGTTATCAGTGATAGACTTGTTGAAGTGTCTTGTGCCATCTTTACCAGGATAGTAACCCACAATTAAACAGTAAACAACTGTCTGTATACAGTACTGTGTATTCACACCAGTATCAAAAACAGTTCAGTATCAGACTTACATCAAATCCAACAATATCAGTCAATTAGGAGGAACAGCAAAACTCTCCAACAGAAGGAAACAGAGGCTCACTCAGACACACTCTCTTCTGAGACTAAGACTAAGACAAAGCAGGTTTCTGGCTCCATCTGAGAAACCACACCTAATTACACTTTTAGGATTCTCTTAAAGATACAGTATTAAAATGTCTATCCTGGTTTATATATTTCCAACCCAAATAGCTGTTAGGTGACTTATGTTGCTAACATTCTCCCCTTTTGGGTAGGACAATATATACAACCTTACATTCTAAGTCCATAATCTTCACAGCAAGCCTTATGCTTTATGGAGCCTTGGGCCTTTGTAAAATGATCTGCTATATTGTTTTCTGACATACAGTATTCTAGCTTAATCATCTTACTTTGCACACATTGTCTCACATTTAAATATCTTAAATCTGTGTGTTTTGTTCTTGTTTTAACAGCAATATTTGAAGCCATCTGTATTGCTGATTGGTTGTCTTCGTAAACAATAGAATCTGTTACATCAATTCCCATATCAATCAATAATTGTTTATACAAAGCTAAATCTGTACATAGTAAAGACAAACATGAGAATTCAGCCTCCATTGTTGACAAACTTAGATGTTTCTGTCTAATAGAGCTCCATCCAATCAATGCTTTTCCCAATAATACTACAGTACCGGATGTAGATTTTCGTGTATGTCTGTAGCAAAACTTGCATCAGCATATGCAGTCAAATTCAGTTCATCTTTTGGCTCCAAATACAATGCATAATGCATTGTTTATTTCAGATATCTTAACACACGTTTAGCAGCTTGCCAGTGCCTTTCAGTTGGCTCAATGTTAAATCTCACTAATTGATTAACACTGTATGCAATATCTGGCCTTGACCAATTACTGAGAAAAGGTAAACTACCAATCAAAGACTGATAAATGTTCTTATCAAAAATAGGACTTTGAACATCTCTATGTCTAAACTCCTGGCTCATTGGTGTGTTAGCCGGTTTACAAAGTTCCATTTTAAAACTTTTTAGTAATTGGTTAATTTTATCAGCTTTTGAGATCTTGTATCCTCCCTTAGTTCTATCCATCTTTAAACCAAGATATTGTTTGATTTCTCCTAACTGTTTTATCTTAAATTTCTTTCCTAACAGTGAGATTATTTTAGTAGTTTCTTGTTCAGTTTTGGTGATTAATGCTGTGTCATCAGTAAATAACAGCAACAATGAAATTACAACATTACTTTCTCTTTTAAACAAACATGGATCAGCCATGCCAGCTGCAAAACCTATTTTAGTTAATTCTTTAACTATACATTGGTTCCACTCATATCCTGATTGCTTTAAACCATAAAGACTCTTTTTCAATTTCCAGCAATCATTATTATCAGTATTAACATTTTTAATACCTGAAGGTTTCTTTAAATAAATAGTGTGTTGCAATGGTGCATGCAGATGTGCTGTCTCTACATCCAAATGATTTATCATTTATTTCTCCTTAGCTGCCCACACTAACGCTGCCTTTAATGTAGTAGCCTTCAGACTAAGTGCAAACACCTCATCATAGTCATTTGCTGTCTGATTGAACCCTTGTGCTACTAACCTGGCTTTATGGGTAACAGTCCCATCCACACCTGTTTTCAGTTTATAAATCCATTTACATCCTATGGCATGTTTACCTGGTGGTAACTTGACATTTTTGTAGACCTCCAACTTTTTTAATGATTCCAGTTGCTTATTCATTGCTACCTGCCAAGCAGCCTGATCCTTAGCAGGATACAGTTTTAGTTCACTATAGTTACTTGGAACTGTATTCACTTGGCATACAACACCAGCCTGATATCTATCAGGTGGTCATGTTACTAAGATTGAAAGTCTTGGTAATGCAGGGCTAACTGGTGGTCTTTCCTGTGCCACCTGCTCCTGTTCTTCTGTTACCTCCTGTTCTTCCTCTCTGATGGCTATTTGTTGTTTACTGATATCATTTTTAGGGACTATTTGGGTGTCAATAATAACATCATTGCTGGATTCCTGTTCCAGTTTATCCCACCCAACGTGCTCAAGAAAATTTGCATTAGCACTACAATAAACATGAGCTGTGCCTTGATCCCAGAATCTAAACGATCTATGATTGGCCTCGTAACCCACAAAAAATAACTTCTTAGCTCTATGTTGCCCTTTCAGTCTTACTTGTGAGGGAATATGCACCCATGCTGGAGCTCCAAATGTGTGTAGGTAACTTAACTTTGGCTTTCTGCCATGCCAATGAGTGAATGGCAATTCTCCAGTTGTTGTGTTAACTACATTGTTTAAAACATGATTACTACACATTATGGCCTCACCCCACAGTGTTTCAGGCAAACCTGAGTCAGATAACATAGTACAAGCCATGGCTTGTAATGTTTGCCCTCTTCGTTCTACAAACGAGTTATGTTGTGGTCTGTAAGATGCAGAACGTTTATGCTCAACACCAGCCAATTTCAACATAGTTTGGAATCTTTTGTTAACAAACTCAGTCCCATTATCAGTAACTAAAGTAATTACTTTACTTTTCATTTTTCTCTCAGCAAACCTTAGCCAGTTAAAGAAATGTTAGAATGTTTCTGGTTTTTTAAAAAACAAATTTTATTGATTTTTTAAAGACAAACAAAACATAGGACATAAAAGCATAAAACCTCCTTTCTGGAAATTACTTACAAGTTTTAACAAGGCAAATAAAACATTATTTTTTACAGCATAGTTCCACATTATCACATTTCCATTTAAGCACATATACCCTGTTTCTCCAACAATACGGCCTCCCCCAATAGGGGGTCCCAGCATGTTTTATAGGCATGAAATGAAATTAAGCCCCTCCCCCCAAATTAAGGCCTATATTAAAACATGCTAAGTGGGGGGGAATGGTGGGGGGGCTTGCCGTTAGGAAGTACTTTTGTTGCACACCCGGATATGGTGCTGCCTGTGTTGACCCCGATACTAAGTGCCTCACCAACGCCGAGGTCAACATCCAAGCCGTCGCTGCCCACCCGCCCAAAGATGCAAAGGGGGGAATTAAGTCACCCCTGAAAAGATGGCCTAGCCATTTTTTCGGGGCTCAAAAAAAATAAGACCCAGCTTTATTATATGAGAAACACGGTATATCTTTTCCAAATTTCTCATTATTTCTCCCTTCACTTTTATTCAATTATATTTCTTTCTATCAAGGTTTTATTAATTCTCAATCAAATATAAACACACAAAATGCAAAACATAAGACATAAAACTTCTGACAAACAAAGCATAAGCCATAGAAACATAAAACCTCCTTTCTAAAAGCTGCTTATAGATTTTAACAAAGCAAATAAAACATTGTTTTATACAGCATAGTTCCAAATTATCACATTTCCATTTAAACACATATATATCTTTTCCGAATTTCTCATTGTTTCTCCCTTCACTTTTATTCAATTATATTTCTTTCTATCAAGGTTTTATTAATACTCAATCAAACATAAACACACAAAATACAAAACATAAAACAAGACATAAAAAGATAAAACCTCCTTAATTATCATTTGTACATATCTTTTCCAAATTTCTCATTGTTTCTCCTTTTAGTTTTATTCCTCCAAGGTTTTATTAATTCTCAATCAAACATAGCTAACCAAAACACAAAACATAAAACATAAAACTTCTTTTTGGAAAGTGGCTTAGCCCCGGGTTACATCTTTTTTTACAGACCTAAATCAAATTCATGCTCACCCTATATACCATTCTTATTTACCATTCTATATTTTCTATATAACTTCTCCCTTCTTTTCAGTCTCTTAATTATATTTTGTTTATTTCATCTTATTTTAAAATCATTATACTTGTATCTTTTGTCCGTTCTTTTCCAATTATCTATTTATCTCTTCTCTTTAACAGAAAATTTCCCCTGTAATCACTTTTAAAGTGTGATGCCTTTCTATCTTTCCCCTAAATTGACACTTAAAATAATACATAATTTCCATTCTGATTCTGCTTAGTACATTCTACATGTTGCATTTTAAAATAAAGGAATAATAAATTTATAATATAGTTAAATATATAATTTCCATTCTAATTCTAATTCTACTTAATACATTATTTTAAAATAAGAAAATGTAATAGTAAATTTATAATAACATTAAGACAATATCGAATTAAACGATCACTAAACATTAATCATTTTACACATTCTCTTTTATATTTTATTGAATTTTAACATCTGTCATTATTAAACATTTTAATATTTTATTAAATCTTATAATATTCCAATACACTATTTCAAATGCAAATACTACAATACTATCTTATGTACTCTTGCAGAATCTTTCTTTAATTATGCTTTACCCTTTATCTCTGAAAAAGATCTGCTTTTTAGCATCTTGTTTCAAGCCTTTGTGACTTTTTTTCCTTTTTCCCTCCCTTTCTTCTCCTGTCTGGCCTTTTTGCCCCCCCTCTCCTAACCTCCGTCTTTTTAACTTCTCCTCTCTGTTGTATTTCTCTTCTCTGTTGCTTTCTAACATTGTACCTTTTTTTCACCTTATTTTTCTCTTTCTTGGTTGTTTTGTTAAATCTTAAATTCTCAATTTTCCTTCCCCTCCTCCTATTTTCTTTCTTAGTTGATCTTTTTTCCATTAAAGATGGCTTCTTCTTCTTCTTCTTCTTCTTCTTCTTCTTCTTCTTCTTCTTCTTCTTCTTCTTCTTCTTCTTCTTCTTCTTCTTCTTCTTCTTCTTCTTCTTCTTCTTCTTCTTCTTCTTCTTCTTCTTCTTCTTCTTCTTCTTCTTCCCCATGTAGTTGCTGATAAGTAGAAATCGCCATTTCTACTAAAAAGTGAAAGACAGCTCCCAAAGAATCTTTGCCCTCTTGTTCTCCCTCCTTTAATTTTTCATATTCCATTTTTAATTCATCCACAGATAGTGCCATTGTAAAACTTTTTCTTCTTCTTCTTCTTTTTTTAAATAACAACCCAAATGTTTTTAATCTTAGAGTAATTTCCAAGCGTTCCAAAGTTATCAAGCAATCCAAACAGACACAAAATATTTCCTCTTCTTCTCTTTGCACTTTCTCTTTCTGGGGCAAACTCCCAAAATATATTTTAAAGCCTTATTACAGTTAATTTCTGGTCTTGTAATCTTCAAGGCGTCTCCTCCAACAAATTCTTAAAGATTTTTTAGTCTTCTCCCTTCCCACTTATAACGAGCTTATTTTTACCTTCTGTAAAGAAGCAGGTTTTTCAATGTCTGTTTGCTATCTCCGTAAGGAAGGGGAGTGAACTTTCCCTTCAGCAATTTCCTCCGCAGCTTTAATAGCCTCTTTTGGAAACAAATGTATCAATCAAAGAGTCAGATTTCCAGGGTGTTTAAATGTATCTTAATGTCCCGGTTCAGCCAAAAAACTTTCTCTTTCTAATTCTTCCTCCTGCACAAATCTTGTCCGGTTGAAGATCTCTTTGTGGCTGCCATTACTGACAGCCGCTCCACCGCCTCAGGAAAAAGGAGTCTAGCCGGCTGGGGAAAGGGGTTGTGATGTCCCCAGACCCCTGCCCAGGTCTCCTCTATCTTCCGCTACCTCTCCAGGGTAGTGACAACCCCCAAATCCAATTGGATCGGGGGTACTTCAGCAGCGAACGCAGCAGGGACCAGCAGAGACGTGGATTCCTGCCGCCACCGAAGCCTTGCAACCGGAAGTTTCTCTTTTGTTTTTCATAAGATAGCAGAAACTGTATCGTGAGTAATGGTCCATAATACTCAAAATATAACAGGCACCTCCTAAACTTGGTTTCTTTTTTTTTTTAAACAAATTTTATTAATTTTACAGAAAACACAATACACAAACATACAAAACACAAAACATAAACAAAACTAAAAGATCTTTTCTGAAGGTTGTCTGATCCCGGGTTGAAACTCTTCACACAGACACAAATTCAAACATCATATTCACTTTATATATCCTTCCGTATCTTATTATCATTTTCTTTTTTATATTATATATATAAACCATTTTTATCAATTTTATAAAAACAATGCACAAAGAATCAAGGCATAACAGCTTATAAATTCTTTTCTAGGAAAAAATAATAATAAAAAACCAATAGAACATAACAATTCCAAATTATAGTATCAATACTTTATCTATTTAACTTCATATCTTATCCCTACTTCTCCTTTTCATCCAAATTATTTCTTGTTAATTAAAATTTTATTGCCTTTTATCAATATACAAAATCCAAAAAAAAAAAAAAACCATAACAAAACCTTTATATATCCTTTCATATCTTATTACCATTTTCAATAACATTCTTTGTCTGTTCTATTTCCAACTATCCATTCATCTTTTTTCTTTTACTATACTTCTCCTATACACCAATTGGAGTAACGTCTATAACTCATTACCCTAACTTAAAAGTACTTCGTATAACAATTTTTCTTGGGATTCTGTTCAAAAGATTCTAAAATTACATAATGAATTTTATACTCTAAATACACATATAAAAACACAATCTTATGTACCCTCCAGAATCCCTCTTTTATCCTAAATTAAATTCACCCATTGTCTCTAAATAAACTTTTTTTCTTTAGATCTTGCTTCCCCCCATTGAGGCTTCTCCTCCCCCCCTTTCTCTCTTGCTTATTCTTCTCCTTGCCCTTTTTACCCCTTTGTTTTTCCTCCTCCCTTTTCTTTCTCCTTTTCCTTTGCTTTCTAACCTTGCCTCCACCTTTTCGCTCATTTTTCTCTTCTTTGGTTGTTTTTATAATTCTTAAAATCCCCTTTTTCTTATCCTTTTTCTCCTCCTCTCCGGAAAGGACCCATTGTTCATCAAAGATGGCTTCTTCTTCCTCTTCTTCCTTGTCCCAGTCCTTCTGCTGCGTAATCAACTTTTCATAAGTACATAACGCCATTTCTAAGAATTGAAACAAAGCGTCCAAAGTATCTTCCTTTTTATATTTTTGATATTCAGTCTTTAGTTCATCCACAAGCGATGCCATTATGAAAAGAGAAACTTTTCCCAAAACAACCACAAGTATTTTTAATCAAAAACAATTCAAAAAAAGTTCCAAAAGTTAATACTTTTCTTCCTTCTTCTCTTTCTCTTTCTGGGGTTAATGTTTAATCAAAGAGGTCCAATTACCATATATCTTTCTTTGGGATTCTAGGCAATCTCCTCCTTTTTCAGCTTCTGCTCCAATTTTTTTTCCTCTCCCTTCCCACTTGCAATATCAATTTTAAATAATCAGAAATCCATACCTCCAACAAGGGTTTTCCAATTTCTTAAATCTTTCAATGTCCAAAAATCCTTTTGTCCCTTAGCTTCAACTCTCAAAACAATTCACTTTCAATGTCCAATATATCCAAACATTTCTGCTGTTTCCATGGGGTGGGAGAGTGAAGAGAAAAAAAAAAGTTCCCTTTAACAGCTTCTCCGCCGCTTTCGATCTTCTTAGGGATACAATGTATCCTCCAGCAATTCAAACAGCTCAGTTCCAAGCAATTTAAAAGATGTTACTTGACCCGGCTCAGACAACACTTTCACTCTTCTCATTTCCTCCAGCGCAATCTTACCCGGTTGCTGGCTTCTTCGTGGCGGCCATTGCTGACCGCCGCTCCACCGCCTTGGGAAAAAGGGGTTTTTCCGGAGAAGGGGGGGGTCTGCGACACCCCCACCCCCCTGTCCGACTCCCCTCTCTCTTCAGCTGTCCCTACAGGGCAGCCATATCCCCCTGACCCATCTGGATCGGGGGTACCTCGACGGCTAGCACAGCAGGAATCGCGAGCTGTCGCGAATTCCTGCTGCCCCGAAGCCACGCGAAACCGGAAACCCTAAACTTGGTTTCTTAGGACCAATTATGTCAGCAAAAATAACCTCTAAAGGTTCTTTGGTCTTAAACCATTTTGTCTGTTTCCAGGAGTAACCTTACTTTTCTCTTGGCTACAAGCATTACAGTTTAAATACTTGCTACAGGGTTTCAATTTTACTCCCTCTGACAAGTTAACTGTTTGAGCATTTTGAAATTAATGTGCCCTAGATGTCTATGTAGTAAATGTATACATTCATCATGTGGCTTAACATTGTTATAAACTGAGTTAGCCATCTTCAACTGGTCATCATGTATTACATATAAATCATTTTTTAAAGTAGCAGTAACCCTTTTACCCTCTTTCTCTATTATACAGTTATCTCCCCTAAAGGTTACTACATAACCAAGATTAACTAAAGCCCTTACTGATAATAAATTAAATTTCAGTTTAGGTACATATAACATAGTTAAATGTTTTTTTATACAAGAACTGTTAGGAATGTAAGTCACCTAACAGCTATTTGGGTTGGACAATATATAAACCAAAATAGACATTTTAATACTGTCTCTTTAAGAGAATCCTAAAAGTGTAATTGGGTGTGGCTTCTCAAATGGCCATAAGATGGAGCCAGAAACCTGGGTTCTTAGTCTTAGTCTCAGAAGAGAGTGTGAGTCTCTGTTTTCCTTCTGTTGGAGAGTTTTGCTCTTCCTCCATTTTTCCTAATTGACTGATATTCATGGATTTGATGTAAGTCTGATACTGAACTGTTTTCGACACTGGACTTTGTTGTTGGATTATCCTTGGATTGAAAACTGACTGATTTTACCTGTGAATGACTTTGGACTGCTTATTTTGAACTTTGCTTGAACCTTTCTGGAAGTAAATCCTACATTTACTGTACAGTGTATCTGTGTGCTGTGTGTGTATTATTCAAACACTTCTCTCAAATATGTCTCCCTGTATGTGCTCATTCTCCTAACAGGGAATTACCTCAACAAAAACAATATGCAGTACCTTCACCTGATGCTTTAATCTTCCATCCATTTGCCAATGATACATGTTGTTTACTCGTGGACATCTTTATAAACCTTTTTCTATCTTTAGTAATGCATTGTGATGCTCCACCATCAACAACCCACAAATCATGGTTTACAGTTTAATTGCTAGACATAGCTAAACTAACATTCTTCTTAGCCTTCTGGTGTTTACTAGTATTCTGTCTTTTTCCCTTCTTGCAGAATCTAGCTATATGTCCTCTAGCCCCACAAGAAAAACATTTCCTAACAGTATAGGCAGTTGAAGACAAATATTCTTGTGGTTGTTCCTTCCTCAATTGGTCCCTATCCAGCTGTCTTCTTGCTTCTAACAATCTTCCAGTTATGTCAGTCAATGTCAGTTTATCTCTGGGCAGGACTTCCAGTGAAGATACATAATCATCATAGCTTTCATTCAATGAGAAAAGAATGATGTAAACTTGATGCAGCTCTGAAAATATCAGTTCTTTTTCATGTAGCTCTTGGAAAGTTCTTTTCATGAAGTTCAAATGAGTTAACATATCTCCACCTTTCAGAAGACGTGCTCTAAACAGTTTACATGTAAGATGTATGTGTGCACCTACACTGTCACAAACATAAATCCTCTTCAAATTCTCCCAACACCTAGCAGCAGACTCTTTTCCATGAATATGGACTAGTTGCTGGTCACTCAGTGTTAGTCCAATTATACAAAGGGCTTTTTCGTTGTTCTGTTTAAAGTCAGCAAGCTTCTTGGCATCGTCCTCATTATTTGCATCCCAAGCATTTACATCCGGTGGGTCTCGAACTACATCCCATAAACCTTCTCTACGCAGAAGTAGACTGCATTTCATAGACCAGGAAACATAGTTTGTTCCATCCAACCGGGTTATCAGTGAAAGACTTGTTGAAGTGTCTTGTGCCATCTTTACCAGGATAGTAACCCACAATTAAACAGTAAACAGCTGTCTGTATACAGTACTGTGTATTCACACTAACTCTCAGTTTTCTGAGCCTGGTATGGCCTGGGCCCATAACCAGTGTTGAGGTAATTCCCCGTTAGGAGAATGAGCGCATACAGGGAGACGTATTTGAGATAAGTGTTTGAATAATACACACACAGCGCACAGATACACTGTACAGTAAATGTAGGTTTTTATTTCCAATAAAAGTTTAAGCAAAGTCCAAACAAGCAGTCCAAGTCATTCACAGTTAAAGCAGTCAGTTGTCAGTCCAGGGATAATCCAATAAGAAAGTCCAGTATCAAAAACAGTTCAGTATCAGGCTTACATCAGATCCATGAATAACAGTCAATTAGGAACAGCAAAACTCTCCAACAGAAGGAAACAGACTCACTTACTTCTGAGACTAAGACTAAGACAACCCAGGTTTCTGGCTCCATCTTATGGCCATTTGAGAAACCACACCCAATTACACTTTTAGGATTCTTTTAAAGAGACAGTATTAAAATGTTTATCCTGGTTTATATATTGTCCAACCCAAATAGCTGTTAGGTGACTTATAACACAACCGCTAAACCCCAAATTAACCAACCACATTTCAGCTTAGGGCCTTGCAGGTTTGGGGCTGCAACCATGGCACCCTCCACACAAGGGCAGGAAAGAGACCATGAAAAAAAAAACATTGGCCCTTTGCTGCCCCTCGGATGGGGAAGCAAAAGTTTGCAAGCACAGATTGGGTCATTTTATTTTATTCCTACTAGCTGGATCCCCGTTTTGTAACTTTAGCCAACTCAGAACTGAAAGTAAAAATTAAATATCAGCAGGGTTTTTGATTGGTTTTTATTAATTTGGATATTAAGCTGAGCTGATTTGGAAAACGAGCTAAATGTATTTCTGAACATATGTATGTGTTATGTCTCACCTGTGCCCACGAGGTGAGAGTCCAAGTTTCCAAAGGAATATAAGCAAGCAGACAAGACCAGTAACGACAGGGTTAAATTCCTTTGGCTAGAGAAGTCCTTGGCAGTCTCCCACTAGCTGCCTGCCAAGTCTGATAATAAAACAAGAACATAAATCACAGGCAAACGCCAC
Source organism: Hydrophis major (assembly GCA_033807585.1). NCBI lineage: Eukaryota > Metazoa > Chordata > Lepidosauria > Squamata > Elapidae > Hydrophis > Hydrophis major. Next base: position 1,914,070 of record JAUCBL010000017.1, on the reverse strand, counting down.
ACACAGAATTTGTCGAAGCTTCTATCCCAAATTAACAAATTGTCCTGAACGGGAATCCAGAGCTAACATGCCCACTTTTATTCCCTGAGGGCTGTGTCAGTCTCTCATCTCAGTCCCTGATTTGTCCTTTCCTTCTACGTTGCATCTCACGCCTATGCCTGTGTCTTTGCCTCGCATCAAACCAACATTCCTCAGTTTGATCCTCAGCCAGAGGCTCCGCTACGCTCTCCTGATTATCTGTCAACACCTGAGGCACAACCAGGGAGGAAGGTCCTGGGGAGGAAGACAATTCCAAATCCTCCAGCAAAGCAGGCTCAAACCTCAGAGCCAAATCCTCCTCTTCCTCATTGCTCAAGTCTGTGTCTTCTAACAGAGCAGGCTCAAACCTCTGAGTCACAACATATATGTATGTATGTATGTATGTATATGGTATTCAGCTTTGTTCAGGTATTTTCCCACGTCATTATAGTTGTGCTTTTAAAGTTGTAGCAACATTTCGGCAGAATCTCATCTGCCATTATCAGGCTTCTGTATTGTGTTCGTCTGTGAGTCAGTCTTTCACAGCTGTGAAAGTCTTCAATGGCACCAAAACCCTAGCCACCATAGAAAATCCCAGCCACAGAATCATCAGAGAAGCCATAGAGATTGAAAAAAGACCAGAAAGCATGAACAGAAGAGATGATTCCACCAGGCTGTCAATAATTTGGAAGCCTGCACTCACAAACAAAAAAATCTCCACACCACAAGCCAGGCAAACACCTGGGCACAAACAGATCCCCCCTGATACCTCCAGCTCAAACACACCCCAACCAGGCACCCAGATGAAACCCAGCTTCCTAACGAATGATAGCCGTCCATTTACCCGAAGCCAAGCTGCACTAAAGGCCTCCAATAAAGTAACACAATGTTGCCAGCCAATCAAGATACAAAAAGAGCCCCCCCCCCCCAAAAAAAAACAGACAGAAGATACTAGTAGCAGAACACAGCAAACTCCAAGACCAATAAACACAGACCAAGACTCTCAACCAATCAGGAGGAAGAAAAAACCATTCTGACACAGCAATAGGCTGCCCCAAATTTAAATCTGAAACCACTGTAAAAGTCTGACTCACAAACACCATACAGAAGCCTGATGATGGCAGATGAGATTCTGCTGAAACGTTGCTACAACTTTAAAAGCACCACGTTTGAAAATACCCGAACAAAGCTGAATGCCAGACATGTAAGTACCCGCGAAAACTTAAGAAAACATATATATATATATATTCTCTCCCTATATATATCGCCTGCAGAATTGCATCTAAACTCAATGAGGGAAACTCCACTCGGCTTCTTCGGGGTGATGAGTTCAAATTTTGAAGAATGAATGAATCACCTACTTTGTGGAAGACCTTTTTTTTACAGACAACTGGGAACAGGTGTGACTACCTGTTTTTCAGCTCAAGAGGATTTATCCAGGCTGGTTCGCAGCTCTTTAAGCCAAATCGATCCTCTGTATTCCAAGGCAGTCTATATTCTGCCATCTGTCAGAAATGGTGTCGGGTCACTTTCTCGGGTGGGGGGGTTGGACTAGATGACCTCCAAGGTGCCTTTCCAACTCTGTTAATCTGTTAATGATGGATCTTGTTGTTTGATGGAGGTTGTGGGAGCTTCATCCCTGGAGGCTTTCAAGAAGAGACCGGATTGCCCTCTGTCAGAAATGGTGTAGGGTCTCCTGCTTGGGAGGGGGGGTTGGGCTAGATGACCTCCAAGGTCCCTTCCCACTCTGTTCATCTGTATCTCTCTGTATATATGAAATGGCACAGATGGGCCTCGACTTACAACCGCAGCTGAGCCTGAAATTCCCCTTGCTAACCCGAGAGAGTTAGTGAAGCAAACTTTACCTCCGTTTTACGACCTTTCTGGTCACGGGCTGTCAGCCTTCAAGATCTTCTACTTTTGCTTTGCATCTTTCGGCTGCCATAAGTAACGAGGGGAGGAGGGGGGATAAGTATGGGAAGCAAGCTGGAGGTGGTACAAACTGGCATTGTATAAACTGAGGGGGGGGGAAGAGCACATTCTTGCTTAGGTTTCTATTTCTTGCTTAGCTTTCTTTTCTCTGCATAGCTGCAAACCTTTATCAAAGTGTGCCAAGGTCAACGGACAGAAACTTCACCACCACCTGAAGATGTCCACATGATGACATTCACAACTTTTAATTGGAAGACCCATTTGAACTATTGGGGGTGGGATCAACTCCATCACTTTGTATATGTGATTTACGCGCCTAATTCCTCAGATTCAGAATTCTATGGTTGCTACCACTTCATTTCCAGTAAAATATCTTTTCTCTAATTAAAAGAGTCTAAGTATTTCTTTCTTGGATTTTGAATGGAGCACTGCCTGACACGGGCGATAAGTGAATCACAACGGTTGCTAAGTGAATTCACCCAGTTGTTAAGTGAGTCACCTGGTCGTTAAGCGAATCTGGCTTCCCCCGTGGACTTTGCTGGTCAGAAGGTTGCAAAAAGTGACACCCCCCCAGGGGACGTTGTGATCGTCGTAAATACAAGACAGCTGCCAAGCGTCCAAATTTGACTGTGGGGATGCTGAAGTGGTCATAAGTGTGAATAACAGTCCCAAGTTGCATTTTTTTCAGTGCCGTTGTAACTTCGGACAGTCATTGAATGAGAACCCTCCCAGAGAAGGGGGTTCACTGTCACTCTGTGTATTCTCAGAGTTGCTCTCGCCTGGGGGAGTTCCTGCAAGGGAGTTCAAGGACTGCAGGAGGTGGGTTCAGGTTCAGTCAGTGCGTGCCTTATGGGTTTCGTGGAGTGGCTTGATTGACTTTGTGATTAGCAGGGTGGTGGCAGCAGGGTTTGTGTGAGAGAGATGATGGGTGGATTGAAAGACAGATAGAGATGAGAGAGAGGGAGGAAGGAGGGAGAGAGGAGAGGGAGATGATGGATTGAAAGATGAGAGGGAGGGAAGGTGGGAGGGAAAGATGATGGATGGATTGAAAGACAGATGAGAGGGAGGGAGGGAGGAGACGGAGGGAGAGTTGGTGGATGGACTAAAAGACAGATGAGAGAGAAGGAGGGAGGGAGGGAGAGATGATGGATGGATTGAAACACTGATAGAGATGAGAGAGAGAGCAGAGGAGGGAGGAGAGGGAGGGAGAGAGAGATGATGGATGGACTGAAAGAGAGATGAGAGAGGGGGGAAGGAGAGAGGGAGAGGAGAGGGAGGGAGGGAGATGATTGAGGATTGAAAGACAGGTGAGAAAGAAAGGGAGAGGGAGGAAGGAAGACATGGATGGATGGATTGAAAGACAGAGATGAGAAAGGGGGAAGGAGGGAGAGGAGAGGGAGAGAGATATGATGGATGGATTGAAAGAGAGAGAGATGAGAGAGAGAGAGAGAAGGAGAGAGAAGGAGAGGGAAAGAGGGAGAGAAGTTGATTCAGCCACAATTTGAACCCAGTTTCAATTTCTCCCTGGCCTCTCGGGCCATGGAGAAGTCCAAATATGGAGTTGTCTTCCTGCTCCACCCATTGTCACGGATGATCCTTGATGGAGGCAAAGGCTGACCTCATCTACTCGGGTCCTTCTGGTGTGGTTGTTGTTGCAAGCGCCTTGTCCTGATCAAAACTCACTTTTATGGCACTTGCGGTATTCCTCCTGAGACAGTGAAACCGAGAGGATGACAGGCAGGCCCCTTTAGCCGAGTCCTCGTGATTGACAGTCATTAGGAAGTTGGGAGAAAAAATATCAAAACCGCTGACCCACAGGACAGAATTTACTCCTTGGGTGTGAGAAACACACAAAGCTGAAGAAAGTTAGATAGTTGGGGTGACTGGATTTGGGCTGTAAACCTCCTGATCGCCACTTGGGGGCAGTAAGAATTTAGGTTTATCCGCCTCTCTTTTCTGCCCTCTAGTGGAGGTGGGGATTTATGCAGGCTGGGTGTGAGAAATACACAAAGAGCAAGTGAGTTAGATAGTTGGGGTGATTGGAATCTGGATTGTAAATCTCCCGATCACCACAAGGTGGCACCAAGACTTTGGGTTACCCCATCTCTTTCCTGCCCCCTAGAGGAGATGGAGAGATTTGCAGGTGGGTGTGAGAAATACACAAAAACCAAAGGAGTTAGATATATGGAGTGACTGGATTTGGGCTGCACACCTCCAGACAGCCATTAGGGGGCATCAAGAATTTAGGTTTATCCATCTCTCTTTCCTTCCCCCTAGTGGAGATGGGGAGGTGTGCAGGCTGGCTGTGAGAAATATACAAAACCCAAGAGAGTTAGATATATGGAGTGACTAGAATTGGGGTGCAAACCTCCAGAATGCAACTAGGGGGTAGTAAGAGTTTAGGTTGCCCATCTCTCTTTCCTGCCCCCTGGTGGAGGTGGTGAGTATTGCAGGGTGTGTGTGAGAAATTCCCAAAGAGCAAGTGAGTTAGATTGTTGGGGGTGAGTGGATTTGGGCTGCAAACCTCCTGTTTGCCACTAGGGGGCAGTAAGGGTTTAGGTTAATCTGTTTCTCTTTCCTTCTGGCTGGGTGTGAGAAACACACAAAACCCGAGAAAGTTAGATAAAAAGGGTGACCAGATCTGGGCTTCAAATCTCTTGATTGTCACTAGGTGACACCAAGAGTTTGGGTTTGCCCATCTCTCTTTCCTTCCCCTTAGTGGAGATGGGGAGTTATGCAGGCTGGGTGTAAGTAATACACAAAGAGCAAGTGAGTTCGATAGTTGGGGTGAACAGAATCTGGATTCTAAATCTCCCAATCCCCACTAGGGGGCACCAAAAGTTTGGGTTATCCCATCTCTTTCCTGCCCCCTAGAGGAGATGGGGAGATTTGCAGGCGGGTGTGAGAAATACACAAAGCCCAAAAGAGTTAGATATATGGAGTGACTGGATTTGGGCTGCAAACCTCCAGACCGCCACTAGGGATCAGCAAGAGTTTAGGTTTATCTGTCTCTCTTTCCTTCCCCCTAGTGGAGATGGGGAGTTTATGCAGACTGGGTATAAGAAATACACAAACAGCAAGTGAATTCAATAGTTGGGGTAACTGGATTTGGGCTGCAAACCTCCTGATTGCCACTAGGGGGTTAATCCATCTTTCGTTCCTTCCCCATAGCCGAGATGGGGAGTTATGCAGGCTGTGTGCAAGACATACACAAAACCCAAGAAAGTTAGATTCAAAGGGTGACCAGATCTGGGCTTCAAATCTCTTGATCGCCACTAGGTGGCACCAAGAGTTTGGGTTTGCCCGTCTCTCTTTCCTGCCCCCTGGTGGAGATGAGGAGATTTGCAGGCTGGGTGTGAGAAATACACAAAGAACAAATGAGTTAGATAGTTGTCATGCCAACACAGTGACCAGATCTGAGCTGTAAATTTCCCAATCGCCTGCCCCCAAGTGGAGACAAGCAGATTTGCAGGCTAAATGTGAGGAACACACAAAGCGCAAGAGAGAGATAGGTCCTGGTCCTTGACTTATAACAGTTTGATTCACTTAACAACCATGTTACTTAGAACTGCAGCATTTCACTTAACGCTGGCAAGAACGATCATAAAAAGGGAGCAAAAACCCATTTCATGACCAATGTCACTTAATAACATACATTTTGGGCCCAATGGTGGTCGTAAGTTAAGAACTACCTGTATTTTCCAGATTATGGGGGGGAGGGGGCCTCAGGAGAGAGGAGTGTATCTGTGATTTATATTTTTGTCTAAAAACCAGGGTTTATTCACTTTATGACCACCACAAGTGATTCATTATGGTCGTAAATCAAGGACTTCCTGTATTTGTTCCATTTTTCTTGCATTGGTCATGTTTCTCAGACCAGGATGCCTTCCCTGAGGTCTCAGCCCATGAGGCTGACTACCTGAATGATAGTTTACATAAATGTTTTTACAGAGAAATATGTATGTATGCATGTATGTATGTTTCTGCTTCCAATCCGTCCCGGGGTTGGCTGTGGGAGGCATGTGGGGAAATCCACTCCAGGTTTTCCAATTCTGCTTCCAATCTGTCCCTTGGTTGACAGGGCATGTGGGGAAATCCAGTCCAGGTTTTTCTGGTGAACCACTCCCTGAAGCCTAGCTGGTGAGTGAATTAGCTTCAGAGAAAACCCGGGGTGGATTTTAGCTGTGGATTCAGAGGTGTAATTTTGCCCATGGCCTCTAGATGTCAGACTCGCCGCAAATTTAGGTTATTTACAAAATTTAGGTTATTTACAGAATTTATTTACAAAATTTCCTGAAACTTCCCTTTCTAATATTAATGAGAATAATGCAATGCCAATCAGAATAGAGTTGGAAGGGACCTTTGGAGGTTTTCTAGTCCAACCCCTGCTCAAATGTTTGCACAAAGGGGACTAATTACAAGATATGAGTGTGGCACACTCTAATTGGCAAGTACAGGGGAAACCTTGTTTTGTAATATTTGAAATGAAGAGGAATTTGGTTTTTTTGGAAATGATGAAATAAAAATATGTGATGAAATAGTAAACAGTACAGATAAAAGTATAAGTATAGTTATTATGAAGGTATGAAAATTTTGAAAGGGAAAGGAAAGAGACTAAGAAATGAATGGGAAAGCTACAAAATAAGCCTGAAAAAAATTAATAGAGAATATACAAAATAGTGGTAAGATATGAAATTAAATATGAAGGATGAATATGTAACTGAGATTATATCTGTATGGAGATATGAAAACCTGGAACTAGGCTGCTCACTAAAAAGAGATGTTTTATTTCTTTTTGTTTTGCTGAAAACTCAAATAACATTTTATTTTAAAAAAATGTTTGCACATCTGGATTGCAAATATACTTTGATTTTTTTTTAGCATCCCTACAAAAGGGCTGGATATTTGCAAGGTTTGCCAATTACTGGAATAAATTGGAATTTTATTACACAGATGCTGCAATTTTTTTTTTGCTATAAGACAATGTTTTTTCTAAAACTTGGCAAGTTTAAGACAGGTGTGCTTCAACTCCCAGAATTCCCCAGCCAGCAGGGGGCTGGACTAGAAGACCTCCAAGGTTCCTTTCAGCTTTTATTCTATTCTATTTTCTATTCTATTCGAAAGAAAGAAAGAAAAAGGAAGGAAGGAAAGGAGACAGGAAGAGATGGATGGATGGATGGAAGGAAGGAAGGAAGGAAGGAAGGAAGGAAGGAAGGCACTTATCTGAAATGGTATATATAGGTTCTCCTGCTTTAGCAGGGGGCTGGACTAGAAGATCCCTTCCAGCTTCTATTCTATTCTATTCTATTCTATTCTATTCTATTCTATTCTATTCTATTCTATTCTATTCTATTCTAGTTTTGAGAATCACTGCTGTAGGGCTACCAGATCTAGAATAGAACAACAGAGTTGGAAGCGATCTTGGAGGTCTTCTAGTCTAACCCCCTGCCTAGGCAGGAAACCCTACACCACTTCAGACAAATGGTTACCCAACATCTTTTTAAAAACTTCCAGTGTTGGAGCATTCACAACTTCTGGAGGCAAGCCGTTCCACTGATTCATTGTTCTAACTAAACATTAGATTTCAGTAACAGCCACAATCCTAAATCTGTATTTCAGCTTTTGCAATTTTAATCTCTTTTTTTATAGTTAGAATTGTTCTTACCTCTCTATTTTGACTTTATTGCCAGCCACCCAGAATTACTTTCCAGAACAAGATCAGTGAAATATAAATTCAATAATCACCCTAACCCCGAAGAATTTCAACTATTTTTATTTTTATTCTATTTTGCTGGCGTCTTTTCAAAGCTGTAGAGCAGAATTCTGTCAATAATTCCATTTTTAACAATGAAATAACCCTTGGAGCTGGCCTTACTTTTGAAAAAAAATGAATAGAGGATTTGCAAGGTGCTAATCTGTAAATTCTTTAAATGGAGATGATGGAAGGGTTAGGCGGTTTAATCTGAAATTGTATAGGTTCCCCTGCTTGAGCAGGGGCTGGACTAGAAGACCTCCAAAGGTCCCTTCCAGCTTTGTACACAGTGCAGAGTCACTGCAGTTATTCATTTAGTGACCATTCCAAGTTTACAATGGCACTGGAGAAAAAAAAGCGACTGTTTCACACTTAACGACTGTTGCAACTTCCCCCACAGTCACGAAATTCAGACGCTTGGCAATGGACTCATACTTATGATGGTCGTGGTTGAACCAGGGGTGGGATTCAAATTTCTGAACAACTGGTTCTGTGGGCGTGGCCTAATTTGTGGGTGTGGCTTGGTGGTCACATGACTGGGTGGGTATGGTTTGCTGACTGGGTGTGGCTTGGTGGTCACATGACTGGGTGGGTGTCTTGTATGTAAATATTGTAAAAATTTAATTTTTTATTAAAAAAAGAGCAACTTTTACCCAAAATCAGGCAAAGGCAGGCAGATTGAGTGGGTCGCAGAATCACAGATTCACTTAGAAATCTACCTTACTGCAATCTGCTACCTGAGTCTGCGCTGAAAAATAGAAGCTTCAGTCCTCCCTCCCTCCTTTCCTTCCCTCCCTCCCCTCCTTTCTCTGTCCTTCCTCCCTCATTTCCCTCCCTCCCACCTCTTTTTTCCCTCCCTCCCTTCTCTGTCCTTCTTCCCTTCCCTTCTTTCTTTCCTTCCCCCTTCTTTCCCTCCCTCCCTCCCTTCTCTGTCCTTCCTCCCTCATTTCCCTCCTTTCTTTTTTCCTCCTCCCTCCCTCTCTTCCCATCCCTCCCTCCCTTCTCCGTCCTTCTTCCCTCCCTCCCTTTTCTTTCCTTCTTTCCTTCCTTCCCTCCCTCCCTTCTCTGTCCTTCCTTCCTTCCTTCCTTCCTTCCTTCCTTCCTTCCTTCCTTCCTTCCTTCCTTCCTTCCTTCCTTCCTTCCCTCCCTCCCTTCCAAAACATGGGGATGGGAACACGGATGCTCCTGGAGACCCCCTGCCCCTTGGCCCACCACCAACTTCCCATCTATGCCAGCCAAGGGGAGACCCTAATGCAACTTTCCAGAGATTAAAACAAAAAACAAAAAAACAACCCAACAACAACCCCAAACAAACCCAAGTTTATTTTTCTTGGGCAGAAGGGCCAGTTCCCAGGAAGGGCAGGGAGGAGTTTTAGGGGTTTTTTTGGTGCTGCTTCTGGGTTTATCTGAGCATGACAAATGCATTGGCCCACCACTTGGCTCAGGTTGTGCCTACAGGCACAAACACACACACACACACAAAGAGACCTTAAGTGACCTTGAGAGAGGCTCAAGGGTGGTTTGCAGGCAGGTGGAAGGAAGCACTGTGTGTGTGAGTGTGTGTGTGTGTGTGTGTGTGTCATTGCTATCCAGGAGAAACAAAACATACTTTGAACACTTTGAAAAAACAAACAAATTTTTCGTCTCTGCCTGAGTCTGCCGTGTGCCTGAGCACACTGCTTTGGGAGGGGCTTCGGTTGTGCAGAAAAGGCCATCTTAAGAGATTGCCTAAAATAGACAAAAATGCAAAACGACTCACGAAAAGACAGTCCCTCTGAGCACGCGCAGGGAGCCTTTCCACCCCCGCTTCCCCCACTTAACTGGACAGATAACGGTGAGGCTGAACTAGGAACAGCTCTGCTTCCCAAGAGAAGAGGGTGACTTTGCGGCCCATGGAGGTCAATTCCCAGAATTCCTGAGAAAAGAAAGAAAGAGAGGGAGAGAGAGAAAAAGAAAGAGAAAGAGAGAAAGAGAAAGAAAGAGAAAGAGAAAAAAAGGGAGAGAGAAAGGGAAAGAGAAAAAAGAGACAACGAAAGAGAAAGACAGACAGAAAGAAAGAAAAAGAAAGAAAGAGAGAGAGAGAAAGAAAGAGAAAAAGAGAAAGAAAAGAGAAATAATGAGTCCTCATCTTATGTCGGTTCATTTAATGACCGTTTAAAGTTAGGACATCACTGGGAAAAAAAGGAGCGTTTTTCATACGACTGTTGCAGCAGTATCCCATGGTTGCGCAATCAAAAATTTGGGATGCCAGGCAACTGACTCGTATTTACGATGGTCCCGGTGTCCCCTTTCGTGACCCCCCCCCCAACGAGCAAAGCCAGCGGGGAAAATCACTCCCTGAACAACCGTGCTCCTCATTGAACAGGGGCAGTGATTCGCTTAACAATGGGGATGAACCACGTCATTCAAAATGGGACAAAACTTGAGGCACAAATGTCTCCCTTAGCGATAGAAGTTTGGGTCTCGATTGTGGTCGTAAGTCGAGGACTGCCTGTACCTTTAAACCCCCCCCCCACACACACAGCAGGCAGGAAAAGGGGGGGTTAACTGGGGGGGGGGTTCAGAACCCACTCTCTTCTATTATTTATTCAATTTTAATTTTAAAATTATTTAATTTATGAGCCAACAAAAAAGATAACAGATCCCCCCCCCATTTGGTTTTATAGCTTTGGAGAATAGCAGCGAATACAGGCCGTCCCTCACTTACAACACCTTGTTTAGTGACCGTTTGAAGTCATAACCTCACTGGGGGGAAAAGGGTTTTTTTTTTTCCACAATTAACGACCAACATTCGGACACTTGGCAAGCAACTCGTAGTTATGATGGTCACAGCATTGTGGGGGTGGGCTTTGCGACCAGTGAGGAAGTTGGATTCACTTAATGACCAGATGACTCAGCTGTGCCGCGATTTCCTTAACGACGGCCAGGATAGACGCAACATGGGACAAAACCTCACCATCTTGCTGAGCAGCATCCATTTTGGGCCTCCCTTGCGGCTGTAAGTTGGAGGAACATAGAAACAGACACCAAGAAAGAGTTTCTACAACACCCCCCACCCCAGCAAAGGGAAAAAAAAACAGTTTCTAGGCTTCCCCTGCCAACTTTTCAGGGGCTTGTGAAAAGGTGAAGCGATGGCTCTCCCTAGGTTTGCATCCAGCCCTCTCATCTGGATTGGCCAAACTGCAAGTCCTCAAGGAGGTTGCCATTGGCTAGTCCTCAAAGGGGCCAAGTTGCAAGGAAAGGCACTCTGCACGGACTCAGATGCTTCCTGGGGCTCCCAGGGGCTTCAGATCAGCCCCTCCCCTATGGAGTCCATTAAGGGGGTGGCACACACACACACACCCAACTCACTCACTCCTTCCCTCCCTCCGGATTAACTCCTTCCCCTGCTTACATTTGCCCGAAGCTTCCTGGTTCTCACTTTATCCCCTAATATGGACTTCTTCGGTGACATGGGCGCGCTCTATTTGGGGAAAGAGACGCCCGAGGCTGTCCTATACCTCACTCCCCCATCCCCCCAATCTGATGGCCCACCCCCCCAAATACCCTTTCCCACAAGGAAGGAGTTTCAAAGAAAGTACTTAAGAGAGAGAAAGCAATAGGGAGAAAAAAAAATCAAAATTGCAATATTTTGGGGTGCCCCTTTCTATTGCAAAAAGGATAGCAAATTTCCTGAAGAGTGGGGGGCCTTCAGGGGAGGGGTCTCCACCCCATCTTTTAAACTCTCTGCTCCCAGAAGTGCAACAGGGAAAGAAAAGTGAATTTCCTACTTCGAGCCAGGCAGTGGAAAATAATGCATGAATGCACACAAACCCAACAAACACACATAGATAAATTATATTTTTATACAACTGGGTGAATTTTCTGTCTCAGGCAGGAAGCCCCAAATATATCAGAGAGGTTCTTCAGGGCACAAAAATACACAAATGCACACAAATTCACCACACACACACATACACTTGTGCCAATATACATGTTCTGTTGCAGGCAGGAAGCCTCCAATATGTCAGGTTCTTGAGGGCAGAAAAATACACAAATGCAAACAAACTCACAACACACACAAACATACACTTGTGCAAATAAATTGATTTTCTATATCAGGCAGGAAGCCTCCAATATATCTGACAGTTTCTTCAGGGCACACAAATACACAAATGCACACAAACTCACCACACACGCACATACACTTGTGCAAATATACATGTTCTGTTTCAGGGAGCAAGCCTCCAATATGTCAGAGGGTCTTCAGGGCACAAAAATACACAAATGCACACAACCTCACAACACACACACAGCTATGCAAATATACAGGTTCTGTTTCAGGGAGCAAGCCTCCAATATGTCAGAGGTTCTTCAGGGCACAAAAATACACAAATACACACAAACTCACCACACACACACACATACACTTGTGCAAATGTACATTTTCTATTTCAGGCAGGAAACCTCCAATATGTCAGAGGTTGTTCAGGGCAGAAAAATACACAAATGAACACAAACTCACCACACACACACACACATACACTTGTGCAAATATACATTTTCTGTTGCAGAGAGCAAGCCTCCAATATGTCAGAGGTTCTTCAGGGCACAAAAATACACAAATGCACCGAAGTCAGAACACACACACTATAGAGTTGTAATTGCAGGAATGTTGGAATCTTGGATAGCAAACCTCAGAGAAAGAATGTTTCCAAGCAAATACAACTCAGGCAAACAAAGTCACTCATCAAAAGGAGGATTAGAGAGAGGAAGTAAACATATGTTGGACTTTCACTAGAGATCATTAATTGTGTTAGTTACTATGCTGAACAATAACAAAAGTCAAGCAGTAACCAAAGTTAACCAATGTTGGAGGATAATTAAAAATGTGTATAAATGCAAGACTAGACTCCAATAAAGTTCATCATGATTCAGTTGATCATGATCAAGCACCTCGACTGCCTCATCATTACAACAAGTGCGCCCGAACAGGGACCCTCTTACTTCATCCAGCAAGGATTTGGTGCACCTTCAACCCTTTGTGGTTTCTTCAACCTTTTTGGTTTCTGTAAGTATGGGGTCTTTGCTTTCTGAGGAACAAAGGAAGCATGTAGACGAATTAGGCTATTTGTTGAAGAAAAATAATACTGAGGTACCACAGAAAAATCTCTTAAGGCTGGTCCAGGAGATTGCAGCTCAGTGCTTATGGTATCCAGAAGAGGGGTCTTTAAAATTAACTGATTGGGAATGTATAGGGAAAACATTGCATACTGAACCTAGAGCAAAAATAGAAGTTTTGCAGGTGTGGCATTCATGTAGGCATGCAATTGAAAAATTTGGTCACAATGAACTTTCTCTTTTAACACCTCTACCTTCAGGTTATACTAATGCTGTCATTTATCCTCCTTCTTCACCTGAATATATGTCTTCAATTCCCTCAGCTCCTGGAGATACAGGGCAAAAGCCTCCTGACTCTATTGTTCAGTCTTCTTTTCAGAAAATGGTTGAGAACTGTACAAAGGATGCCTCTGTCTCAGGAACAGAACTTGCAGAATTACTGTCTGTTTGTCCAGTACAATATCATCCTGGTCAGGGGCCACAGCTTGGACTGCAAGTAGCAGAATGGGAGGGCCTGCCTTATCAGATCTTAAGAGAGTTTAAAAAAAGCAGTTACAGACTATGGGATTAGTGGTAATTTTACAAGAGGACTTGTAGAAGGAATAAAAAATGGTTATACAAAGATTCCTGAAGGTTGGAAGCAAATATCACTTGACTCCTTCAGCAGTCTCTCTCACTCCTCCCCAGCCACAGCTGGTAGCGCTGGGATTGATTTAATCACTCAAGAGGAAATTGAGTTTAAATTTCCCTTGGAAGTTAAAATAGTTCCATCTCAATTTAAAGGACCTCTTCCTTCAGGATTAGTTGGATTAATTTTGCCTCGTTCTTCTGCACACAAAAAGGGCTGTTTTGTTGTGCCTGGGGTAATAGATTCAGATTACACTGGTATCATTATGATTCAGATTTGGGTGAATCTTCCTCAAGCTCTTCCTTGTAATTCTTCTGTTGTTCAATTGTTTCTTATTCTGCATGAAAATCGATCTCCTGGTATAGGTAATCGTGGGGATGCAGGATTTGGATCAACTTATTTATCTGTAGGCTTACTTCATCAGCTGAACTCCTCTCTCTTCCTTAATAAACAACCATTTCAAGGGTTATTGGATACTGGAGCCGATGTTACTGTCAACTCCTCTTTACAGTGGCCAGTACAGTGGCCAAAAATGACAGTTTCTTCATTGTGGGGAATAGGAGGTTCTACAGCTGCTTGGCAGAGTGTTCAAGAAATTAATGTTACAACATCTGCTGGCAAGTCCTTTTTCCTACAACCATACATTCTAGATATTCATACTAATATTTGGAGCCATGATATCCTTTCTCTTCTTAATGCTCATTTGATTCTTGATGATGGCTCTTCCTCTTAAATGGCTCTGTTCTATGCCAGTTTGGGTGGAACAATGGCCATTATCAAGGGAAAAACTTGCTGCTTTACAACAATTGGTTCAAGAACAATTGGCTGCTGGTCATATAGAACCTTCTACTAGTCCTTGGAATACTCCTGTTTTTGTTATAAAAAAGAAAATGGGAAATAGTGCCTCCTGCAGGATTTAAAAGAAATTAATAAATGTTTCCAACCCATGGGTCCTTTACAATGTGGTCTACCAAATCCTAACTTAATTCCTAACTTTTATAAATTATTGGTAGTAGATTTTAAAGACTGCTTTTTTACTATACCTTTGCAGCCTCAAGACAAAGAAAAATTTGCATTTACTGTCCCAGTTTTTAATAATTGCATGCCCACAAAACGATATCATTGGTGCGTGTTGCCTCAGGGAATGCTTAATTCCCCTACACTTTGTCAATATTTCATGGATAATGCTCTTCAACCCTTTAGGAATAAATTTCCTTCCTATTTAGTCTATCATTATATGGATGATATATTGATAGCAGCCCCAGATTTTGATGAATCTAAATTGTTAAAAGAGTTAATGGATATTGTGGCACAACAGGGATTGTATATAGCCTCAGACAAAATTCAAAAGGTAGAACCTTATACCTACTTAGGACATAGAATGTTGCATAATTGCTCCATTCCAATTCTTCCTGAATTACAAGTACAGAAATTATATACCTTAGTACAATGGCAAAAATTACTTGGCATTATTAATTGGGCACACCCATTCTTGTACATTACAGCTGGTGATATGTTGCCCTAATTTCAGTCTTTGAAGGGAGCACAATCACCAGGAGATCGAGTTGTATTAACTGATCTTCAAAGAACATGCCTTCAAGAAATATTGAATAAGTTTAAGCATCGATATGTGGACAGGATAACATCCTTAACAATCGGACTTTTTTTAGCTTTTCTTCCTACTGCACCCTTACCCACAGGATGTCTTTATTCTAATGCCTCTCCACAAGTAGTCAACATTCGTGAATGGATTAATTTGTCAGCTACTCCACCTAGAAACATTTATCCTTATCACTCAGCATGAGAAGATTTGATTATTAAAGGTTGTAAATGAGCCTTACATCTTACAGGACATAGCTTTCACTCGTACAAAAGTTGAACATGAGCATTTGATGATGATTTCAGAATCATATCAGATAGCCTTTTCTCAATATGTGGGAAACTTATTGTATTCTTTACCCAAGGATCCTAGAATAGTGGTTACTACTACTTTAAATCCGGCCTTTTCTTCCATTTTTTTCTGAAATCCTATTTCTAAAGCTCTTACAGTCTTTACTGATGGCTCACCTACAAGGGGTGTGGTCGTCTGGCAGATTCAACAACAATGGTATTCTAAATTTACTGCCACGCAGACTTCAGCTCAACGTGCTGAGCTGGCTGCTGTGATTTTGGCTTTACAATTGTTCAGTGACCAACCTATTAACTTGATTGTTGATACCCAATATGTGTATTTAGCTATGCAATATCTTCCTTTTTCTTATTGTGCTCTCTCTTTGGATAAGAATTTGTTATCCTTGTTTTTATCTTTAAATAATAGTTTGGAAACTCGCTTGTATTCTTTGTATGTAGAACACATTCGAAGTCATACTCCCTTTTCTAATGCCTTGACTGAAGGAAATCAGAAGGCAGATGAATCCTTAAAGGATGTTATTTCTCATTGCCTATCTTCTTTTGCTATAATGGCTCGGCCTTCTCAGTTGAAAACTGACAATGGCCTCGCTTATATTAGTAAGGAATTTCAAACCTTTTGTCAGAAATGGAATATTACTTTAGTGCACGGAATTCCTTATGACTCTCAGGGTCAAGCTATAGTTGAGCGAGCTCATCGTACTTTAAAGGCATTGCTTCAAAAACAATTACAAACTGAGTCTGGCCCTTACCATCTGCGAAAGATTCAAAATCTCATTGCTGTAGCATTATATACTTGGAATTATTTAACCTTTTTAGATTCTCTTGCAGACTCATCTGTTAATTTGCATTTTCGAACTACTGAATCTTTAGCAAGGCCTTTGGTAAAGTATCGCCAAGCTCCAGATCCAACCTGGAAAGGCCCTACACCGCTGATCACCTGGGGTTGTGGTTACGCTTCCATGGAAGATCCTTCTACTGGACAAGCAGTGTGGGTTCCAGCACGCTGTGTTTGTCTGTATCATGGCATGGCATCAGGGCCTTCACAACCTGATTCCGGATTTCAATCTTCATCTGAACACAGAAGTCCAGCTTCCAAGCTCGAAGTGCCCACTTGGGGCCAGGTTAAATCTACTACATATCAAGCTGAACAACAACTGCAACAGGCCTCATTACCTCAGACTCCTGAAAATCTTGTTGCTGCTGTTTTTGCTATTATTACTGCTAACTCTGTTACAATTTTACTTTGTATTTTCTTGTTTGTGTTTCTTCTCAAAATGACACTTCTGTGGTTCGTCTTAACCCTAATTTGTGGGTTTGTCATGCCCAATACATGTTTATGACCCATGGCACAAATATGCAATTGAATTCTGTCCGTTGGCATTACTTGAAAGTTAGTTAATATACAAGGGGTCTGTGTTTCTGTTGTCATGCTAAAGACACTTGGCTTCATAATTGGTCTGATTATGATGCTGCTCAGCACATATTAAAAAAGCTAGGGAATTATAGTTATTGTTCTGACTACTATTGGTTGTCAGGTACCTTTAATTCTTCTTTGTATGGACTTAGTATAGCTCCTGATATGTATCCTGACAATTTTCCTATTTTTAATGCCTCTGATCAATCTAATACAGGATTGATATGCGCTGGTTGGCAGCTTAAGGATCATAATATGTGGTTCTTTTTTGATAAATATGCTACTAATGTTCATCCTCAGAATTTTTCATTCTTTGAATAAAACTATTGAGGATGAGCTTGCCAATTTACAATCATACATTCAAAATAATGTCCATGCTCAGTACTCACCTTTTGAGTGGCTAACCAATTGGCTCCCTGATTGGTCTTGGCTCAGACAGTTTTTCTTTTATGTTATTATTATTATTATTGTATTAATTGAAACCTGTTGTTTTATTCAATGTATTCCAAATTTATTCACATTGTTTTGTCCTGCTTTCCCCTCTCTTACTCCTTTACAATTGCGATACATTATATCAATCTTTGAATCCTCCATTTAAAATAAAAAGTGAGGGTATGTAGAGTTGTAATTGCAGGAATGTCCTTATCTTGGATGGCAAACCTCAGAGAATGAATGTTTCCAAGCAAATACAACTCAGGCAAACAAAGTCACTCATCAAAAGGAGGATTAGAGAGAGGAAGTAAACATATGTTGGACTTTCACTAGAGATCATTAATTGTGTTAGTTACTATGCTGAACAATAACGAAAGTCAAGCAGAAACCAAAGTTAACCAATGTTGGAGGATTACTAAAAATGTGTATAAATGCAAGACTAGACTCCAATAAAGTTCATCATGAATCAGTTGATCACGATCAAACACCTCGACTGCCTCGTCATTACAACAAAACACACATACACTTGTGCAAATATACATTTTCTGCTTCAGGGAACAAGCCTCCAATATGTCAGAGGTTGTTCAGGGCACAAAAATAGACAAATGGACACAAACTCACCACACACAAACACATAAACTTCTGCAAATGTACATTTTCTGTTTCAGGGAGCAAGCCTCCAATATGTCAGATGGTCTTCAGGGCACAAAAATACACAAATGCACCCAAACAAAAAACACACAGTTATGCAAATGTACATGTTCTGTTTCAGGCAGGAAACCTCCAACATGTCAGAGGTTGTTTAGGGCCAAAAAATACACAAATGCACACAAACTCACAACACACAGTAACATACACTTGTGCAAATATACATTTTCTGTTTCAGGGAGGAAGCCTCCAATATGTCAGAGGTTCTGCAGGACACAAGAATAAACAATACTCACAGAGCTATGCAAATATACATGTTCTGTTTCAGGCAGGAAACCTTAAATATGTCAGAGGTTGTTCAGGGCAGAAAAATACACAAATGCATACAAACTCACCACACACACACATACACTTGCGGAAATATACATTTTCTGTTGCAGGGAGAAAGCCTCCGATATGTCAGAGGTTCCTCAGGGCACAAAAATACACAAATGCACACAACCTCAGAACACACACACACCTATGCAAATATGCAGGTTCTGTTTCAGGCAGGAAGTCTCCAGATTCCAACTCCCAGATTTCCCTTGCTGTCCATGTTTCAATGACCTTTGAACTCCAATTCCCAGAATTCATTTGCCGGCCATGTTTCAATAACCTTTGGACTCCGACACCTAGAACTCCCTTGCTGGCCATGTTTCAATAACCTGTTTACTCCAACTCCCAGAATTCCCTTGCCGGCCATGTTTAAATTACCGTTGGACTCCAACTCCCAGAATTCCCTTTCCGGCCATGTTTCAATGACTTTTGGACACCAACTCCCAGAATTCATTTGCCGGCCATGTTTCAATAACCTTTGGACTCAAACTCCCAGAATTCCTTTGCTGGCCACGTTTCCATGACCTGTGGACTCCAACTCCCAGAATTCTCTTGCCGGCCATGTTTAAATTACCTTTGGACTCCAGCTCTGAGAAATCCCTTGCCGGCCATGTTTCAATAACCTTTGGACTCCAACTCCCAGAATTCCTTTGCTGGCCAAGTTTCCGTGACCTTTGGACACTGACTCACAGAATTCTCTTGCCGGCCAAGTTTCAATAACCTGTGGACTCCAAATCCCAGAATTCCCTTGCTGGCCATGTTTCAATGAGCTCTGGACTCCAATTCCCAGAATTCCCTTGCCAACCATGTTTCAATAACGTTTGGACTCCAACTCCCAGAATTCCCTTGCCGGCTATGTTTCAATAACGTTTGGACTCCAACTCCCAGAATTCCTTTGCTGGCCAAGTTTCAGTGACCGTTGGACTCCAACTCCCAGAATTCCCTTTCCGGCCATGTTTCAATGAACTTTGGACACCAATTCCCAGAATTTCCTTGCCAGCCATGTTTCAATGAGCTCTGCACTCAAACTCCCAGAATTCCCTTGCCGGCCATGTTTCAATAACGTTTGGACTCCAACTCCCAGAATTCCTTTGCTGGCCATGTTTCAATAAACTGTGGACTCCAAATCCCAGAATTTCCTTGCTGGCCATGTTTCAATGAGCTCTGGACTCCAACTCCCAGAATTCCCTTGCCGGCCATGTTTCAATAACGTTTGGACTCCAACTCCCAGAATTCCCTTGCCGGCCATGTTTCAATAAACTGTGGACTCCAAATCCCAGAATTTCCTTGCTGGCCATGTTTCAATAAACTGTGGAATCCAACTCCCAGAATTCCCTTGCCGGACATGTTTCAATAACCTTTCTGCTCCAACTCCCAGAATTCCCTTGCTGTCCATGTTTCAATGACCTTTGGACTCCAACTCCCAGAATTCCCTTGCTGTCCATGTTTCAATAACCTTTGTACTCCAACTCCCAGTCATACGCAAAGGCTTGCAATTTAAATTCCTCCTTTTTAACTTTCATTCCTTTTATATTTTTGTCCTCTCTAATATTTCTATTTAACACTTCCAAGGTCAATACAAATAACAAAGGAGATAATGGGCATCCTTGTCTTGTAGCTTTTTTAATATTGACAGAGTCTGTGAATTCTCCATCTATCATTACTTTTGCCGTTTGCTTATAATATATGGCTTCTATTGCTTGGATGAATTTTCTAGCAAAGCCCATCTGTTCCAATAATAATAGCATAAATCTCCAATTCACATTATCAAATGCCTTTTGGGCATCTAGGAATATCAAAGCCATTTGTTTTTCAGGATGCGCCTCATAATATTCCAAAGTGTCCAGGATTACCCTCATATTGTCTTTAATTTGTCTCTTTGGCAGAAATCCATTCTGATCAGGGTGAATAAAGTTGTTTAAGTATTTTTTAAGTCTTTCTGCCAAAACTGAAGCAAAGATTTTATCGTCTGCATTCAATAAAGAAATAGGTCTATAGTTCTTAATTTGTAATGTTTCGGCCCCTTCTTTTGGGATAAGTGTAATATTTCCTCATCAAGATCCTCCTGTTTATATAATTGTCCATAAAAGTCTCGAATGATTGCCTTTTTCTCCTTATTACCATAACAGATTTGACCTTGATCATCTATTAACTGTAATATTTTCCTTGATTCTTTCTCTTTTCTCAGTTTATATGCGAACCATCTACCTGGCCTATTTGCATCTTCAAAATAGTTCTGTTTAGCACTTCTAATTTTTTGTGCCAGTTCTTCTTTCTCTACTTGATCCATTTTATGTTTGATTATGTCCATTTTAAGTTTAATATCTTTTTTCTCTGGCATTTTCTGTAATTCTTTTTCCAGTTTTTTATGGTCATATTCTCGAGCTTTAATCGTTTGCCTCTTCCTAATGTTCTTTTTCTTTGTATAGTCAATTATTAATCCTCTTGCATATGCCTTCATTGTGTCCCAAACATTCTGTATTGAAGTATCTTCTTTTTTATTTTCACTAAAGAAGAAGGCCAATTCTTTTTCCATCCATTGTGTAAAATCTTTTTCCTTTAGAATAGTATTGTTTAATGTCCATTTGGATCTTCTTTTTTGTCCTTTCCATTTAATTGTCATTGGATTATGGTCTGCCCATGTACTTGTTTCAATATTTATTTCTTGAATATTAGATATTAGTTCTGTTGAGATCCAAATCATATCTATTCTGGACCATGATAAATGTCTATTTGAATAAAAAGTATATTGTTGAGTTTTAGCATTTCTTTCTCTCCATATATCTTTTAAATTTAATTCATCTATCATTTTAAAAAAAGATTTGGGGAGAATCTTTCTATTTTGTCTTGATGCTGTCGCTGTATAATCCAGTTTATTCTCTACAATTCCATTGAGATCTCCCATCATAACTATGTTAGAGTAGTCCAATCCCATTGTTTACATTTGTAATTTTTTATAAAATTCTTCTTGTTCATCATTCGGGGCATAAATTGCAACCAGGAGTGTTTTTGTATTATTATTCACTATTTCAACTATTAATACTCTTCCGTCTTCATCAGTATAAATCAGTTTTGCTGGAATGGTTTCTTTGATGTACAAAACCACTCCTCTTTTCTTACAATGAGTCAAAGAAGTAAAAATTTTCCCCAATTTTGGTCTTATCAATAATTGTTGATATTGTTTTTTAATATGCACTTCTTGTAAGCAGATTATGTCAAATTTTAACTTCTCTAATTTATGAAGAATTTTTCTTCTTTTAATAGCTGAATTCAGTCCATTTATATTCATAGAAATCAATTTTTTTTCCTCCATGGTTATATTTTGTGTTTGGGTCTGACAGCTCTTGTAGATCGTACTTCCCGTTGTTCTTTGGTCACCACTTGTCCACCTACTGCACCTTCTTCTTTTCCCCTCCCCATTTGATCCTCTTGAAGTTCCGTTGAAATGATCTCTTTTTCTGTTTCTATTTCTCTTCTTTCGAAGAATTCATTGTAGAATATTTCTGCTTTCTCAATTGAATCAATTCTATGTCTCTGTTCTTGCCATGTAAACATTAATCCTTCTGGGATCAACCATCTGTAATTCACCTCTTTTTTCAATAACATTTTGGTCAGGAATCGATAGTCTCTTCTCATCTCTCTCACTTTTCTGGGTACTTGTTTTAAGACCACAATCTCTTTGTCTTTATATTTCAACACCTTCTCTCTTGCCACTTGTAACATTTGAGTTTTAATAGTTTTTTTTGGTAAATCTGACATGGACCTCTCTTGGTAATTGGTTCCTCACCGTATATCTTGTGAAGACTCGATATATCTCATCTACTCCATCCATCATCTTTTCCTCTGTTATTTCCAGAGCTCCAGCCAGAATTTCGATCATTACTGCAGCCAATTTTTGTCCTTTTTCTTCCTCAATATTTTGGAATCTGAGATAAAATTCTGACCTGTCCATCTCCCACTTCAACATCCCACTTTTATCTTGTTCAATCATTGTTAATCTGCTATTAATATTTCCAATTGTCTCGTCTCTTTGTTTGTCTTTCTCTTCTATTTTTTGGAGTCTCTGATCATATTTCACCATCATTTGTTGAATATTTTCAATTTTTTCATCAATCTTCCCAATTCTTTGGTCAATACTCTCTGTTCTTTGTTCAATACTCGTTTTAAGTTCTTGAATTCCTTGCATAACCATCGTTAAATCCACTTGTGCTTTATCTTGCTTCGCCATTGTTGGAAGTCGTCCTCCAGCTGATGGGGAGGCAGGGGCAGAAGTTGAGATGCCCGAAGGTAAAATTTTCTTACTCATTTAGGTAGCTCAAAGTCTTCCAGCTCTTTTAATCCAATTAGTAAGGTGGCCAATTATAATCCAATTTGGAAAAAGGAAAACACAAAAAGAAGCCAGTAAAAAGTAAAAAGCCCAAAATTAAAAAAGGGAGATTCTTCAGGTTCTTCTAGACCTTAATCCTGTTGTGGAATAATCAATTATGATTCAAAAGTAAAAATTAAAAATAAAGAGAAAAAAAATAAAACCCAATAATATTAAAAAATAATAAGAGGAAAAGAAAAAAAAGGTTCTTCAGGTTCTTCACACCTTAATCCAATTGAAAGATCTCAAAAAAATAAAAATAGCCATAAAAATAAGTCAAAAATAGAGATGGAGAGGCAAAAATCCCAATGAAAAAAAAGAGAAAAGAATATTCTGAGGCTTCCCCTTTAAAAAAATAAATAAATAAAAATAAAATAAAAAATAAATATACCAATATTACAAAATACTGTGGGGTTGAAGAGGAGGGATAAAACAGTTAGTAGAAGATAAAAAAAAGCACACACTGCATTTTATTTATCCAAGGTTCTTATTTTGGCTTCTCCACAAATTTCAAAGCCAAGCTTCAAATGTTCAATTGATAATAGAAGTCCCAAAGAGCACCTGTGTAAACATTCTCCAGTGCTCTTCGCTCTATCTTATAGTTTCCAGTGCCCTTGAGAAATTTTTTTTTTCACAGCTCTCAACTCCAAATAAAGCATTTTCAAGTCTCTAGTTGGCAGTGTTACAAAGTTTCTTTAATCCACTCCCCCTTCTTACCCCCCCAAAAGCCTAATAAAAAGAATACATATATATATATATGTATATTTATATATATTTAAAAAAAGATACTAAAGGGAGCCTCTATTTTAAAAAATATAAACAGTAAAAAAGTAGAAAAAAGAGCAAGTAAATATAAAAGAAAAAACCAGTCTGATTAACAAGATCACAATAGAAGTTCAGTGAAGAGAAAAAAAAAAAAAGTAAAAAGCCAAGCCTCACTTTGACATTCTTTAAAGAATCGCTGCTAAGTCAAATTTTGTCAAAAATTTTACAGATTTCTTCTCACTCTAGAGTGTCCTTAAGTCCCAAGTATTAAAAAAAAAAAAAAGTCCTCACCAGCCGATACACGTTCTCTTTCTGTCTCTTCCTTCCGGAGCTTTCCCAGATTCACCATCTTAATGGCTGCCTCTCCGCCAATGGTAAAAGGGCTTCTCCTGGATCCACCAGGGACTTTGCGATGTCCCTGGGATCAACAGCCCTTACTGTCACCGTCTCTATGGGATGGTTTAGGTCTGTTGGGATCGACCAGGGCCGAAGATATCAGCTGCGATCTTGGAACCCCGAGATTGCAGCTGTATTGCAGCGACGAAGCTCCACCTTCTCCCTTGCTGTCCATGTTTCAATGACCTTTGGACTCCAACTCTCAGAATTCCCATGCCGGCCATGTTTCAATAACCTGTTTACTCCAACTCCCAGAATTCCCTTGCCGGCCATGTTTAAATTACCTTTGGACTCCAGCTCCAAGAATTCCCTTGCCAGCCATGTTTCAATAACCTTTGGACTCCAACTCCCAGAATTCCTTTGCTGGCCAAGTTTCTGTGACATTTGGACTCCAACTCCCAGAATTCATTTGCTGTCTGTGTTTCAATAAACTGTGGACTCCAACTCCCACAATTCGCTTCCCAGCCAAGTTTCAATAACCTTTGGACTCCAACTCCCAGAATTCCCTTGCCGGACATGTTTCAATAACCTTTCTACACAAACTCCCACAATTCCTTTGCGGGCCATGTTTCAATGACCTTTGGACTCCAACTCCCAGATTTCATTTGCCAGCCATATATCAATGACCTGTGGACTCTGACTCCCAGAATCCTGTTCCCGGCCAAGTTTCAATAACCTGTGGACTCAAACTCCCAGAATCCCCTTTCCGCCCAAGTTTCAATAACCTGTGGACTCAAACTCCCAGGATTCCCTTGCCGGCCATGTTTCAATTACCTTTGGACTCAAACTTCCAGAATTCCCTTGCCGGCAATGTTTCAATAACGTTTAGACTCCAACTGCTAGAATTCCTTTGCTGGCCAAGTTTCCGTGACCATTGGACTCCAACCCCCAGAATTCCCTTGCCGGCCATGTTTCAATAAACTGTGGACTCCAAATCCCAGAATTTCGTTGCCGGCCATGTTTCAATGACCTTTGGACTCCAACTGCCAGCATTTCCTTGCTGGCCATATTTCAATGACTTTGGACTCCAACTCCCAGAATTCATTTTCCAGCCATGTTTCAATGATCTGTGGACTCCAACTCCCAGAAATCATTTTCCGGCCATGTTTCAATGACCTGTGGACTCCAACTCCCAGAATTCCCTTGCCGGCCATGTTTCAATAACGTTTGGACTCCAACTCCCAGAATTCCCTTGCCGGCCATGTTTCAATTTCCTTTGGACTCAAACTCCCAGAATTCCCTTGCCGGCAATGTTTCAATAACGTTTGTACTCCAACTGCTGGAATTCCTTTGCTGGCCAAGTTTCAGTGACCGTTGGACTCCAACTCCCAGAATTCATTTTCCGGCCATGTTTCAATGATCTCTGGACTCCAACTCCCAGAATTCATTTGCTGTCCGTGTTTCAATAAACTGTGGACTCCAACTCCCACAATTCGCTTCCCAGCCAAGTTTCAATAACCTTTGGACTCCAACTCCCAGAATTCCCTTGCCGGACATGTTTCAATAACCTTTCTACACAAACTCCCACAATTCCTTTGCGGGCCATGTTTCAATGACCTTTGGACTCCAACTCCCAGATTTCATTTGCCAGCCATATATCAATGACCTGTGGACTCTGACTCCCAGAATCCTGTTCCCGGCCAAGTTTCAATAACCTGTGGACTCAAACTCCCAGAATCCCCTTTCCGCCCAAGTTTCAATAACCTGTGGACTCAAACTCCCAGGATTCCCTTGCCGGCCATGTTTCAATTACCTTTGGACTCAAACTTCCAGAATTCCCTTGCCGGCAATGTTTCAATAACGTTTAGACTCCAACTGCTAGAATTCCTTTGCTGGCCAAGTTTCCGTGACCATTGGACTCCAACCCCCAGAATTCCCTTGCCGGCCATGTTTCAATAAACTGTGGACTCCAAATCCCAGAATTTCGTTGCCGGCCATGTTTCAATGACCTTTGGACTCCAACTGCCAGCATTTCCTTGCTGGCCATATTTCAATGACTTTGGACTCCAACTCCCAGAATTCATTTTCCAGCCATGTTTCAATGATCTGTGGACTCCAACTCCCAGAAATCATTTTCCGGCCATGTTTCAATGACCTGTGGACTCCAACTCCCAGAATTCCCTTGCCGGCCATGTTTCAATAACGTTTGGACTCCAACTCCCAGAATTCCCTTGCCGGCCATGTTTCAATTTCCTTTGGACTCAAACTCCCAGAATTCCCTTGCCGGCAATGTTTCAATAACGTTTGTACTCCAACTGCTGGAATTCCTTTGCTGGCCAAGTTTCAGTGACCGTTGGACTCCAACTCCCAGAATTCATTTTCCGGCCATGTTTCAATGATCTGTGGACTCCAACTCCCAGAATTCATTTTCTGGCCATTTTTCAATAACCTTTGGACTCCGACTCCCAGAATTCCCTTCCCAGCCAAGTTTCAATAACCTGTGGACTCCAACTCCCAGAATTCCCTTTCCAGCCATGTTTCAATGACCTTTGGACAACAATTCCTAGAATTTCCTTTGCCGGCCATG
Source organism: Hydrophis major (assembly GCA_033807585.1). Lineage (NCBI taxonomy): Eukaryota > Metazoa > Chordata > Lepidosauria > Squamata > Elapidae > Hydrophis > Hydrophis major. The sequence continues at coordinate 1,887,806 of JAUCBL010000017.1, read as the reverse complement.
TTTCAATCAGCTCTGGACTCCAACTCCAAGAATTCCCTTGCCAGCCGTGTTTCAATAACCTTTGGATTTCAACTCCCAGAAATCCTTTGCCAGCGATGTTTCACTAACTTTTGGACTCCAATTCCCAGAATTCCTTTGCTGGCCAAGTTTCCGAGACCATTAGACTCCAACTCCCAGAAATCCCTTGCTGTCCATGTTTCAATGACTTTTGGACTCCAACTCCCAGAATTCCCTTGCTGGCCATGTTTCAAAGACCTCTGAACTCCAACTGTCAGAATTCCCTTTCCGGCCATGTTTCCAAAAACTGTGAACTCCAAATCCCAGAATTCCCTTGCCGGACATGTTTCAATAACCTTTTTACACCAACTCCCACAATTCCTTTGCGGGCCAAGTTTCAGTGACCTTTGGACTCCAACTCCCAGAATTCCTGTGCTGGCCAAGTTTCTGTGACATTTGGACTCCAACTCCCAGAATTCATTTGTCGTCCGTGTTTCAATAAACTGTGGACTCCAACTCCCACAATTCGCTTCCCAGCCAAGTTTCAATAACCTTTGGACTCCAACTGCCAGAATTCCTTTGCTGGCCAAGTTTCTGTGACATTTGGACTCCAACTCCCAGAATTCATTTGTCGTCCTTGTTTCAATAAACTGTGGACTCCAACTCCCACAATTCGCTTCCCAGCCAAGTTTCAATAACCTTTGGACTCCAACTGCCAGAATTCCCTCACTGGCCATGTTTCAAAAAACTGTGGACTCCAACTGCCAGAATTCCCTTTCCGGCCATGTTTCCAAAAACTGTGGACTCCAAATCCCAGAATTCCCTTGCCAGACATGTTTCAATAACCTTTGTACACCAACTCCCACAATTCCTTTGCGGGCCAAGTTTCAGTGACCTTTGGACTCCAACTCCCAGATTTCATTTGCCGGCCATGTTTAAATAACCTTTGGACTCCAACTCCCAGAATTCCTTTGCTGGCCATGTTTCAATAACCTTTGGACTCCAACTCCCAGAATTCCCTTGCCAGCCGTGTTTCAATGATCTGTGGACTCCAACTCCCAGAAATCATTTTCCGGCCATGTTTCAATGACCTGTGGACTCCAACTCCCAGAATTCCCTTGCCGGCCATGTTTCAATAACGTTTGGACTCAGAAGAAGGAGGAGCTTCATCGCCGCGATACAGCTGCGATCTCGGGGCTCCGAGATCACAGCTGATATCTTCGCCCCTGGTCGTTCCTAACGGACCTAAACCGTCTCGTAGTGACAGGGATAGTAAGGGGCGCCTTCTGTAGATTCCGGGGACATCGCAAATCCCTGGTCGATCCAGAAGAAGCCCTTTTGCCAACGGCGGAGAGGCAGCCATTAGGCTGCTGAAGCTGGGACACCTCTGGAAGAACGGGATAGAAAGAAGTGTATTGGCTGGTGAGGATCTTTTTTTTTGCTTGGGACTTAAGAACACTCTAATATGAGAAGAAATCTGTAAACTTATTGACAGAATTTGATTTTGCAGCGATTTATTTTTGGAATGTCAAAGTGAGGCTTGGCTTTTTATTTTTACTTTTTTTTTTTCTTTACTGAATTTCTATTGCGATCTAGTTAATCGGACTGGTTTTTTTCTTTTACATTTTTATATTTACTTGCTTTTTCTTCGCCTTTCTGACTGTTTATATTTTTTAAAATAGAGGCCCCCTTTTATATATTTTTTAATATACATAAATATACATACATACTTTTTTTTCTCTTTTTAGGCTTTTTTCAGGGGGGAAGAAGGGGGACTGGATTGAAGAAACTTTGTAACACTGCCAACTAGAGGCTTGAAAATATTCTGTTTGAAGTTGAAAAACTTTTGTTTGAAAAACTTTTCTCAAGGCTACTGGAAATGATAAGATAGAGGGAAGAGTACTGGAGGATGTTTACACAGGTGCTCTTTGGAACTTCTATTATTAAATGAATATCTGAAGTTTGGCTTTGAAATTTGTGGAGAAGTCAAATAAGAGCCTTGGATAAATAAAAGGCAGTGTGCGTCTTTTTTTTTTAACTACTTATTAATTGTTTCATCCCTCGCCTCCAATCCCACACTATTTTGTAATATTGATATATTTATTTTTTATCTTTTATTATATCTTATTTTTATTTTTTTTAAAGGGGAAGCCTCAGAATATTCTTTTTTTGCTTTTTTGCTTTTTTTCATGGGGATGTCTGCCTTTTGATTTCTATTTTTGACTTATTTTTATGGCTTTTTTTCATTTTCTGAGGTTTTTCAATTGGATTAAGGTGGGAAGAATTTGAAGAACTCTCTTTTTCTTTTTCTTTTTTTTTCTTTTTCTTTGCTTATTATTTTTTGATATTATTGGGCTTTATTTTGCTTCTTTTTTTCTCTTTATTTTTTATTTTTTACTTTTGAATTATATTTGCATATTTCACAATTGGATTAATGTCTTGAAGAACCTGAAGAATTTTTTTCTTTTTAATTTTGGGCTTTTTACTTATTACTGGTTTTGTTTTTCGTTTTTTATGGTGTTTTCCTTTTTTAAAATTGGATTATAATTGGCTACCTCACTAATTGGATTAAAAGACCCAGAAGACCCTGAGTTATCGAAATGAGTAAGAAAATTTTACCTTCGGGCATCTCAACTTCTGCTCCTGTCTCCCCATCATCTGGAGGACGACTCTCAACAATGGTGAAGCAAGACAAAGCGCAAGTGAATTTAACGATGGTTATGCAAGGAATACAAGATCTTAAAATGAGTATTGAACAAAGAATGGAGAGTATTGACCAAAAAATTGGGAAGATTGATGAAAAAATTGAAAATTTGAAAATTTTCAACAAATGATGGTGAAACACGATGAGAGAATCCAAAAAATAGAAGAGAAAGACAAGCAAAGAGATGATACAATTGGAAATATCAATAACAGATTAACAATGGTCGAACAAGAAAAAAGTGGGATGTTGAAGTGGGAGATGGACAGGTCAGAATTTTATCTTAGATTTCAAAATATTGAGGAAGAAAAAGGACAAAACTTGGCGGCAGTAATGATTGAAATTCTGGCTGGAGTCTTGGAAATAACAGAGGAAAAGATGATGGATGGAGTAGATGAGATATATCGAGTCTTCACAAGATATGCGACGAGGAACCAATTACCAAGAGAGGTCCATGTTAGATTCACCAAAAAAAACTATTAAAAACCAAATATTACAAGTGGTAAGAGAGAAGGGGTTGAAATATAAAGGCAAAGAGATCCTGGTCTTAAAACAAGTACCTAGAAAAGTGAGAGAGATTAGGAGAGAGTATCGATTTTTGACTAAAATGCTATTGAAAAAAGAGGTGAACTATGGATGGCTGATTCCAGAAGGATTAATGTTTACATGGCAAGAACAGAGACACAGAATTGATTCAATTGTGAAAGCAGAAATATTCTATTAGGAATTTTTCGAAAGAAGAGAAATGGAGATAGAAAAAGAGAACATTTTAACTGAATCTGAAGAGGACCAAATGGAGATGGAAAAAGAAGAAGGCTCAATAGGTGGACAAATGGAGTTCAAAGAACAACGTGAAATAAGATCCATGAGAGCTGTTAGATCTAAATATAAAGCATAACCATGGGGAAAAAAAACTGATTTCCATGAATATAAATTGACTGAACTCAGCTATCAAAAGAAGGAAAACTTTTTACAAATTAGAGAAGCTAAAATTTGATATAATTTGCTTACAAGAAGTACACATTAAAAAACAACATGAACAATTATTGATACGACCAAAGTTAGGGAAAATATTTACTTCTCTGACTTATTGTAAGAAAAGAGGAGTGGTTTTGTACGTCAAAGAAACCACTCCAGCCAAATTGATTTATACTGATGAAGACGGAAGAGTATTAATAGTTGAAATAGTGGATAATAATATAAAAACACTCTTGGTTGCAATTTATGCCCCAAATGATAAACAAGAAGAATTTTACAAAAAATTACATATGAAAATAATTGAACTGGACTATGTTAATATACTTATGATGGGGGACTTTAATGGAATTGTAGACAATAAACTGGACTATACAGTAAAAACAACACGACAAAATAGGAAAACTCTCCCTAAATCCTTTTTCAAAATGACAGATGAACTAAACTTAAAAGATATATGGAGAGAAAGAAATGCTAAAACTCAACCATATACTTTTTATTCAAACAGGCATTTATCGTGGTCCAGAATAGATATGATTTGGACATCAACAGAATTATTATCTAATATTCAAGAAATGAATATTGAAACAAGTACATGGGCAGACCATAATCCAATGACAATTAAATGGAAAGGACAAAAAAGAAGATCTAGATGGACATAAAACAATACTATTCTAAAGGAAAAAGATTTTACACAATGGATGGAAAAAGAATTGGCCTTCTTTAATGAAAATAAAAAAGAAGATACTTCAATACAGAATGTTTGGGACACAGTGAAGGCATATGCAAGAGGATTAATAATTGACTATACAAAGAAAAAGAACATGAGGAAGAGGCAAATGATTAAAGCTCTAGAAGACGACCATAAAAAATTGGAAAAAGAATTACAGAAGATGCCACAGAAAAAAGATATCAAACTTAAAATGGACATAATTAAACATAAAATGGATCAAGCAGAGAAAGAAGAACTGGCACAAAAAATTAGAAGTGCTAAACAGAACTATTTTGAAGATGCAAATAGGCCAGGTAGATGGTTAGCATATAAGTTGAGAAAAGAGAAAGAATCAAGGAAAATATCACAGTTAATAGATGATCATGGTCAAATTTGTTATGGTAATAAGGAGAAAAAGGCAATCATTTGAGATTTTTATGGACAATTATATAAACAGGAGGATCTTGATGAGGAAAAAATTAAACAGTATTTACAAAATGCTAACCTACCTAAGATACCTGATGAAACTCGGAAAATGTTAGAAAGTGCTATAACAATGATGGAATTAACCGAAGCACTCAACAGACAGAACAATGGAAAAGCACCAGGACCAGATGGTTTCCCGACAGAATTTTATAAAACATTACAAGAATCGTTGAGCATTCCACTGTTAGAAGTCATGAATGAAGTTATGATAAATAAGAAAATACCTAAAACATGGTCAGAAGATTATATTACACTTATTCCCAAAGAAGGGGTTGACCCATTGTAAATTAAGAACTATAGACCTATTTCCTTATTGAATGCAGACTATAAAATCTTTGCTTCAATCTTGGCAGAAAGGCTTAAAAAATACCTAAATAACTTTATTCACTCTGATCAGAATGGATTTTTACCAAAGAAGACACATTAAAGACAATATGAGGGTAACCCTGGACACATTGGAATATTATGAGGCACACCCTGAAAAACAAATGGCTTTGATATTTTTAGATGTCCAAAAGGCATTTGATAATGTGAACTGGAGATTTATGTTATTACTATTGGAACAGATGGGCTTTGCTAGAAAATTTATCCAAGCAATAGAAGCCATATATTATAAGCAAACGGCAAAAGTAATGATAGATGGAGAATTCACAGACTCTGTCAATATTAAAAAAAGGTACAAGACAAGGATGCCCATTATCTCCTTTGTTATTTGTATTGACCTTGGAAGTCTTAAATAGAAATATTAGGATATAAACATAAAAGGAATGAAAGTCAAAAAGGAGGAATTCAAATTGCAAGCCTTTGCGGATGACTTGGTCTTTATTTTGGAAGACCCTTTAGAGACAGCTTTAAAACTATTGGAAAAGATAGAGACGTATGGTGAGATGGCTGGTTTAAAAATAAATAAAGACAAAACAAAGATTCTGACAAAGAACATGTTATTAAGACAAAGAGAAGAGCTGGCAGATTTATTGAAAATTCAAGTTACGAACAAAGTTAAATATTTGGGGATATATTTGACGTCAAGATGTACTACGCTGAAAGAGAATAACTATATTAAACTTAAACAGCAGATAGCATCCGACCTGAAAAAATGGGAAAACCTACAATTGTCATTGATAGGTAGAATTTCAACAGTGAAGATGAATATTTTACCCAGAATTTTATATTTGTTCCAAACAATACCAATGAGGTAAAGTAAGGATTACTTTGAAGAATTAAATAAAATTGTGTTGAAGTATATATGGCAAGGCAAGAAAGCGAGAATAAAATTAAAACTTTTACAGGATGCTAGAATTAGAGGAGGATTTGGCCTTCCTAATTGGGAGTTGTATTATCAAGCTGCAAACTTAATGTGGGTTAAAGAATGGATAACGTTAAGAAAGACTAGATTGTTGGCATTAGAAGGTCATGATTTATTATTGGGTTGGCATGCTTTTTTATGGTATAAGGGAACTAAATCACAGGGTTATTTTAGAAGGCATTATATATGGGAATCATTATGGTTGAATTGGGAGAAAATTAAGAAACAATGTTATTTGAAAATTCCAGTTTGGTTATCAACTATTGAAGCTTTTTCGTATCCTATAACTTATAAGAATTAACAAACAGTTAGATATGGGGAAATATTGTGTTAGGGAGAACATTGTTTACCCTAACTGGTTTAGGTAAATAATAATATGTAATCATAGCTTATAAGTTAAAGTGTCTGCAACTTTAACTGTGGGATAGTAATTAAGGGAGTGGTTGTGAAAGCACTTTAAAAGAAGCAAGGCTGCAGCTTGCTCTCTCTCTGGCTTTGATGATCCCTGATTACTGCAAGGACTCAAGACTGCATTGCTTGAACGGGAGAGAAAACAAAGGACTGACTTGTAAGTGAACTGACATAGGATATTCTACACGGACTTTGCTAACTGAATATCCCTGAATGGACTGACTAAATGATACATGACTATTGGACTGTTATTTTGACTATGCTATGAACTCATAATGGAATAAACTATATTTTTGATAGCACAAGCGTATCTGTTATTTTTACTGTATGTTAATAAACATATAAGCTTAGCTCACTCATTTATCTGTGTGCCTATCTGACTAACGCTGCACATTCTGTTTAGCTTGTCTCCCTAACCCTGGTTGGGGAAACCAGGCTTAACACTGGTTATGGGCCCAGAGGCTGCAAAGTCAGTTTAACTAGGATAAAACAGATTTATGTAAAAGTGAGAGTTTGTGTTGTTATACATTACAGTAAACAGACAGCTGTGTTTTATTAATTATAGTTTTATATCCATACAAAGAAAACATGGCACAAGTCAATCTACAAAGTTTGTCCCTTATATCCAAGTTGGATGGAACAAACTATGTATCATGGTCTATGAAATGTAGTCTGCTTCTATGAAGAGAAGGTTTGTGGAACATAATTGAAAATCCACCAAACGTAGAAGAATGGGATCTAGAGGAAGATGAAGATAGAATAAAGACAGAAGAATTTATGCATAAAAATGAACACGCTATTTGCATAATTGGGTTAACCTTAACTGATCAAAAGCTTGTTTATATCCACGGAGAGAAAACGGCTGTTGGGTGTTGGCAGAAGCTGAAGAGGATTTATGTTCGAGATAACGTTGGTGCTCACATAAATCTAACACGGAAGCTTTTCAGGACACATCTCCAAACAAATGGTGATATGCTGAGTCATTTGAAAACTATGCAAAGCATTTTTCAAGAACTGCACGAGAAAGAGCTTATTTTCTCTGAACTACACCAAGTCTACATAATTCTATCTTACCTTGATGAAAGTTATGACAACTACGTAACTTCCCTTGAAATATTGCCAAAGGAAAGTTTAACTTTAACTGATATAACTGGCAGATTGATTGAAGAGGCCAGAAGAAGGCTTGAAAGAGACGATTTAAGGAGGCAGCAACCTCAAAAAGAAGATAATGAATCTCCTACTGCATACGCAATTAAAAAGTGCTTTAATTGTGGAGGAAGAGGACATTTGGCAAGATTTTGTAAAAAAGCAAAGCGCCAGAACGCTGGCCAGAATACAAAAAGTCATCAAAAGATGAATAAAAATTTAGAGTTAGCCATGTATAGTAACAAAGCTGTAAAAAATAATTTATGGGTGGTTGACAGTGGAGCATCTCACTGTATATCAAATGATAAGAAAAATTTTATTAAAATGTCCAAGAGTACACAGCAGATATCGTTAGCCAATGGCTGGAAACTGAAAGCTAAAGGTCAAGGTATAGCATATTGTTCTTTTATAAAAGAGAATGTAAAAATGTTATATGTACCACAACTTAAGTTTAATTTAATTTCAGTTAGAATTTTGGTTAAACTAGGATATGTAGATACTTTTAAAGGAGATAACTGCATAATTGAGAAAGAAGATAAGAAAATTACTGCATCTTTAAGAGGTGAATTATATGTGTTAAATGATGATGCTTTAAAGGTGGCTAACAAAGTTTATGAAAATAAGAAACCTCATGATGAATGTATTCACTTGTTACATCGAAGGCTAGGGCATTTAAATTTTAAAATGCTTAAGAAAACTGTTGAATTATCTAAGGGAATAAGTTTGAAACCTTGTAATAAGTATTTGCAATGTAATGTCTGTAATCAAAGTAAGAGCAGGGTCACACCGGCTAATAGAGTTGATGGATTTATTACTAAAGAGCCTTTAGAGGTAGTATTTGCTGATTTAATAGGTCCGAAAAAACCAAGTGTAGGAGGAGCTCAATACATATTAAGTATAATGGACCACTATTCTTGATATGGGTTTTGCTATTTAATGAAGAGCAAAACTGAAACGTATCAAAATCTCTTTAATTGGATTAAATTTGCAGAAAGGAAAACTAAAAAGAAATTAGTAACTCTTATAACAGATAATGGTACGGAATTTACAAATAATAAATTCCAGAACAGACTAAGAATGTTAGGTATTCAACATAAAAAGTCTGCACCATATAGGCCACAACATAATGCCTTTATAGAGAGAAGAGGCCAAACATTACAATCAATGACACGAACTATGATGTCTGATTCAGGATTACCTGACAATTTATGGGGAGAAGCAATAATGTGTGGTAATCATATATTAAATAATGTTGTTAATTCAACAACAGGTGAATTACCATTCACACTGTGGCATGGTACAAAACCTGATTTAAGTTACATGCACACATTTGGAGCACCAGCATGGGTGCATATCCCTTCACAACTTAGACACAAAGGACAGCATAGAGCTAAAAGATTATATTTTGTAGGATATACATCTAATCATAGATCTTATAGATTCTGGGAACCAGGTACATCTAGAGTTTACACCAGTGCTAGTGCAAAATTCCTAGAACAAGTAGGATGGAATAAATTAGAGCAAGATTTAAATAATGAAGTAATTATTGAACCCTACAAAAGGCAGAAAGAACAGACTAGTTATAAGAAGAGTCCAATTAAAGAAGAAGTCCAAGAAGAGCAAATAGGACCAGAACAAGAGGAAACAGTTGATCAGGAAGAGTTAGATAATCAAGAAGAGTTAATAAATGAAAGTCCACCTGTAAGTCCTGTAATACCTAGACGTACTACACGTGTAACTAGACCACCTGATAGATATCAAGCAAGTATAGTTTGCCAAGTAACTAAAGTTCCAAGTAGTGTAGATGAACTTAGGATGTATCCTACTAAGGATCAGGAGAATTGGCAAAAGGCAATGGAAAAGGAACTAAATTCATTAAAGGTAATGAAAGTTTATGAAGATGCTAAATTACCTCCAGGAGAAAAATCCATTGGGTGCAAATGGATATTTAAAGTAAAAACTGGAAATGATGGGACTGTTACCCATAAGGCTAGGTTAGTAGCTCAAGGATTTAATCAAACTGCATCTGATTACGATGAAGTTTTTGCACCAAGTCTTAAAGCAACATCTTTGAGAGCAGCATAAGTGTGGGCAGCTAAGAAAAACTATGTCATTAACCATTTAGATGTAGAAACTGCCTATCTGCATGCAACCATTGCAGCACACTATATATTTAAGAAAACCAGTAGGTATAAAAGACAATAAAGTAAATAGTAATGATTGTTGGAAACTCAAAAAGAGTCTTTACGGGTTGAAACAATCTGGGTTTGAGTGGAACCAATATATTGTGAAAGAGTTAAACAATATAGGTTTTAAATCTGGTTTAGCAGATCCATGTGTGTTTAAAAGAGAAAATAATGGAACGGTGTCATTATTGTTATTATTTACAGATGATATTGCTTTGATAACTAAGACTAATAATGAAGCTAATGAAATTATATCATTATTAGCCAAAAAGATAAAATTAAAGCATTTAGGTGAAATTAAAAAGTATCTAGGATTGACAATTAACAAAACAAATAATGGTTTTAAGATATCTCAAGAAGATAAAATTTGCCAATTAATTAAAACGTTTAAAATGGAACTTTGTAAACCGGCAAAGACTCCAATGAGTCAGGAAGTTTGCCAAACTGATGATCAAAGTCCCAAATTTGATAAGTCTATATATCAATCTTTGATTGGAAGCTTATCATATATAAGCAATTGGTCTAGGCCTGATATTGCTTATAGTGTAAATCAGCTGGCACGTTTTAATTCAGATCCACATCAATGTCATTGGCAATCATTAAAGAGAATTTTAAGATATCTGTCGTGTCCGCGAAATGATGCCAGGAGTCGGTGACTTAGTGCAAAGCTCTTTATTGATATGCTGGAACCGAACTGGCGAAAGGAAAAAAGCCCGCGGCTTTTATTCCTTTCGCTGTGGCGGCCGCGGCCAATGGCACCACTTTGAATCTCCCGCGGTCTGAACGGACCAATCGCGGGAGATTCTTAGCGAGCCAATCGGCGCGGCTCGCCTGACCAATCGGAGAGCCCCGCGCTTTGGCCAATCAAAGCGCGGGGATCTCGAGTATGTTAATGAAGGACAGAACACCCCTCCCCTCTTGGTTCAGTCCTTACGTTGCGTAGTCACGTAGGTAGGCGGGGCTCCGTCTGGTCCTACTTGACCTGCGCAACTCAGTTGGAGGCTGGATCCCGGCCGGTTCGGTCGGGATCTCCGTTGCTCTTGCTGCCGTCGTGGGAACCGGCTGGTCGATCGGGCCGGTTCTTTCTCCGTAGCTCCCTCCTGGGCCTTCCGGGTTGGTTGAGCTACGGGTTTCGCCGCTCCCGCTCGGTCTTTCCGGGTCGGTCGAGCTGGCTTGGCTGTTCCTTCCTGGTGAGGGGTCGTGATGGCTGCGTTCCGGTGAGTACTGCTGGTTTATTTTTCTTTGGATTCGGCCCCCTGGGTATTCCCTCCCCCCTTGGTTTGCGTTGCGGGGGTTGGGTTCGTTTGTTTGTGCATCGGCGGCTTGTTGGTTTGCAGTCCTCGACCTCAGTTGGTCGATGTGGCGTTTCCACGCTCGTCCGTCTGCTGTTTGTAGCCGGTACGAGTGTGGGCCTGTTGCTTGGGTGATGACGGCTGGGATCCATAGAGGGTCTCCCGTCAGGTTTTTTGCATATACTGGGTCCCCAGGTGCGAAGGTTCTGTGTTTGGTGCTTGAGTCTGGGGGCCTCTCCGGGTTATACGTAGGGTGTAACCTGTCGAGTGGGGACCTTAGCTTTCTACCCATTAGTAGTTCGGCTGGGTTTTTATTGGTTGTGGTATTCGGGGTTATGTGTTGGGTGAAGAGTAGTCTATTGATTTTTTCTTGGATCTCCCCGTGGTCTATTTTCCGGATGGTCTTTTTAGTGAATTGGACCATCCGTTCCGCCCTTCCGTTCGCCGCCGGGTGCGCCGGTGCTGTCAGCGCGTGGCGGATGCCCCTTTCCGCTTGGAATTTTTCAAATTCCAGCGAGGTGAACTGGGGCCCGTTGTCGGAGACGACGACGTCTGGGAGGCCGTGTGTTGCAAAGAGTTTGCAGAGTTCTTTGATCACGGCCTCCGTGGTTGTCGTTTTCATGTTGCTTACCTCCAGCCAGTTGGAGTAAGCGTCAACTGTTATGAGGAAGGTGTGTCCTTTTGTGGGCCCGGCGAAGTCTATATGGATTCTAGACCAAGGTCCCCTTGGGGTCTCCCACTCTAGGACGGGTGCTGTGGGTGGGCTGGGCCTCGTTTCCTGGCATCGTTGGCACCTAGCTACCCAGGCTTCTATTTGTTTGTCCATCCCTGGCCACCAAGCGTAACTTCTGGCCAGGGCTTTAGTCCTCACGATGCCAGGGTGCCCCTCGTGTAGCATTTCCAGAACCTTCCCCTGTAGCTTTTCCGGAATGACCACCCTGTCCCCCCATAGTATGCACCCTTTTAACAACGAGAGTTCCGTTTGGTGGTTTCGGAACGTTTTGACCGACTCATCGTTGTCCCTTTCCGGCCACCCTTTCTCCACCCAATGCAACACCCGCGCCAGACGTTTGTCTTTATTAGTCTCTCGGGCAATGTCTGACGTGGTTATGGGCAGGTTGGGTAGAGTCTCTATGCTGAGTGTGGTTGTCGTGGGTGCTGGGTCGGTGTCGGGTTCCGGTAGCGGCGAGCGGCTTAAGGCGTCTGCATGGGAGATCGTCTTACCCGGTCTGTGTATGAGTTCGTAGTTGTAGGCTGCCAGGAACTCGGACCACCTTGTCATTCGGGGAGACAGAATGTTTGGGGTGGCCCGGTTCCCTGCAACGATTCCCAGCAGCGGCTTGTGGTCCGTTATGATTGTGAAGGTCCGGCCGTAGAGGTATTCGTGGAACCGTTTTATGGCGGCAACTATAGCCAGAGCCTCTTTGTCCAGTTGGCTATAGTTCCGCTCCGGTTTGGTGAGGGTCCGTGAAAAGAACGCGATGGGCGCTTCTTTTCTGTCGGGCAGGGTATGGCTGAGGACAGCGCCGACGCCGAAGGGTGATGCGTCGCATGTGACGGCCAGAGGTAGGGTCTCGTTGAATTGTATGAGGACGGCGTCGGAGGTGAGGAGGTCCTTCTTTGGAAGGCGGCTTGCTCGCGTTTCCCCCAAGTCCAGGTCGCCACCTTGTCCAGGAGCCTATGCAAAGGCTCCGCCGCCGTCGCCTTTTGGGGTAGGAAAACATTGTAAAAGTTCAGTAACCCCAAGCATGCTTGTAGCTCAGTCTTTGATTTGGGGGTGGGGGCTTCTTTGATGGCCTTGATTTTTTTGCTTGTGGGGTGAATGCCGTGCCGGTCTAGGAGGTAGCCCAGGAATTCCACTCGTTCCGTGCAAAGCTGGCATTTTTCCCTCTTTACTTTTAGCCCCGTCTCTTTAAATTTTGTTAGGACCTCCCTTAGTCGACCTTCTAGTTCGGCTTGGTTGGCTGCCGACACTAGGACGTCGTCGAAATAAGGTACCACCCCCTTGATACCTTGCAGTAACCTCTCCATTAGGATCTGGAATATGCCCGGTGCCACGCTGACTCCGAATTGGAGTCGGTTGCATTTGAATGCTCCCCGGTGGGTGACAATGGTCTGCGCTTCTGCCGTTTGCTCGTCGACCGGCAACTGTTGGTATGCCTGGGCGAGGTCGAGCTTGGCGAAAACCTTGCCCCTCCCAGTGAGTGCAGTAGGTGTTGCACTACTGGGACGGGGTAGGCGCTTTGTTGCAGCACACCATTTAGGGTGGCCTTATAGTCCCCACAGATTCTCACCGACCCATCGGGCTTGATCGGGGTGACTATGGGGGTCTCCCACCGGGCGTGGCCTATGGGCTGGAGGACCCCTTGTTTGACGAGCTTATCAATTTGCTCGTCTATTTTGGGTTTCAGTGCGAATGGCACCCGCCTTGGTTTCAGGCGTTTGGGGGGGATGTTAGGGTCTAGGTCGAACGAGATAAGGGGCCCTCGGAACTTGCCTAGGTTTCCGTCGAAGACCTCTTGGAACTCCCGGGCTAGTTGCTGCTCCCAGCCGTCGTCGGTGACGTGGTCGACTCCCGTGAGGGCGATGTCGAGCGGGGCAAACCATTGCAGTCCCAGTAGGCTTGGGCGGTCGCGGTCAACGATCGTTAGGGGGAGTCGTTCGGTGCGCCCCTTATACGTGATGTTAAAGCTTTTGGTGCCGACTACCGGGATGCGGTTTCCCTGGTAGTCCTTTACAATGAGTTTCTGGCTGTCTACGTTCCTCCTTTGGAGGGTAGGCACCAACCGCTTTATCTCGTGCCATGCAATCATGGAGAGGTAGGACCCGGAGTCCACCTCCATTTTGCACGGCTGGCCCTCGATGCGTACCTCGACGTGGACCTTCCGGGCGTCGTTGGTGATGGCGTGGCCGATGGTGACCGTCTGGTGGGTCTCCTCTCTCCGCCGGTTGTCGCCGCCTCGCGAGGATCGTCCGTTCCGGTCCCATCGGCTGTCCGAGGGGCGATCTCTGGTCCGGGGTGGTGTGCTCTCCCTCCTTCGGTCGCTCTGGTCCCATCGTGCCGGACTGCGGTTTTTCTTCAGGCGGCAAACCCGGGAGATGTGCCCCTTTTTGTCGCAATGCCGGCAGATTGAATCGAAAAACCGGCATTCCGACCTAGGGTGGTCGCCGCCGCAGCCGGCACAGTTGGTCCTTGACTTACGACCTCGCCGGTTCCGTGGGTCGCGCCCTGTCTGGAGTCGGTGGATGTCCTCCTCATCATCGGACGTGCCGGATGCCGAGTGGAAGTTGCCCTGGTGTATTGTCGTCTCGGTTTTTGGCTCGGTCGACCTCGCCGGGTTGTTGTTTCCACCGCGGTCCCTCGTGTCCAGTCTGTGCATTCTGTCGGCGGAAGTTCGGGTTGCTTCTGTGGCGGCGGCTGCGGTGAGGGTGTCTGCTAGGCTGATATCGCCCTTAGCCATCAGCCGGCTCTGGAGGGCGGGGTCCCACAGACCGAGCACGATTCGGTCTCTCAGAGCGTTGTTTAGGTTATCGAATTCGCAGAGCCCCCCTAGGCACCGCAGCTCGGTGACGAAGTCGCTGAAACTCTCAGCCGATCTTTGGTCCCGCCAGTAGAACTCATTTCGCCGGATCAGGATGGGTACCTCTGGGGCGTAGTGTCGCCGAAGGATGGGTTCGAGGACGTCCCAGTCCATGGCGGTCGCATCGGCGGGCTTGGCCAACGCTTTGGCCATCTGGAAGACCTCGGTCCCGCAGTGGGTGAGGAAGACAGCACGTTTCAGTGGGCCGGAGGCGTCCTTCATGCCGGTGCACTCGAGGTACATGCGGAATCGGTCGGAGAACGATTCCCAGTCCTCGGTGGCGGGGTTGAAGGGGGCGGGTGGTGCGATTTTCGACATCTCGGTGCTTTGTCTGGCTTCCGTCGGACACGTGGTTCGGTTCAGGGTCTGGATCCCATCCTCGTCGCCAGTGTCGTGTCCGCGAAATGATGCCAGGAGTCGGTGACTTAGTGCAAAGCTCTTTATTGATATGCTGGAACCGAACTGGCGAAAGGAAAAAAGCCTGTGGCTTTTATTCCTTTTGCCGCGGCGGCCGCGGCCAATGGCACCACTTTGAATCTCCCGCGGTCTGAACGGACCAATCGCGGGAGATTCTTAGCGAGCCAATCGGCGCGGCTCGCCTGACCAATCGGAGAGCCCCGCGCTTTGGCCAATCAAAGCGCGGGGATCTCGAGTATGTTAATGAAGGACAGAACAATATCTTAAAGGAACAATGAACCATGCATTGTATATAGAACCAAAGGGTGATTTGAGTCTTAGTGCCTATGCAGATGCAAGTTTTGCAACTGATATAAACACAAGAAAATCAACATCTGGGATGGCTATATTATTTGGTAAGACACTAATAGGGTGGAGGTCAATCAGACAACAGCATATCAGCTTGTCCACGATGGAAGCGGAATTTTCATGTCTGTCATTATTATGCACTGATTTGATTTTGTACAAACAGTTATTATTAAACATGGGTATAACTGTAAAAGATTCCATTATTGTGTACGAGGATAACCAAGCAGCTATAAAATTAGCTACTAGTATTGCTGTAAAAACTAGATCAAAGCATACTGATTTAAGATACTTAAATGTTAGAGAATCTGTAAAGAATGGGCTAATTAAATTGGAATACTGCATGACAGAAGAAAACATTGCAGACCAATTTACAAAAGCTCAAGGAGTAATTAAGTTTAAAGAAAGTTGTAACAAATATGATTTAAAGATGTAAATAGTTATATTATTATTTAACCTAAAAGGGGAGAATGTTAGGGATAACATTGTTTACCCTAACTGGTTTAGGTAAATAATAATATGTAATCATAGTTTATAAGTTAAAGTGTCTGCAACTTTAACCGTGGGATAGTAATTAAGGGAGTGGTTGTGAAAGCACTTTAAAAGAAGCAAGGCTGCAGCTTGCTCTCTCTCTGGCTTTGATGATCCCTGATTACTGCAAGGACTCAAGACTGCATTGCTCGAACGGGAGAGAAAACAAAGGACTGACTTGTAAGTGAACTGATATAGGATATTCTACACGGACTTTGCTAACTGAATATCCCTGAATGGACTGACTAAATGATACATGACTATTGGACTGTTATTTTGACTATGCTATGAACTCATAATGGAATAAACTATATTTTTGATAGCACAAGCGTATCTGTTATTTTTACTGTATGTTAATAAACATACAAGCTTAGCTCACTCATTTATCTGTGTGCCTATCTGACTAACGCTGCACATTCTGTTTAGCTTGTCTCCCTAACCCTGGTTGGGGAAACCAGGCTTAACATATTGGATGAAAAGGGTGAACTTAAAATGATGCAAAATTTAGAAGAACAAGGTATAAAGATGAATTGGTTTTCATATGCACAAATACATGCAAGGTATCTTAAAGATTCTAAAATAGAAGGATTTTATGATAAATTGACCGATTTAGAGAGGATTTTGACAGGTACTGATGAAAAAGTGATTAAAAAACTATATAGGTATTTATTGGAAATAAAATTAGAGGAAGAACAAGTTAAAGAAACAATGATTGCTTGGGGGAAGAATTTTGGATATGGGATTGATCTAGAGAAATGGCAAAAATTGTGGTCACAAAATTATAAAATGACAATGTCAACAGCATATAAAGAAAATTTGTATAAGATGTTTTACAGGTGGCACTTTCCCCCGACAAGAATAGCAAGAATGTTCAAGAACAAATCTGAAAAGTGCTGGAAATATCATCAGATACCCGGCTCGTATTACCATATGTGGTGGACTTGTGAGGAGACCAGGAAATACTGGACTAGAATTTGCATATGGCTGGAAAAAATGATAAAGAAACACATAGATTTGAAACCAGAGATTTTTTTATTGGGAATCGTACCTGATATATATAATAAAAATTTAAAGTATTTGATTGTAAATGTATTAACAGCGGATAGGATTGTATTTGTGAAACATTGGAAGAGTGAGAAAATACCATTAGAGGAAGAAATTATAAAGAAAATATTGGAATGTGCTGAAATGAGTAGATTGACATTTGAAATTAGAGAACAAGAAGATAAACAATTTTATGAAGTTTGGGATCTTTTTTATCAATGGTTGCATAATACAATATAATAATAGAATATTTAGAAATTTAGGAAATAATGAATATATAATTTTTCTTGGTTTTGATAATTTTTTAGAATATTTTATTAAGATAAATTTGGTATGATTCTATGATTTGTTATAAAATAATTTAACTTAATTATAGTTATCTCGCTTAAGTATGAATTAGTAAAATTATAGTCAAATGATTATTCAATAATGATATTGGGATATTTTACTGATGATTGATAATGTGAGTTATAATGTAATATAATTAAATGGATGCACAAAAGGGAGTGGTAAACCAACCGATACACTGTAATTTTATGAAGAATGATATATAATTTTTTTTATGTTATGTTTTATGTCTTATATGTTTTTTGTTTGTCATTAAAATCAATAAAACTTTTATCAAAAAAAAAAAATAACGTTTGTCCTCCAACTGCTAGAATTCCTTTGCTGGCCAAGTTTCAGTGACCTTTGGACTCCAACTCCCAGTTTTTATTTGCCGGCCATGTTTAAATTACCTTTGGACTCCAGCTCCGAGAATTCCCTTGCCGGCCATCTTTCAATTACCTTTGGATTCCAGCTCCGAGAATTCCCTTGCCGGCCATGTTTCAATTACCTTTGGACTCCAACTGCCAGAATTCCCTTGCCGGCCATGTTTCAATAACGTTTGGACTCAAACTCCCAGAATTCCCTTGCCGGCAATGTTTCAATAACGTTTGGACTCCAACTGCTAGAATTCCTTGCTGGCCATGTTTCAATGACCTTTGGACTCCAACTCCCAGAATTCATTTGCTGAACAATGTTTCAATGACCTTTGGACTGCTACTGCCAGCATTCCCTTGCTGGGCATATTTCAATGACTTTGGACTTCAACTCCCAGAAATCATTTTCTGGCCATGTTTCAATGACCTGTGGACTCCAACTCCCAGAATTTCCTTGCCGGCCATGTTTCAATGAGCTCTGGACTCCAACTCCCAGAATTCTTTTAATAAACTTTGTACACCAACGCCGACAATTCCTTTGCGGGCCAAGTTTCAGTGACATTTGGACTCCAACTCCCAGTTTTTATTTGCCGGCCATGTTTAAATTACCTTTGGACTCCAGCTCCGAGAATTCCCTTGCCGGCCATGTTTCAATTACCTTTGGACTCCAACTCCCAGAATTCCTTTGTCAGCCAAGTTTCAGTGTCCTTTGGACTCCAACTGCCAGAATTCATTTGCCAGCCATGTTTCAATAACCTTTGGACTCGGACTCCCAGAATTCCCTTGCCAGCCATGTATTAATTAACTTTGGACTCCAACTCCCAGAATTCCTTTGCCGGCCAAGTTTCAGTGACCTTTGGACTCTGTTATGTATGTAAATAGTTGAATAAAGGCAAGCTTGGGTACGTGCAGGGTTCAGGCCCTGCACTTCTGATTGGGTTTTAAGCGGCTAGATCGGATTGGTCGGGTTCTGAGAACCTGATTGGCCCTTTACGAAGGACTCTTATTGGTACTGGAGCTAGCGTTTCACAGCTCCTATTGGTTATTTCACATTAGCATTGCCTATATAAAGCTGAGTTGTTGTTATACAAGTTAGAAGTCACTATGCAATAAAGAGTTGAAAGTTCACCAACTAAGACTGTCTCCATTCATTCTACCCATGCCTGAATCTATGACACTGGCGACGAAGGTGGGATTTGGAGACATCTGATCTTAAGGAACTTGGCAGAAAAAACAGAGCACGTGTAAAAAACGGCGCCACCAACGGAAGCCATGTCCGGCGGCATCGTACCACCCGCTCCGTACGATCCATCCTAAGAGGATTGGGAATCCTGCATGGATCGCTTTCAGATGTTCCTCGAAACGAACAACCTGAAGGACGCCACACCAGCCAAGAAGCGGGCGCTGTTCCTGACGTACTGCGGCCCGGCTGTCTTTAAAATGGCTAAAGCCCTCGCGAAGCCTCGAGAAGTGAAAGCAATAAGCTGGGATGACCTCAAACCTCTCCTGAGAGACCATTACGCGCCAACCGTACCCACACTCGTGAGACGCCACGAGTTCTATCAACGAAGCCAACAAAAAGGAGAGAGTGTGGCTGACTTCGTGGCAGACCTCCGGCACTTGGGAGGCCTCTGCGGGTTCACAGACTTAGATGAAGCATTGAGAGACCGCCTAATTCTGGGATTAGATGCACTAAATGTGCAGAGCAAGCTGATGGCGAAGGGCGACATCGGCCTTGTTGACGCCATCGCCGAAGCCACCGCCGCTGAGGCAACAAAAAAGTCAGCGGCGCAGCTATGGCGAAGCCGAAACCCCACAAACCCACCGACAGGCGACATCTCACCCAGCTCAGAAGGGCAGTTGGCAACAACGCACTACGAGGACCTCTCTTCGTCGTCAGACAGCGACGAAGAAGGGGTCCATCGACTGCGTTCCGACCGGGACCCTCGTCCAAAAACCTCACGCCCTTGCGCTGGCTGTGGGGCAAACCATCCCAGGGCAGACTGCAAATTCCGCGACGCACTCTGCCACGAGTGCGGGAAACGAGGCCACATCGGTTGAGTCTGTCGCAGTTTACCGGGACCAAGCCCGGCCTCAAAGGGAACCAACTTTCGCCAATCGGCAGGAAACCGTCCTGTAAGGCGAGACCCAGCAAACCACTCCTACAGATATCGAGCGTTGCAGAAAGAAGAGGCTCACCATACTATCACTATAGGTCAGGCCTCGGTCCTGGACGCTAAGAAGATTCGAGTTACAGTAGCCATAGAGAACCAACCCTGCCACATGGAGGTCGATTCGGGATCGTCCCTCTCGATGGTGTCGTGGAAGACATTAAAACAGCTCATTCCTACCATCCAACGCCAAGACCTTCGAATGCAATGCCTTATCCTTAAAGATTACCAAGGGAATCGGATCCCTGTGGTCGGGTCTTGTCGAGTCCGTGTCTCGTTTAAAAAGCATACGGCATACTTACCTCTAACGATCATCGATAGGGACAGGCCTAGTTTGTTGGGCCTCCAATGGTTTGCGCCACTCGGCATCGAAGTAGCCGGCGTGAACCGAGTCGGTGATTGCGAGTGGGAGGAGGATCTTATGTCTGAATTCAGCAATGTCTTCACAGATCGTCTGGGCGAGTATAAGGGGACCCCAATCTCGTTCAGCCTCGACCCTAAGGTCGCCCCGATCCGTTTAAAGCCCCGTCGAGTTCCGTTCGCCCTTAAGGCCAAGATAGATGAACAACTTGACAAACTAATTAAACAAGGGGTACTGCAACCCATTGATCATTCCCCATGGGAAACTCCTATTGTAACCCCCATTAAACCAGATGGGTCAATCCGAATCTGTGGGGACTACCGGGCCACTCTAAACCACGCCCTCCAACAGAACGCGCATCCAGTGCCGGTGGTGCAGCACCTCCTTCATTCCCTGGGAGGTGGAAAGGTTTTCGCTAAGCTAGATTTAGCTCAAGCCTATCAACAATTGCCCATGGACGATAAAACAGCCCAAGCCCAAACGATAGTAACACACAGAGGTGCTTTTAAATGTACCCGATTGCAGTTCGGGGTGAGTGTGGCCCCGGGAATATTCCAAAGTTTAATGGAACGATTGTTACAGGGAATCAAGGGCGTGGTTCCGTATTTTGATGACGTATTGATTGCAGCTCCTAGTAAAAAAATTCTGCAGAATCATTTAAAATGTGTGCTTAAAAAATTCCAAGAAGCGGGATTGAAAGTAAAAAGGGATAAATGTCATCTGTATACCGACAGTGTTGAATTTCTAGGTTATCGCATTGATAGTCAGGGTATTCACCCAACTGAGAGTAAATTAAGGGGAATTAGAAATGCTCCCAGACCTCGTAACAAAACTGATCTTCAAGCATTTTTAGGCCTTATCAATTTCTACAATGTGTTTTTACCGCATAAGGCGACTGTGGCTGAACCATTACACCGGTTATTAGATAAGAAAGCATTGTGGGTTTGGGGTTACCGAGAAGAAAAAGCATTTAGAAATGTAAAAAATTTACTTACATCTGATTCTGTACTTATGCAATATAATGAAACATTACCCTTGGTTATAACTTGTGATGCCTCACCGTTTGGGGTGGGCGCTATTTTGAGCCATGTGCTACCTAATGGAAATGAGGCTCCCGTTGCATACTTTTCGAAGACTCTATCCCAGGCAGAACGTAACTATGGACAAATAGACAAGGAGGCTCTTGCAATTGTGTCAGCCGTAAAAAAATTCCATGAGTATGTATATGGAAGGACATTTACAATTGTAACCAACCACAAACCTTTATTGGGGATAATCGCTGGGGACAAACCAACTCCCTATATATTGTCCCCAAGAATGACTCGATGGTCAGAGTTTCTAGCTGCTTATAATTATC
Organism: Hydrophis major; assembly: GCA_033807585.1. Lineage (NCBI taxonomy): Eukaryota > Metazoa > Chordata > Lepidosauria > Squamata > Elapidae > Hydrophis > Hydrophis major. Next base: position 1,866,086 of record JAUCBL010000017.1, on the reverse strand, counting down.
GATTGTTACATCGACCGGGGAAAGCCATTCCCCATGCCGACGCACTCAGCAGAGCACCACTACCAGAGATCCTCAACGATCCGGCACCAACAGTATCGGCGTTACAAATCGAAACGCTCAACTCGCCTCCTATGACCGCTCGAGATATCGCGAGGGAGACCAGACGAGACCACACCCTAGCACGAGTCCTAGGCTGGGTAGAGCGTGGATGGCCATTGGATCAGATCCTAGATGACTTCGCACCATTTAAAACAAGACAGACTGAACTTTTTTCTCAAAAAGGCTGCGTTATCTGGGGCGATAGAGTCGTCGTCCCAGAACGACTCCAAAAGACGCTGTTACAAATCTTGCACGATGGACATCCCGGGATTGTGCGAATGAAGGCACTCGCACGGAGCTACGCTTGGTGGCCAGGCATGGACCGACACATCGAGCAATGGGTCAAGGCCTGCACCAAGTGCCAACAAACCAGCAACACACCACCAAAAGCTGCACCGACCGAATGGGAGATGCCACGCGGACCCTGGTCCAGAATCCACCTGGATTTCGCAGGGCCGATCAAAGGACAGACATTGCTGTTGACTGTTGATGCATACTCTAATTGGTTAGAAATTCATCGAATGGCCAATACAACCTCCGAGGCAGTCATTAAAGTCCTCAATAGACTCTTTGCAACTCATGGATTGCCGGACGTCCTGGTGTCTGATAACGGACCACAGTTTACAGCGCTAATGTTTGAACAGTATCTTGCTGACAACGGCATCCGCCATGCGCTCACCTCGCCGGCGCATCCTGCTACGAACGGCCGAGCGGAACGCATGGTACAATTTGTAAAAAAGACTTTACAAAAGATGGACTATGATAATCTTGACGAAAAAATAAACCGCATTCTACTTCTACAACACATCACTCCGCACAGCGAAACCGGCAGAACTCCCGCTGAACTTCTCATGGGGCAAAAATTCCGTTCCCGCCTCGACCGACTGCACCCTGCTTACGAGCCAGAAAAACCTCCAGGATCCAGCGGACGCTACCGTACCTTCAGGGTAGGCAACCCCGTTTATGCAAGAAATTTATCGGGCGACCCAGTTTGGATTGAAGCAACAGTAATACACGAGACTGGGCCCAGATCCTATATTGTAAAATGTATTGATGAGAGACTATGGAAAAGACATATTGACCAATTACAGTCACAACTTATAACTGCTATCCAACAACTTCCCAACGACCAAACTGAGGGGGGGGGGGAGGAAGAGAAGATGATGATATGCCAGGAAACCTGTTCCAGGAAAGCGATGAATCAAGTGAAACCCAGGAAATGGAGCAGGAAGAAGAATCGTACGTTCCAAGGGAAATCACACCAGAAGCTGAGCCACTACAAAACAACACCCTACCTCAACGGGACTGCACGCAGCCAGTCCAAAGAAAATCTGACAGACCCAAGAGACAACCGTCCTATTTAAAGGACTACACAGTCACAAACTAATTGTGAAGCCAGGGGGAAGGGGTGTTATGATTGTAAACAGTTGAATAAAGGCAAGCTTGGGGTAAAGTGCAGGGTTCAGGCCCTGCACTTCTGATTGGGTGTTAAGCGGCTAGATCGGATTGGTCGGGTTCTGAGAATCTGATTGGCCCTTAACGAAGGACTCTTATTGGGACTGGAGCTAGCGTTTCACAGCTCCTATTGGTTATTTCACATTAGCATTGCCTATATAAAGCAGAGTTGTTGTTATACAAGTTAGAAGTCACTATGCAATAAAGAGTTGAAAGTTCACCAACTAAGACTGTCTCCATTCATTCTACCCATGCCTGAATCTATGACAGACTCCAACTCCCAGAATTCCCTTCCTGGCCATGTTTCAATAACCTTTGGAATTCAACTCCCAAAATTCCGTTGCCAGCATGTTTCACTAAATTTTGGACTCCAGCTCTGATAATTCCCTTGCCCGCCATGTTTCAATAACCTTTGGACACCAATTCCCAGAATTCCCTTGCTGTCCATGTTTCAAAGACCTCTGAACTCCAACTCCCAGAATTCCCTTCCTGGCCATGTTTCAATAACCTTTGGAATTCAACTCCCAAAATTCCGTTGCCAGCATGTTTCACTAAATTTTGGACTGCAGCTCTGATAATTCCCTTGCCCGCCATGTTTCAATAACCTTTGGACACCAATTCCCAGAATTCCCTTGCTGTCCATGTTTCAATTACCTGTGGACTCCAACTCCCAGAACTCCTTTGCCGGCCAACTTTCAGTGACTTTTGGACTCCAACTCCCAGAATTCGCTTGCTGGCCAAGTTTCAATAACCTGTGGACTCCAACTGCCAGAATTCCCTTGCTGGCCATGTTTCAAAGACCTCTGAACTCCAACTCCCAGAATTCGCTTCCCAGCCAAGTTTCAATAACCCTTGGACTCCAACTGCTAGAATTCCCTTACCGGCCATGTATCAATAACATTTGGACACCAATTCCCAGAATTACCTTGCCCGCATTGTTTCAATCACCTTTGGACTCAAACTCCCAGAATTCATTCGCCAGCCATGTTTCAATAACCTGTTTACTCCAATTCCCAGAATTCCCTTACCGGCCATGTTTCAAAAAACTGTGGACTCCAACTGCCAGAATTCCCTTGCCGGCCATGTTTCAATAAACTGTGGACTGCAACTCCCAGAATTCCCTTGGCGGACATGTTTCAATAACCTTTGGACTCCAACTCCCAGAATTCCCTTCCTGGCCATGTTTCAATTACCTTTGGACTCCAACTCCCAGAATTCCCTTCCCAGCCATGTTTCAATTACCTGTGGTCTCCAAATCCCAGAATTCCCCTCCCAGCCATGTTTCAATTTCCTTTGGACTCCAAATCCCACAATTCCTTTGCCGGCCATGTTTCAATAACCTTTGGACTCGGACTCCCAGAATTCCCTTGCTGTCCATGTTTCAATTACCTTTGGACTCCAACTCCCAGGATCCATTTGCCGGCCATGTTTCAAAAACCTTTTGACTTGGACTCCCAGAATTCCCTTGCCAGCCATGTATCAATGACCTTTGGACACCAATTCCCAGAATTCCCTTACCGGACATGTTTCAATAACCTTTGGACTCCAACTCCCAGAATTCCCTTGGGGGCCTGTTTCAGAGACCTGAGGATTCCAATTCTCAGAATTCCTTTGCCAGCGATGTTTCACTAACTTTTGGACTCCAGCTCTGAGAATTCCCTTGCCGGCCAAGGGACACCAATTCCCAGAATTCCCTTAATGGACATGTTTCAATGAGCTGTGGACTCCAACTCCCAGAATTCCCTTGCTGGTCATGTTTCAATAACCTTTGTTAAGCCTGTGTTCCCCAACCAGGGTTAAGGAGACAAGCTAAACAGAATGTGCAGCGTTAGTCAGATAGGCACACAGATAAATGAGTGAGATATGTTTGTTTGTTTATTAACATAAAGTAAAAATAACAGATATGCTTGTGCTGTCAAAAATATAGTTTATTCCATTATGAGTTCATAGCATAGTCAAAATAACAGTCCATTAGTCATGTATCATTTAGTCAGTCCATTCAAGGATATTCAGTTAGCAAAGTCCATGTAGAATATCCTTTGTCAGTTCACTTACAAATCAGTCCGTCGTTTATCTCTCCCATTGGAGTAACGCAGTGTTGAGTCCATGCAGTAATTAGGGATCATCAAAGCCAGAGAGAGAGCAAGCTGTTGTCTTGCTTCTTTTAAAGTGCTTTCATAACCACTCCCTTAATTACATTCCTATATTTAAAGTTGCGGACACTTTAACTTATAAACTATGATTACATATTTATTATTTTACCTAAACCAGTTAGGGTAAACAATGTTATCCCTAACATTCTCCCCTTTTAGGAAATAATAATAAATATAACTATTTACATCTTTAAATCATATTTGTTACAACTCTCTTTAAACTTAATTACTCCTTGAGCTTTTGTAAATTGGTCTGCAATGTTTTCTTCTGTCATGCAGTATTCCAATTTAATTAGCCTATTCTTTACAGATTCTCTTACATTTAAGTATCTTAAATCAGTATGCTTTGATCTAGTTTTTACAGCAATGCTAGGAGCTAACTTTATGGCTGCTTGGTTGTCCTCGTACACAATAATGGAATCTTTAACAGTTATACCCATGTCTAATAATAACTGTTTGTACAAAATTAAGACAGTGCATAATAATGACAGACATGAAAATTCCGCTTCCATCGTGGACAAGCTGATATGCTGTTGTCTGATTGACCTCCACCCTATTAGTGTCTTACCAAATAATATAGCCATCCCAGATGTTGATTTTCTAGTGTTTATGTCAGTTGCAAAACTTGCATCTGCATAGGCACTAAGACTCAAATCACCCTTTGGTTCTATATACAATGCATGGTTCATTGTTCCTTTAAGATATCTTAAAATTCTCTTTAATGATTGCCAATGACATTGTTGTGGATCTGAATTAAAACGTGCCAGCTGATTAACACTATAAGCTATATCTGGCCTTGACCAATTGCTTATATATGATAAGCTACCAATCAAAGATTGATATATGGACTTATCAAATTTGGGACTTTGATCATTAGTTTGGCAAACTTCCTGACTCATTGGAGACTTTGCCGGTTTACAAAGTTCCATTTTATACGTTTTAATTTATTGGCAAATTTTATCTTCTTGAGATATCTTAAATCCATTTTTTGTTTTGTTAATTGTCAATCCTAGATACTTTTAAATTCACCTAAATGCTTTAATTTTATCTTTTTGGCTAATAATGATATAATCTCATTAGCTTCATTATTAGTCTTAGTTATCAAAGCAATATCATCTGTAAATAATAACGACACCGTTCCATTATTTTCTCTTTTAAACACACATGGATCTGCTAAACCAGATTTAAAACCTATATTGTTTAATTCTTTCACAATATATTGATTCCACTCAAACCCAGATTGTTTCAACCCGTAAAGACTCTTTTTTTTTTTTGAAAAAAAGTTTTTATTAATTTTCTACAAACAAACAAGACAAACAAAACATAAAAACATCAACTCTTATATGTACATCCAGTGTGTCAGTTGGTTCATCATTTTTGTGCATTCATTCTGTAGTCTCAAATTACAATTACATTACATAACAACTCATATTGTCAATCCAAATTTATATATCCTAATATCACTAAAAAAAGAAGTTTTTGACTATATTTTTAATCATTCATGCTTAATGAGCTAACAATACTTTAAGCCAGTTTACTCTATAACAAATCATCTAGTCATATCAAATCAATCCTAAAAAATCCTTTATAAATATAATATCAAATAGCAAAATAATAGCAAAATAAAGATATTCCTTACTATCTAGCATTCTAAATATTCTATTATCGTATTTTATCATCCAGCCATTTATAAAAAAGATCCCAAATTTCATAAAATTGTTTATCCTCTTGCTCTCTAATTTCAAATGTCAATCTACTCATCTCAGCACATTCCAATATTTTCTTAATAATTTCTTCCTGTAATGGTATTTTCTCATTCTTCCAATTTTTAGCAAATACAATCCTGGCCGCTGTTAATACATTTACAATCAGGTATTTCAAATCTTTACTATATATATCAGGTAAAATTCCCAATAAGAAGATCTCTGGTTTCAAATCAATATGTTTCTTTATCATTTTTTCCAACCACATGCGAATTATAGTCCAATATTTTCTAGCATCCTCACAAGTCCACCACATATGGTAATACGAGCCGGGTATCTGATGACATTTCCAGCATTTTTCAGATTTGTTCTTAAACATTCTTGCTATTCTTGTCGGGGGAAAGTGCCACCTGTAAAACATCTTATACAAGTTTTCTTTATATGCTGTTGACATTGTCATTTTATAATTTTGAGACCACAATTTCTGCCATTTCTCCAAATCAATCCCATATCCAAAATTCTTCCCCCAAACAATCATAGTTTCTTTAACTTGTTCTTCCTCTAATTTCATTCCCAGTAAATAACCATATAATTTTTTAATCACCTTCTCATCAGTACCCATCAAAATCTTATCTAAATCAGTCTGCTTATCATAAAATCCCTCCGTTTTAGAATCTTCATCATACCTTGAGTGTATTTGTGCATATGAAAACCAATTCATCCTTATACCTTGTTCTTCTAAGTTTTGGATCGATTTAAGTTCACCCTTTTCATCCAAAAGTTCCCCATATCTAACTGTTTGTTCCCTCTTGTAAATTATAGGATAGGAAAATGCTTCAATGGTCGATAACCAAACTGGAATTTTCAAATAACATTGTCTTTTTATCTTCTCCCAATTTAACCACAAAGACTCCCGTACATAATGTCTTCTAAAATAACCCTGTGTTTTAGTTCCCTTATACCATAAGAAAGCATGCCAACCCAACAGCAAATCATGCCCTTCTAATGTCAACAACCTATGTTTCCTTAATGTTATCCATTCTTTGACCCACATCAAATTTGCAGCTTGATAATACAATTCCCAATTAGGCAGACCAAAACCTCCTCTAATTCTAGCATCTTGCAAAAGCTTTAGCTTTATTCTCGCTTTTTTACCTTGCCATATAAACTTCAACATAATTTTATTTAGATCTTCAAAATAGTCTTTTCCAAGCCTTATTGGTATTGTTTGAAACAAAAATAATATTCTAGGTAAGATATTCATCTTGATTGTTGAAATTCTCCCTATTAATGACAATTGCAAGTTTTCCCACTTCTTCAAATCTGTAGCTATCTGTTGTTTAAGTTTAATATAATTATCCTCCTTTAATGTGCTACATCTTGTTGTCAAATATATCCCCAAATACTTAACCTTATTTATAACTTGAATTTTCAAAAGATCTGCCAATTCTTCTCTCTGTCTCAATAACATATTCTTTGTCAAAATCTTTGTTTTATCTTTGTTTATTTTCAAACCAGCCACCTCCCCATATGACTCTATCCTTTCCAGTAACTTTGGAGCTGTTTCAATCGGATTTTCCAAAATAAAAGCTAAATCATCAGCAAAAGCTTGTAGCTTATATTCTTCCTTCTTAATTTTCATTCCTTTTATGCTTTTATCATCCCTAATATTTCTATTCAAGACTTCCAAGGTCAACACAAATAGCAAGGGAGATAGGGGGCATCCTTGTCTTGTGCCTTTTCTTATATTAATAAGATCTGTAAGTTCCCCCTCCATCATTACCCTTGCTGTCTGTTTATTGTATATAGCTTCTATTGCTTGAATAAATTTTTTGGCAAAACCCATCTGCTCCAATAATAATAACATAAATCTCCAATTCACGTTGTCAAATGCTTTTTGAGCATCTAAGAATATCAAAGCCATTTGTTTTTCAGGATGAGCCTCATAATATTCCAAAGTATCCAAGATTACTCTCATATTGTCTCTAATTTGTCTCTTTGGCAGAAATCCATTTTGATCTGAGTGGATAAAATTGTTTAAATATTTTTTAAGTCTTTCTGCTAAAATTGAAGCAAAGATTTTATAGTCTGCATTCAGTAAAGAAATAGGTCTATAATTCTTAATTTGCAATGGGTCAGTCTCTTCCTTTGGTATAAGTGTAATATAAGCCTCTGACCATGTTTTAGGTATCATCTTTTTTAACATAACTTCATTCATAACTTCTAACAATGGGATGCTCAATAGTTCTTGAAATGTTTTATAGAATTCTACTGGAAGCCCATCTGGGCCCGGAGCTTTCCCATTATTTTGTCTCTTAAATGCTTCATTTAGTTCCATCATTGTTATATTGCTTTCTAGCATTTCTTCAGTCTCTTTAGGTATCTTTGGTAGATTAGCTTCCTGTAAATACTGTTTAACTTTTCCTTCATCAATATTCTCTTGTTTATATAATTGCCCATAAAAATCTCGGATAATTTCTTTTTTCTCCTTATTCCCATAACAAACTTGGCCTTGTTCATCTATTAACTTCAATATTTTTCTTGATTCCTTCTCTTTTCTCAATTTATATGCTCGCCATCTACCTGGTTTATTTGCATCTTCAAAATAATTCTGTTTAGAGTTTCTAATTTTCTGTGCCAATTCTTCTTTCTCTATTAAATCCATTTTATGTTTAATTATATCCAGCTTCAATTTAATATCCTTTTTCTGTGGCATTTTCTGTAATTCTTTTTCAAGAATTTTATACTCATTTTCCAAGGCCTTAGAAGCTTGCCTTTTCCTAATGTTCTTTTTTCTTGTATAATCTATTATCAAACCTCTAGCATATGCCTTCATAGTGTCCCACACATTTTGCATTGAAGTATCCTCTTTTTTATTTTCTCTAAAGAAAAAAGCCAATTCCTTCTCCATCCATTGTGTAAAATCTTTCTCCTTTAAAATAGTATTATTTAATGTCCATCTCGATCTTTTTTTTTGTCCCTTCCATTTAATTGTCATTGGGCTATGATCTGCCCATGTACTTGTTTCAATGCTTGTTTCTTTAATATTAGATATTAGTTCTGTTGAGATCCAAATCATATCTAATCTGGACCATGATAAATGTCTATTTGAATAAAAAGTATATTGTTTAGCTTTAACGTTTCTTTCTCTCCAAATATCTTTTAAAGTTAATTCATCTGTCATTTTAAAAAAGGACCTTGGGAGAGCCTTTCTATTTTGCTTTGTTGTTGTTGCTATATAGTCCAGTTTATTGTCCACAATTCCATTAAAATCTCCCATCATAATTATATTAACATAGTCCAGTCCAATTATTTTCATGTGCAGTTTTTTATAAAACTCTTCTTGTTTATCATTCGGAGCATAAATTGCAATCAAGAGTATTTTTATGTTATTATCCATTATTTCTACCATTAATACCCTTCCATCTTCATCCGAGTAAATCAATTTTGCTGGAATAGCCTCTTTAATATATAAAACCACACCTCTTTTCTTACATTGAGTCAAAGAGGTAAATATTTTCCCTAATTTTGGCTGTAATAACAATTGTTCATGTTGTTTTTTAATATGAACTTCTTGTAAACAAATTATATCAAATTTTAATTTCTCTAATTTATGAAAAATTTTCCTTCTCTTAACAGCTGAATTAAGTCCGTTTATATTCATTGTAATCAGTTTTTTTTCCTCCATGATTATGCTTTATATTTAGATCTAACAGCTCTCGTGGGTCTCACTTCACGCTGTTCTTTATTATCAATCTGTCCCCCTATTGCTCCTTTCTCTTTTTCAGTCTCCAGTTGTTCATCTTGAAACACAATTAATGAAGTCTCCTTCTCTGCTTCCTCTCTTCTTCCTCCAAAAAATTCTGCTTGAAAAAGTTCTGCTTTCTCAATTGAGTCAATTCTATATCTCTGCTCTTGCCACGTAAACATTAATCCTTCTGGAATCAGCCATCTATAATTCACTTCATTTTCCAATAGTATTTTGGTCAGAAATTGATATTCTCTTCTCATCTCTCTCACTCTTCTAGGTATTTGTTTCAAAACCACAACCTCTTTACCCTTGTATTTCAGTGTTTTCTCTCTTGCTACTTGTAATATTTGCGTTTTAATGGATTTTTTGGTAAATCTAATATGAACTTCCCTGGGTAATTTGTTTCTCATCGCATATCTTGTATAGACTCGATATATCTCATCTATTCCATCCATCATCTTTTCCTGTGTAATTTCCAAAGCATCTGCCAAAATTTCTATCATTACCGCTGCCAGATTTTCTCCTTTTTCCTCCTCTATATTTTGAAATCTGAGGTAAAATTCTGACCTTTCCATCTCCCACCTCAGCATCCCACCTTTTTCTTGTTCGACCGCTGTTAATCTACTGTCAATATTTTCAATCTTCTTCTCTCTTTGTTTTCCTTCTTCCTCAATTTTTTGGAATTTCTCCTCATACTTAACCATCATTTGTTTAATATTTTCCACTTTTTCATCAGTCTTCTCTATTCTTTGTTCAATGGTGTCTGATTTTGTCTTGAGATCTTGAATTCCTTGAATAATCATCTGTAACTGTAAAGATATTTTTTCTTGTTCCTTATCTTGCTTCAACATTGTCTGAATTAAACGTTGTCCTCCAGCTGGTGGGGAAGCAGAGGTAGAAGCAGCAATGCCAGATGGTATTAGTTTCTTGCTCATTTCAATGTTTGCAAAACTTCAAATTCTTCTTAACTTTTAACCCAACTGGTAGGGCAGCCAATTATAATCCAAAATGGAGAACTCCAATAGTAAAAAACACGAAACCAAAGAGGAAACAGAAAAAAAAGAAGAGGAAAAATCTTCGGGTTCTTCCAGACCCTAATCCAATTACGAAATAATTCACCATAAAAAAGGAAAAAATAGAAAGAAAAAAACAAACAAATCCAAAAATAATAATATTAATTAAAAGCAAAAGAGAAGGGAAAATGCAAAAAGTGGGAGAAGAAAAACAAAAAGCAAAAAATTCCTTCAGGTTCTTCACACCTTAATCCAATTGAGAAATCTCAATAATCCAAAAAGATAATCCAAAAGAGGAAGAAGAGAGAAAACAAAAAAAAAAAAATCAACCACAACAACAGAATAATCCAAAAAAAAAAATATAAAAAGCAAAAAAAATCCCAATAAAAATAAAAAAAAATAAAAAAGAAAAGAGAAGAAACTCTGAGGCTTTCCCTTTAAATTAAAAGGCAAAAATAAAAATATATATAAAAAAAACTAACAAATGGGGTACATATAAAAAAAACACACTGCACTTTGTTATTTATCCAAGGCTCTTGTTATGACTCTCTTCTCCAACAGCTTCAAAGCCAAACCTCAAGTGTTAATAACAGTCCAGGAAAGCACCTGCAATAATATTTTGCTGTGCTCTCCCTCTATCTTATCACGTTAAAAAGTCCTTGAGATGAGGTCTTTTTACAATTCTCTCCAATTCAAATAGAGTACTTTCAAGCCTCTAGTTGGCAGTGTTACAAAGTTTCTTAATGCTCTTTCTCAGCCCCAACCGGAAAAAAGAATTAATATATACAAAAAAAAAAGAGAAAAAAAAAATGGCCAAAGGAAGCCTCTATCCTAAAAAAAATAAAAAAGTCAAAGGGAGCCTAAAAGTATATATATAAGAAAATTCAGTCCGGTTACCTAAGTCACAGTAAAATCTTTCCCAAAGAATATAGAAAAAAAAAAAAAAACACTCCAAGCCTCAATTTGACAGCACTTTAAAAACGCCGCTCAAACAATTACAGTCAAAAAAAAAACCCACAGCTTCCTCCTCTCTTCAGAATGAACTTTCCAATCTCATCGAATTTGCAACACAAAAGAGTTTTTCTCACCCAACCGACACACTTCAATCCAGTCACTTTCTTTTCGGAGCTGTCCCGACTTCAGCAGCTATGGAGGCTGCCTCTCCGCCGCCAGCAAAAGGGCTTCTTCCAAATCTAACCAGAGACTTTGCGATGTCTCTGGGATCCTGGAACAGTGCCCTTCGCGATCACCGTCTCTCCGGGACGATTTAGGTCCGTTAGGACCGACCAGGGGCGAAAATATCAGCTGCGATCTCAGAGCCCCAAGATCGCAGCTGTAACGCCGGCACGAAGCTCCGCCTTCTCTCCTGGACTTCTCTCCGGGACTGGAGCTAGCGTTTCACAGCTCCTATTGGTTATTTCACATTAGCATTGCCTATATAAAGCAGAGTTGTTGTTATACAAGTTAGAAGTCACTATGCAATAAAGAGTTGAAAGTTCACCAACTAAGACTGTCTCCATTCATTCTACCCATGCCTGAATCTATGACAGACTCCAACTCCCAGAATTCCCTTCCTGGCCATGTTTCAATAACCTTTGGAATTCAACTCCCAAAATTCCGTTGCCAGCATGTTTCACTAAATTTTGGACTCCAGCTCTGATAATTCCCTTGCCCGCCATGTTTCAATAACCTTTGGACACCAATTCCCAGAATTCCCTTGCTGTCCATGTTTCAAAGACCTCTGAACTCCAACTCCCAGAATTCCCTTCCTGGCCATGTTTCAATAACCTTTGGAATTCAACTCCCAAAATTCCGTTGCCAGCATGTTTCACTAAATTTTGGACTGCAGCTCTGATAATTCCCTTGCCCGCCATGTTTCAATAACCTTTGGACACCAATTCCCAGAATTCCCTTGCTGTCCATGTTTCAATTACCTGTGGACTCCAACTCCCAGAACTCCTTTGCCGGCCAACTTTCAGTGACTTTTGGACTCCAACTCCCAGAATTCGCTTGCTGGCCAAGTTTCAATAACCTGTGGACTCCAACTGCCAGAATTCCCTTGCTGGCCATGTTTCAAAGACCTCTGAACTCCAACTCCCAGAATTCGCTTCCCAGCCAAGTTTCAATAACCCTTGGACTCCAACTGCTAGAATTCCCTTACCGGCCATGTATCAATAACATTTGGACACCAATTCCCAGAATTACCTTGCCCGCATTGTTTCAATCACCTTTGGACTCAAACTCCCAGAATTCATTCGCCAGCCATGTTTCAATAACCTGTTTACTCCAATTCCCAGAATTCCCTTACCGGCCATGTTTCAAAAAACTGTGGACTCCAACTGCCAGAATTCCCTTGCCGGCCATGTTTCAATAAACTGTGGACTGCAACTCCCAGAATTCCCTTGGCGGACATGTTTCAATAACCTTTGGACTCCAACTCCCAGAATTCCCTTCCTGGCCATGTTTCAATTACCTTTGGACTCCAACTCCCAGAATTCCCTTCCCAGCCATGTTTCAATTACCTGTGGTCTCCAAATCCCAGAATTCCCCTCCCAGCCATGTTTCAATTTCCTTTGGACTCCAAATCCCACAATTCCTTTGCCGGCCATGTTTCAATAACCTTTGGACTCGGACTCCCAGAATTCCCTTGCTGTCCATGTTTCAATTACCTTTGGACTCCAACTCCCAGGATCCATTTGCCGGCCATGTTTCAAAAACCTTTTGACTTGGACTCCCAGAATTCCCTTGCCAGCCATGTATCAATGACCTTTGGACACCAATTCCCAGAATTCCCTTACCGGACATGTTTCAATAACCTTTGGACTCCAACTCCCAGAATTCCCTTGGGGGCCTGTTTCAGAGACCTGAGGATTCCAATTCTCAGAATTCCTTTGCCAGCGATGTTTCACTAACTTTTGGACTCCAGCTCTGAGAATTCCCTTGCCGGCCAAGGGACACCAATTCCCAGAATTCCCTTAATGGACATGTTTCAATGAGCTGTGGACTCCAACTCCCAGAATTCCCTTGCTGGTCATGTTTCAATAACCTTTGTTAAGCCTGTGTTCCCCAACCAGGGTTAAGGAGACAAGCTAAACAGAATGTGCAGCGTTAGTCAGATAGGCACACAGATAAATGAGTGAGATATGTTTGTTTGTTTATTAACATAAAGTAAAAATAACAGATATGCTTGTGCTGTCAAAAATATAGTTTATTCCATTATGAGTTCATAGCATAGTCAAAATAACAGTCCATTAGTCATGTATCATTTAGTCAGTCCATTCAAGGATATTCAGTTAGCAAAGTCCATGTAGAATATCCTTTGTCAGTTCACTTACAAATCAGTCCGTCGTTTATCTCTCCCATTGGAGTAACGCAGTGTTGAGTCCATGCAGTAATTAGGGATCATCAAAGCCAGAGAGAGAGCAAGCTGTTGTCTTGCTTCTTTTAAAGTGCTTTCATAACCACTCCCTTAATTACATTCCTATATTTAAAGTTGCGGACACTTTAACTTATAAACTATGATTACATATTTATTATTTTACCTAAACCAGTTAGGGTAAACAATGTTATCCCTAACATTCTCCCCTTTTAGGAAATAATAATAAATATAACTATTTACATCTTTAAATCATATTTGTTACAACTCTCTTTAAACTTAATTACTCCTTGAGCTTTTGTAAATTGGTCTGCAATGTTTTCTTCTGTCATGCAGTATTCCAATTTAATTAGCCTATTCTTTACAGATTCTCTTACATTTAAGTATCTTAAATCAGTATGCTTTGATCTAGTTTTTACAGCAATGCTAGGAGCTAACTTTATGGCTGCTTGGTTGTCCTCGTACACAATAATGGAATCTTTAACAGTTATACCCATGTCTAATAATAACTGTTTGTACAAAATTAAGACAGTGCATAATAATGACAGACATGAAAATTCCGCTTCCATCGTGGACAAGCTGATATGCTGTTGTCTGATTGACCTCCACCCTATTAGTGTCTTACCAAATAATATAGCCATCCCAGATGTTGATTTTCTAGTGTTTATGTCAGTTGCAAAACTTGCATCTGCATAGGCACTAAGACTCAAATCACCCTTTGGTTCTATATACAATGCATGGTTCATTGTTCCTTTAAGATATCTTAAAATTCTCTTTAATGATTGCCAATGACATTGTTGTGGATCTGAATTAAAACGTGCCAGCTGATTAACACTATAAGCTATATCTGGCCTTGACCAATTGCTTATATATGATAAGCTACCAATCAAAGATTGATATATGGACTTATCAAATTTGGGACTTTGATCATTAGTTTGGCAAACTTCCTGACTCATTGGAGACTTTGCCGGTTTACAAAGTTCCATTTTATACGTTTTAATTTATTGGCAAATTTTATCTTCTTGAGATATCTTAAATCCATTTTTTGTTTTGTTAATTGTCAATCCTAGATACTTTTAAATTCACCTAAATGCTTTAATTTTATCTTTTTGGCTAATAATGATATAATCTCATTAGCTTCATTATTAGTCTTAGTTATCAAAGCAATATCATCTGTAAATAATAACGACACCGTTCCATTATTTTCTCTTTTAAACACACATGGATCTGCTAAACCAGATTTAAAACCTATATTGTTTAATTCTTTCACAATATATTGATTCCACTCAAACCCAGATTGTTTCAACCCGTAAAGACTCTTTTTGAGTTTCCAACAATCATTACTATTTACTTTATTGTCTTTTATACCTGCTGGTTTTCTTAAATATATAGTGTGCTGCAATGGTGCATGCAGATAGGCAGTTTCTACATCTAAATGGTTAATGACATAGTTTTTCTTAGCTGCCCACACTAAAGCTGCTCTCAAAGATGTTGCTTTAAGACTTGGTGCAAAAACTTCATCTTAATCAGATGCAGTTTGATTAAATCCTTGAGCTACCAACCTAGCTTTATGGGTAACAGTCCCATCATTTCCAGTTTTTATTTTAAATATCCATTTGCACCCAATGGATTTTTCTCCTGGAGGTAATTTAGCATCTTCATAAACTTTCATTACCTTTAATGAATTTAGTTCTTTTTCCATTGCCTTTTGCCAATTCTCCTGATCCTTAGCAGGATACATCCTAAATTCATCTACACTAGTTGGAACTTTAGTTACTTGGCAAACTGTACTTGCTTGATACCTATCAGTTGGTCTAGTTA
The DNA here is from genome assembly GCA_033807585.1 of Hydrophis major. Taxonomy (NCBI): domain Eukaryota; kingdom Metazoa; phylum Chordata; class Lepidosauria; order Squamata; family Elapidae; genus Hydrophis; species Hydrophis major. Next base: position 1,850,715 of record JAUCBL010000017.1, on the reverse strand, counting down.
CACGTGTAGTACGTCTAGGTATTACTGGACTTACAGGTGGACTTTCATTTACTGACTGTTCTTGATTATCTAACTCTTCCTGATCAACAGTTTTCTCTTGTTCTGGTCCTATTTGCTCTTCGTGGACTTCTACTTTAATTGGACTCTTCTTATAACTTGTCTGATCTTTCCGCCTTTTGTAGGGTTCAATAATTACTTCATTATTTAAATCTTGCTCTAATCTATTCCATCCTACATGTTCTAGGAATTTAGCACTGGCACTGGTGTAAACTCTAGATGTACCTGGTTCCCAGAATCTATAAGATCTATGATTAGATTTATATCCTACAAAAAATAATCTTTTAGCTCTATGCTGTTATTTGTGTCTGAGTTGTGAAGGGATATGCACCCATGCTGGTGCTCCAAATGTGTGCATGTAACTTAAATCAGGTTTTGTACCATGCCACAGTGTGAATGGTAATTCACCTGTTGTTGAATTAACAACATTATTTAATATATGATTACCACACATTATTGCTTCTCCCCATAAATTGTCAGGTAATCCTGAATCAGACATCATAGTTCGTGCCATTGATTGTAATGTTTGGCCTCTTCTCTCTATAAAGGCATTATGTTGTGGCCTATATGGTGCAGACTTTTTATTTTGAATACCTAACATTCTAAGTCTATTCTAGAATTTATTATTTGTAAATTCCGTACCATTATCTGTTATAAGAGTTGTTAATTTCTTTTTAGTCTTCCTTTCAGCAAATTTAATCCAATTAAATAGATTTAGATACGTTTCAGTTTTGTTCTTCATTAAATAGCAAAACCCATATCTAGAATAGTGGTCCATTATACTTAATATGTATTGAGCTCCTCCTACACTTGGTTTTTTTGGACCTATTAAATCAGCAAATACCACTTCTAAAGGCTCTTTGGTAGTAAATCCTTCAAATCTATTAGCTGGTTTGACCTTGCTCTTGCTTTGATTGCAAGCATTACATTGCAAATACTTATTACAAGGTTTCAAACTTATTCCCTTAGATAATTGAACAGTTTTCTTAATCATTTTAAAATTTAAATGCCCTAGCCTTCGATGTAACAAGTGAATACATTCATCATGAGGTTTCTTATTATCATAAACTGTGTTAGCCACCTTTAAACCATTATCATTTAACACATATAATTCACCTCTTGAAGATGCAGTAATTTTCTTATCTTCTTTCTCAATTATGCAGTTATCTCCTTTAAAGGTAACTACATATCCTAGTTTAACCAAAATTCTAATTGAAATTAAATTAAACTTAAGTTGTGGTACATATAACATTTTTACATTCTCTTTTATAAAAGAACAATATGCTATACCTTGACCTTTAGCTTTCAGTTTCCAGCCATTGGCTAACGATATCTGCTGTGTACTCTTGGACATTTTAATACAATTTTTGTTATCATTTGTTATACAGTGGGATGCTCCACTGTCAACCACCCATAAATTATTTTTTACAGCTTCGTTAGTATACATGGCTAACTCTAAATTTTTCTTTATCTTTTGATGACTTTTAGTATTCTGGCCAGCGTTCTGGCACTTTGCTTTTTTACAAAATCTTGCCAAATGTCCTCTTCCTCCACAATTAAAACACTTTTTAATTGCGTATGCAGTAGGAGATTCATTATCTTCTTTTTGAGGTTGTTCCCTCCTTAATTCATCTCTTTCAAGTCTTCTTCTGGCCTCTTCAATCAATCTGCCAGTTGTATCAGTTAAAGTTAGGCTTTCCTTTGGCAAAATTTCAAGGGAAGTGACGTAGTTGTCATAACTTTCATTTAGTGATGATAGAATTATGTAGACTTGGTGTAGTTCAGAGAAAATAAGCTCTTTCTCGTTCAGTTCTTGAAAAATGCTTTGCATAGTTTTCAAATGACTCAGCATATCACCATTCGTCTGGAGATGCATCCTGAAAAGCTTCCTTGTAAGATTTATGTGAGCACCAACGTTATCTCGGACATAAATCCTCTTCAGCTTCTGCCAACACCCAACAGCCGTTTGTTCTCCATGGATATGAACAAGTTGTTGGTCAGTTAAGGTTAAACCAATTATGCAAATAGCTTGTTCATTTTTCTGCATAAATTTTTTTATCTTTAGTCTACCTTCATCATCCTCTGGATCCCATTTCTCTATGTTTGGTGGGTTTTCAATTATGTTCCACAGACCTTCTCTTCGTAGAAGTAGACTACATTTCATAGACCATGATACATAGTTTGTTCCATCCAGCTTGGATATAAGGGACAAACTTTGTAGATTGACTTGTGCCATGTTTTCTCATATGGATATAAAACTATAATTAATAAAACACAGCTGTCTGTTTACTGTAACGTGTAACAACACAAACTCTCACTTTTACATAAATCTGTTTTATCCTAGTTAAACTGACTTTGCAGCCTCTGGGCCCATAACCAGTGTTGAGCCTGTGTTCCCCAAGCAGGGTTAAGGAGACAAGCTAAACAGAATGTGCAGCGTTAGTCAGATAGGCACACAGATAAATGAGTGGGATATGTTTGTATGTTTATCAACATACAGTAAAAATAACCGATACGCTTGTGCTGTCAAAAATATAGTTTATTCCATTTTGAGTTCATAGCATCGTCAAAATAACAGTCCATTAGTCATGTATCATTTAGTCAGTCCATTCAAGGATATTCAGTTTGCAAAGTCCATGTAGAATATCCTATGTCAGTTCACTTACAAATCAGTCCGTCGTTTATCTCTCCTGTTCGAGTAACGCAGTCTTGAGTCCATGCAGTAATTAGGGATCATCAAAGCCAGAGAGAGAGCAAGCTGTCGTCTTGCTTCTTTTAAAGTGCTTTCATAACCACTCCCTTAATTACATTCCTATATTTAAAGTTGCAGACACTTTAACTTATAAACTATGATTACATATTTATTATTTTACCTAAACCAGTTAGGGTAAACAATGTTATCCCTAACAACCTTTGGACTCCAACTCCCAGAATTCCTTTGCCAGCAATGTTTCACTAACTTTTGGACTCCAGCTCTGAGAATTCCCTTGTCGGCCATGTTTCAATAACCTTTGGACACCGATTCCCAGAATTCCCTTGCCGGCCATGTTTCAACAACCTTTGGACTCCAGCTCCCAGAATTCATTTTCCGGCCCTGTTTCAATGACCTTTGGATTGCAACTCCCAGAATTCCCTTTCCGGCCATGTTTCAATGAGTTGTGGACTTCAATTCCCAGAATTCCCTTGCCGTCCATGTTTCAATGACCTTTGGGTTCCCACTCCCAGAATTCCCTTGCGGCCATGATTCAAAGACCTTTGGTCTCCAACTGCCAGAAATCCCTTACCGGCCATGTTTCAAAGACCATTGGACTCCAACTGCCAGAATTCCCTTACCGGCCATGTTTCAATAAACTGTGGACTCCAACTGCCGGAATTCATTTGCCGGCCATGTTTCAATAACCTTTGGACTCGGACTCCCAGAATTCTCTTGACGACCATGTTTCAATGAACTTTGGACTCCAACTCCCAGATTTCCTTTGCCGGCCATGTTTCAATTAGCTTTGAACTGCAACTCCCATAATTCCTTTGCCGGCCATGTTACAGAGACCTTTGGACTCCAACTGCCAGAATTCCCTTGCTGGCCCTGTATCAATGACCTGTGGACCCAGACTCCCAGAATTCCCTTGCTGGCCATGTTTCAATGACCTTTGGACACCAATTCCCAGAATTCCCTTACCGGACATGTTTCAATAACCTTTGGACTCCAACTCCAAGAATTCCCTTGCCGGCCATGTTTAAATTACCTTTGGATTCCAGCTCCGAGAATTCCCTTGCCGGCCATGTTTCAATAACCTTTGGACTCGGACTCCCAGAATTCCCTTGCTGTCCATGTTTCAATAACCTTTGGACTCCAACTCCAAGAATTCCCTTGCCAGCCATGTATCAATGACCTTTGGACACCAATTCCCAGAATTCCCTTACCGGACATGTTTCAATAACCTTTGGACTCCAACTCCCAGAATTCCCTTGGGGGCCTGTTTCAGAGACCTGAGGATTCCAATTCCCAGAATTCCTTTGCCAGCGATGTTTCACTAACTTTTGGACTCCAGCTCTGAGAATTCCCTTGCCGGCCATGTTTCAATGAACTTTGGACTCCAACTCCCAGAATTCCTTTGTCTGCCAAGTTTCAGTGACCTTTTGACTCCAACTCCCAGAATTCCTTTGCCGGCCATGTTTCAATTAGCTTTGAACTCGGACTCCCAGAATTTCCTTGCCGGCCATGTTACAGAGAACTTTGGAGTCCAACTCCCAGAATTCCCTTGCCGGCCCTGTATCAATGACCTGTGGACCCGGACTCCAAGAATTCCCTTGCTGGCCATGTTTCCATGACCTTTGGAGTCCAACTCCCAGAATTCCCTTGCCGGCCCTGTATCAATGACCTGTGGACCCGGACTCCAAGAATTCCCTTTGCCAGCGATGTTTCACTAACTTTTGGACTCCAGCTCTGAGAATTCACTTGCCGGCCATGTTTCAATAACCTTTGGACACCAATTCCCAGAATTCCCTTAATGGACATGTTTCAATGAGCTGTGGACTCCAACTCCAGAATTCCCTTGCCAGTCATGTTTCAATAACCTTTGGACTCCAACTCCCAGAATTCCTTTGCCAGCGATGTTTCACTAACTTTAGGACTCCAGCTCTGAGAATTCCCTTGCCGGCCATGTTTCAATAACCTTTGGACACCAATTCCCAGAATTCCCTTGCCGGCCATGTTTCAACAACCTTTGGACTCCAGCTCCCAGAACTCATTTGCCGGCCATGTTTCAATGACCTTTGGATTGCAACTCCCAGAATTCCCTTGCCGTCCATGTTTCAATGACCTTTGGGGTCCCACTCCCAGAATTCCCTTGCGGCCATGTTTCAAAGACCTTTGGACTCCAACTGCCAGAAATCCCTTACCGGCCATGTTTCAAAGACCTTTGGACTCCAACTGCCAGAATTCCCTTACCGGCCATGTTTCAATAACCTTTGGACTCGGACTCCCAGAATTCTCTTGACGACCATGTTTCAATGAACTTTGGACTCCAACTCCCAGAATTCCTTTGCCGGCCATGTTACAGAGACCTTTGGACTCCAACTGCCAGAATTCCCTTGCTGGCCCTGTATCAATGACCTGTGGACCCAGACTCCCAGAATTCCCTTGCTGGCCATGTTTCAATGACCTTTGGACACCAATTCCCAGAATTCCCTTTCCGGACATGTTTCAATAACCTTTGGACTCCAACTCCAAGAATTCCCTTGCCGGCCTTGTTTCAATGAACTTTGGACTCCAACTCCCAGAATTCCTTTGTCTGCCATGTTTCAATAACCTTTGGACTCCAATTGCCAGAATTCTCTTGCTGGCCATGTTTCAAGGACCTTTGCACACCAATTCCCCGAATTCCCTTAATGGACATGTTTCAATGAGCTGTGGACTCCAACTCCCAGAATTCCCTTGCCGGCCATGTTTCAATAACGTTTGGACTTGAATTCCAAGAATTCCTTTGCCAGCCATGTTTCATTACCTTTGGGACTCCAGCTTCGAGAATTCCCTTGCCGGCCATGTTTCAAAGACCTTTGGACTCCAACTCCCAGAATTCCCTTGGGGGCCATGTTTCAGAGACCTGAGGATTCCAATTCCCAGAATTCTCTTGCCGGCCATGTTTCAATGACCTTTGCACACCAATTCCCATAATTCCCTTAATGGACATGTTTCAGTGAGCTGTGGACTCCAACTCCCAGAATTCCCTTGCTGGCTATGTTTCAATGAACTTTGGACTCCAACTTCCAGAATTCCCTTGTCGGCCATGTTTCAGATACCTGAGGATTCCAATTTCCAGATTTATTTTTCCGGCCATGTTTCAATGACCTTTGCACACCAATTCCCACAATTCCCTTAATGGACATGTTTCAATGAGCTGTGGACTCCAACTCCCAGATTTCCCTTGCCGGTCATGTTTCAATTACCTTTGGACACCAATTCTCTGAATTTCCTTGCCGGCCATGTTTCCATGAGCTCTGGACTTCAATTCCCAGAATTCCTTTGCCAGGCATGTTTCAGTGACTTTTGGACTCCACCTCCCAGAATTCATTTGCCGGCCATGTTACTATGACCTTTGGACTGCAACACCTGGAATTCCATTGCCAGCCATGTTTCAATAACCTTTGGACTCCAACTCCCAGAATTCCCTTGCCAGCCATTATTCAACCTCTGACATATTGGAGGCTTCCTGCGCGAAATAGAGCATGTATTTTGCATTGCTTTATGTGTGTATGTGAGCTTGTGTGCATGTGTGTTTTTCTATGACCTGAAGAACTTCTGACATATTGGAGACATATGCCTGAAACAGAACATGTATATTTGCATAACTGTATGTGTGTGTGTTCTTTCTTTGTGTGCATTTTTGTAATTTTCTGCCCTGAACAACCTTTGACATATTCGAGGCTTCCTGTCTGAAACAGAACATGTATATTTGCATTGCTGTGTTTGTGTGTGATGAGTTTTTGTCCATTTGTTTATTTTTGTGCCCTGAAGAACCTCGGACATATTGGAGGCTTCCTGCCTGAAACAGAACATGTATATTTGCATAACTGTATGTGTGTGTATTGTGAGTTTTTGTGCATTTGTGGATTTTTCTGATCTGAAGAACCTCTGACATATATGAGCCTTGCTCCCTGAAACAGAAAATGTATATTTGCACAAGTGTATGTGTATTTGTTTTTTGAGTTTGTGTATATTTGTGTATTGTTCTGCCCTGAAGAACCTCTCTGACATATTGGAGACTTCCTGCCTGAAAAAGAATCTGTATATTTGTATAACTGTGTGTTGTTTGTTTGTGTGCATTTGTGTATTTTTGTGCCCTGAAGAAACTCTCAGACATATTGGAGGGTTCCTGCCTGATATAGGAAATCAATATTTGCAAAAGTGTATGTTTGTGTGTGTGGTGAGTTTATGTGCATTTGTGTATTTTCCTGCCCTGAAGAACCTCTGACATATTGAAGGCTTCCTGCGTGAAACAGAACATGTATATTTCCATAGCTGTGTGTGTGTTGTGAGTTTATGTGCATTTGTGTATTTTCCTGCCCTGAAGAACCTCTGACATATTGAAGGCTTCCTGCCTGAAACAGAACATGTATATTTCCACAGCTGTGTGTGTGTTGTGAGGTTGTGTGCATTTGTGTATTTTTGTGTCCTGAAGAACCTCTCTGACCTATTGGAGGCTTCCTCCCTGAAACAGAAAATGTATATTTGCACAAGTGTATGTGTGTGTTTGTGAGTTTGTGTGCATGTGTGTATTTTTGTGACCTAAAGACCCTCTGACATATACGAGCGTTGCTCCCTGCAACAGAAAATGTATATTTGCACAAGTGTATTTGTGTGTGTGTGGTGAGTTTGTGTTCATTTGTTTATTTTTCTGCCCTGAAGAACCTCTGACATATTGCAGGCTTCCTGTCTGAAACAGAACATGTATATTTGCATAGCTGTGTGTGTGTTGTGAGGTTGTGTGTATTTTTGTATTTTTGTGACCTAAACAACCTCTGACATATTGCAGGCTTCCTGTATGAAACAGAACATGTATATTTGCATAGCTGTGTGTGTGTTTGTGAGTTTGTGTGTATTTGTGTATTTTTCCGCCCTGAAGTACCTGACATATTGGAGGCTTCCTGCCTGAAACAGAACATGGATATTTCCATAGCTGTAACCGCTCCATCAACTCTGGAATGAGCGGCAAGGGATAACTATTCCACACTGTAATGGCGTTCAACCAGCGGTAATCACAGCACAAGTGCAAGTCTCCCGTCTTCTTTTTAACGAAAAGAACGGGAGTAGAAAGAGGGGACAACGACGGCCGGATAAACCCTCGGGCCAAATTCTTTTCCAAGAAATCACGAAGGGCGGCCAATTCGGGCTCAGGCATAGAATACAGGCATCCCTTGAGTAGTGGGGCATCGGGCAGAAGGTCCACGGGACAGTCATAGGGTCGATGTGGGGGTAACCGATCTGCCTCCTTCTCACTAAATACATCGGAGAAATCAGAGAGTTCAGGAGGTACCGAGGCGGCGGGGCGGCGATGTCCTGGCCAGCACAGGTGTGTCGTAAATGGTCCACGCACTGGAGACTGGGAACGAAATGGCGTTCTGCACCCATGCCACCCGAGGATCGTGTAACCGTAACCAGGCCATTCGGAGGACCAAGGGGACATGGAGGTCCACTGTGATATAAAAACTAATCGCCTCCTCATGGTCCCCAATAACCAGGCCAACGGCTGGGTAGTGAAACGAATGGGCCCAGCATGAAGTTCCCGCCCATCAATCGTTTCCACCTTGATTGGAGGCTCCACCGCAACCAAGGGGACGTCAAAATGAGTTGCAAAGGCCTGGTCCATAAAACCGGTTGTAGCCCCCAAGTCCACCAACGCAATTGCAGGAATTTCCTCCGACCGGGACGGCAAGAAAACCTGAGTGTCTAGAAGTAAATGTTGAGGGGGTCCAGAGTCCACCTCCGCTACTTCGGGCGGGTGGTTGATATGTGTCTGGCCTAGAGTTTCCCCGAGGCCGGACTGACCTTGTTTCCCCAACTGATCAAGTCTAGATTTGGGCACAGGCCTGCGTGCCCCCCATCGTTGAACAGAACAGGAATTTGCAAAATGTCCAGGCCCCCCACAATACAGGCATAAGCCTCCCTGGAGTCTCCGTGTGCATTTTTGGGCTGTCAAACGAGGTTGGACCGCACCCAACTCCATCGGCTCCTTGGCCATGGCCACGGCACTGTGGGAGACCCAGGGCGCTGGTTGTACAGGACGCTGTGGCCTATTCTATTCTATTCTATTCTATTCTATTCTATTCTATTCTATTCTATTCTATTCTATTCTATTCTATTCTATTCTACTCTTCTACTCCACCCTATTCTTCTATTCTATTCTATTCTATTCTATTCTAATCTACTCTACTCTATGCTTCTACTGTACGCTATGCTTCTATTGTATTGCATTCTATTCTATTCTATTCTACTCGACTCGACTCGACTCGACTCGACTCGACTCGACTCTTCTACTCTACTCTATTCTTTTATTCTATTCTATTTTATTCTACTCAACTCTACTCTACACTTCCATTCTGCTCTATTCTATTCCATTCCATTCCATTCTATTCTGTTCTATTCTACTCTACTCTTCTACTCTACCCTATTCTTCTATTCTATTCTACTCTCCTCTACTCTTCTCTTCTGTATTATTCTGTTCTGTTCTGTTCTGTTCTGTTCTGTTCTGTTCTGTTCTGTTCTGTTCCGTTCCACTCCACTCCATTCCTCTACTCCACTCTAGTCTTCTCTTCTACTCTACTCTACTCTACTCTTCTCTAATCTTTTACTCCATTCTACTCTACTCTACTATTCTATTCTACTCTATTCTATTCCACTCTATTATTCTATTCTATTCTATTCTATTCTATTCTATTCTATTCTATTCTATTCTATTCTATTCTATTCTATTCTATTCTTATGTCTATTCTCTTCTACTCTACTCTACTATTCTGCTCTACCCTATTCTTCCATCGTATTCTACTCTAATCTACTCTACTCTACTCTTATACTCTACTCCATTCTATTCTACTCTATTCTATTCCATTCCATTCCACTCTACTCTACTCTTATACTCTATCCTCTTCTATTCTATTCTATACGACTCTACTCTACTGTACTCTTCTACTCTACTCTATTCTTTTATTCTATTCTATTTTATTCTACTCAACTCTACTCTACACTTCCATTCTGCTATATTCTATTCCATTCCATTCCATTCCATTCTATTCTGTTCTGTTCTATTCGACTCTACTCTACTCTACTCTACTCTACTCTTCTATATTATTCTGCTCTGTTCCATTCCGTTCCGTTCCACTCCACTCCTCTACTCTGCTCTATTCTTCTCTTCAATTCTACTCTCCTCTCCTCTAATCTTCCACTCCATTCTACTCTACTCTACTCTACTCTTCTATTCTACTCTACTCTATTCTACTCCACTCTATTATTGCATTGTATTGTGTTGTATTGTATTGTATTGTATTCTATTGTCTATTCTCTTCTACTCTACTCTACTCTTCTGCTCTACCCTATTCTACTCTACTCTAATCTACTCTTCTCTTCTCTTCTCTTCTACTCTACTCTATTGTTTTATTCTATTCTTTTCTATTCTACTCTACTTTACTGTTTTACTCTAATCTATTCTTCTATTCTATTCCATTCCATTCCATTCCAATCCAATCCAATCCAATCCACTCCGCTCTATTCTTCTCTTCTACTCTACTCTACTCTAATCTTCTACTCCATTCTACTCTACTCTACTCTTCTTTTCTATTCTATTCTACTCTAGTCTATTATTCTATTCTATTCTATTCTATTCTATTCTATTCTATTCCATTCCATTCCATTCCACTCTACTCTACTCTAATCTTCTACTCTACCCTATTCTTCTACTCTATTCTATTCTATTCTATTCTATTCTACTCTATTCTAATCTTCTCTACTCTAAGCTTCTACTCTACTCTATTCTTCTGTTGTATTGCATTCTATTCTATTGTATTCTACTCTACTCTCCTACTCTCCTCTATTCTGTTATTCTATTCTATTTTATTCTACTCTGCTCTACTCTACTCTACACTTCTATTCTGCTCTGTTCTATTCTATTCTATTCTATTCTATTCTATTCTATTCTATTCTATTCTATTCTATTCTATTCTATTCTATTCTACTCTACTCTACTCTACTCTTCTCTTCGGTATTATTCTGTTCTGTTCTGTTCTGTTCTGTTCTGTTCCAATCCAGTCCACTCCACTCCCCTACACAGCTCTATTCTTCTCTTCTACTCTACTCCACTCTATCTTCTACTCCATTCTACACCACTCTTCTCTTCTACTCTATTCTATTCTATTCTATTCTATTCTATTCTATTCTATTCTATTCTATTCTATTCTATTCTATTTTATTCTATTCCATTCTTATGTCTATTCTTTTCTACTCTCCTCTACTTTTCTGCTCTACCCTATTCTTCTATTCTACTCTCCTCTCCTCTTCTACTCTATTATTCTATTCTATTCTATTCTATTCTATTCTTATTTCTATTCTATTCTCTTCTACTCTACTCTTCTATTCTACCCTATTCTTCTATTCTATTGTATTCTATTCTATTCTATTCTCTTCTAAGCTACTCTACTCTATTTACTCTAATCTACACTTCTATTCTATTCTGCTCTATTCTATGCTATGCTATGCTATGCTATGCTATGCTATTCGACCCTACTCTACTCTTCTCTTTTCTATTATTCTGTTCTGTTCTGTTCTTTTCCATTCAACTCCACTCCACTCCACTCCTCTACTCAGCTCTATTCTTCTCTTCTACTCTCCTCTACTCTCCTCTTCTTCTCCATTCTACTCTACTCTATTATTCTATTCTTTTCTATTCTATTCTTATGTCTATTCTCTTCTACTCTAATCTTCTACTCTACCCTATTCTATTCTATTCTATTTTATTCTATTTTACTCTTCTCTACTCTACTTTACTCTACTCCACACTTCTATTCTGCTCTATTCTATTCTATGCTATGCTATGCTATGCTATTCTACTCTTCTCTTTTCTATCATTCTGTTCTGTTCTGTTCCATTCAACTCCACTCCACTCCACTCCTCTACTCAGCTCTATTCTTCTCTTCTCTTTTACTCTACTCTACTCTACTCTACACTTCCATTCTGCTCTATTCTATTCCATTCCATTCCATTCCATTGCATACTCTACTCTATTATTCTATTCTATTCTATTCTATTCTATTCTATTCTATTCTATTCTATTCTATTCTATTCTATTCTATTCTATTCTATTCTATTCTATTCTATTCTATTCCATTCCATTCCATTCCATTCCATTCCATTTCACCCTACTCTACTCTACTCTTCTACTCTACTCTATTCTGTTATTCCATTTTAATCTACTCTACTCTACTCTACACTTCTATTCTACTCTATTCTATTCTATTCCATTCCATTCTAATCTTCTACTCTACCCTATTCTTCTACTCTACTCTATTCTATTGTATTCTACTCTATTCTAATCTAATCTTCTCCAGTCTAAGCTTCTACTCTACTCTATTCTTCTATTGTATTGCATTCTATTGTACTCTATTCCATTCCATTCCACTCTACTCTACTCTCCTACTCTACTCTATTCTGTTATTCTATTCTATTTTATTCTACTCTACTCTACTCTACACTTCTATTCTGCTCTATTCTATTCTATTCTACTCTACTCTACTCTACTCTACTCTTCTACTCTACTCTATTCTGTTATTCTATTCTATTTTATTCTACTCTACTCGACTCTACTCTACCCTTCTATTCTGCTCTATTCTATTCTATTCTACTCTCCTCTCCTCTCCTCTTCGGTATTATTCTGTTCTGTACTGTTGTGTTCTGTTCTGTTCTGTTCTGTTCCAATCCAGTCTGCTCCACTCCTCTACACAGCTCTATTCTTCTCTTCTACTCTACTCCACTCTATCTTCTACTCCATTCTACTCTACTCTACTCTTCTATTCTACACTATTCTATTCTACTCTACTCTATTATTCTATACTATTCTATTTTATTCTGTTGTATTGTATTCTATTTTTATGTCTATTCTTTTCTACTCTACTCTACTCTTCTGCTCTACCCTATTCTTCTATTCTACTCTACTCTACTCTACTCTACTCTTATACTCTATTCTTCTATTCTATTCTATTCTTATTTCTATTCTCTTCTACTCTACTCTTCTATTCTACCCTATTCTTCTATTCTATTGTATTCTCTTCTATTCTCTTCTAAGCTACTCTCCTCTATTTACTCTAATCTGCACTTCTTTTCTATTCTGCTCTATTCTATGCTATGCAATGCTATGCTATTCTACCCTACTCTACTCTTCTCTTTTCTATTATTCTGTTCTGTTCTGTTCTTTTCCATTCAACTCCACTCCACTCCACTCCACTTGTCTACTCAGCTCTATTCTTCTCTTCTCTTCTCTTCTACTCTACTCTAATCTTCTATTCCATTCCATTCTACTCTACTCTACTCTTCTATTCTATTCTACTCTACTCTACTCAAGTCTTCTATTCAATTCAATTCTGTTCTAATCTACTCTACTCTATGCTTCTACTCTACTCTATTCTTCTATTGTATTGTATTGTATTGTATTGTATTCTATACTATTCTACTATACTATTCTTCTCTTCAATTCTACTCTCCTCTCCTCTAATCTTCCACTCCATTCTACTCTACTGTACTCTTCTATTCTACTCTACTCTATTCTACTCTACTCTATTATTGTATTGTATTGTATTGTATTGTATTGTATTGTATTGTATTGTATTGTTTTCTATTCTATTCTATTGTCTATTCTCTTCTACTCTACTCCACTCTTCTGCTCTACCCTATTCTATTCTACTCTACTCTACTCTACTCTACTCTACTCTTATACTCTACCCTATTTTTTTTTCTATTCTAATCTACTCTACTCTATGCTTCTACTCTACTCTATTCTTCTGTTGTATTGCATTCTATTCTGTTCTGTTCTATTCTGTTCTATATTCCCCTCTTCTACTATACTCTACTATTCTCTACTATACTCTTCTACTCTACCCTATTCTTCTGTTCAATTCTATTCTATTCTAATCTAATCTAATCTACTCTACTCTTCTCTTCTCTTCTACTCTATTGTTTTATTCTATTCTATTCTTTTCTACTCTACTCTACTTTACTGTTTTACTCTAATCTATTCTTCTATTCTATTCCATTCCATTCCAATCCAATCCACTCCACTCCACTCCATTCCGCTCCTCTACTCAGCTCAATTCCTCTCTTCTCCTCTCTTCTCCTCTCCTCTAATCTTCTACTCCATTCTACTCTATTATTCTATTCTATACTTTTCTATTCTATTCTTATGTCTATTCTCTTCTACTCTACTCTTCTACTCTACCCTATTCTATTCTATTCTATTCTAATCTACTCTACTCTACTCTATTCTTCTATTGTATTGCATTCTATTCTATTCTATTTTATTCTATTCTATTTTACTCTACTCTACTCTACTTTACTCTACTCCACACTTCTATTCTGCTCTATTCTATGCTATGCTATGCTATGCTATGCTATTCTACTCTTCTCTTTTCTATTATTCTGTTCTGTTCTGTTCTGTTCCATTCAACTCCACCCCACTCCACTCCTCTACTCAGCTCTATTCTTCTCTTCTCTTCTAATCTACTCTACTCTACACTTCCATTCTGCTCTATTCTATTCCATTCCATTCCATTGCATAATCTATTCTATTCTATTCTATTCTATTCTATTCTATTCCATTCCACTCCACTCCACTCCACTCTACTCTACTCTTCTACTCTACTCTATTCTGTTATTCTATTTTATTCTACTCTACTCTGCTCTACATTTCTATTCTACTCTATTCTATTCTATTCTACTCTATTCCATTCCATTCCATTCCATTCTATTCTACTCTAATCTTCTACTCTACCCTATTCTTCCACTCTATTCTATTCTATTCTATTCTACTCTAAGCTTCTACTCTACTCTATTCTTCTATTGTATTGCATTCTATTCTATTCTATTCTATTCTATTCCATTCCACTCTACTCTACTCTTATATTCTATTCTATTCTATTCTATTCTATTCTATTCTATTCTATTCTATTCTATTCTATTCTAATCTAATCTAATCTAGTCTACACTACTGTACTCTACTCTTCTACTCTACTCTACTCTTCTATTGTATTGCATTCTATTCTATTCTATTCTATTCTACTCTACTCTTCTACTTTACTCTATTCTTTTATTCTATTCTATTTTATTCTACTCAACTCTACTCTACACTTCCATTCTGCTCTATTCTATTCTATTCCATTCCATTCTATTCCATTCTGTTCTATTCTACTCTCCTCTCCTCTTATACTCTACTCTATTCTATTCTATTCTATTCTATTCTATTCTATTCTATTCTACTCTACTCTACTCTACTCTACTCTACTCTACTCTACTCTACTCTACTCTACTCTACTCTACTCTTCTGCTCTACCCTATTCTTTTATCGTATTCTAATCGACTCTAATCTACTCTACTCTTATACTCTACTCTACTCTATTCTATTCTACTCTACTCTCCTACTCTCCTCTATTCTGTTGTTCTATTCTATTTTATTCTCCTCTCCTCTACTCTACACTTCTATTCTATTCTATTCTACTCTACTCTTCTACTCTACTCTATTCTGTTATTCTTTTCTATTTTATTCTACTCTACTGTACTCTACACTTCTATTCTGCTCTATTCTATTCTATTCTATTCTACTCTACTCTACTCTTCTCTTTGATATTGTTCTGTTCTGTTCTGTTCTGTTCTGTTCTGTTCTGTTCTGTTCCGTTCCGTTCCATTCCGTTCCGTTCCACTCCTCTACTCTGCTCTATTCTTCTCTTCTACTTTACTCTACTCTAATCCTTTACTCCATTCTACTCTACTCTACTATTCTATTGTACTCTATTCTACTCTACTCTATTATTCTATTCTCTTCTATTCTTATGTCTCTTCTACTCTACTCTACTCTTCTACTCTACCCTATTCTTCTATTCTATTCTATTCTATTCTATTCTATTCTATTCTATTCTATTCTACTCTATTCTTCTATTGTATTGTATTGCATTCTATTTTATTCTATTCTACTCTCCTCTACTCTAGTCTACACTTCTATTCTGCTCTATTCTATGCTATGCAATGCTATGCTACTTTTCTCTTTTCTATTATTCTGTTCTGTTCCATTCTACTCTACTCTACTCTTCTATTCTATTCTATTCTATTCTATTCTATTCTATTCTATTCTAGTCTATTATTCTATTCTATTCTATTCTATTCTATTCTATTCCATTCTATTCTATTTTATTCTACTCTAATCTACTCTACTCTAATACTATACTCTATTCTTCTATTCTATTCTATTCTATTCTACTCTACTCTACTCTAGTCTTATACTCTACTCAACTCTTCTATTCAATTCTATTCTGTTCTAATCTACTCTACTCTATGCTTCTACTCAACTCTTTTCTTCTATTCTATTCTATTCTACTCTACTCTCTTCTTCTACTCTCCTCTATTCTGTTATTCTATTCTATTTTATTCTACTCTACTCTATTCTACTCTACATTTCTATTCTGCTCTATTCTATTCTATTCTATTCTATTCTATTCTACCCTATTATTCTCCTTTACCCTATTCTTCTATTCTATTCTATTCTATTCTATTCTATTCTATTCTATTCTATTCTATTCTAATCTACTCTACTCTATGCTTCTATTGTATTGCATTCTATTCTATTCTATTCTACTCTATTCTACTCTACTCTTCTGTATTATTCTGTTCTGTTCTGTTCTGTTCCGTTCCAATCCACTGCACTCCACTCCACTCCTTTACTGAGCTCTAGTCTTCTCTTCAATTCTACTCTCCTCTACTCTAATCTTCTACTCTATTCTACTCTACTCTACTCTACTCTTCTATTCTACTATACTCTATTATTCTATTTTATTCTATTCTATTCTTATGTCTATTTCCTTCTACTCTACTCTTCTGTGGTACCCTATTCTTCTATTCTATTCTACTCTACTCTATTCTTATACTCTATTCTTCCATTCTTCTATTCTATTCTATTCTATTCTATTCTATTCTATTCTATTCTATTCTATTCTATTCTATTCTACTCTATTCTACTCTACTCTTCTGTATTATTCTGTTCTGTTCTGTTCTGTTCCGTTCCACTCCACTCCACTCCACTCCTCTACTGAGCTCTATTCTTCTCTTCAATTCTACTCTCCTCTACTCTAATCTTCAACTCTTCTCCTCTACTCTACTCTTCTATTCTACTATACTCTATTCTATTCTATTCTATTCCTCTATTCTCTTCTACTCTACTCTTCTGCTCTACCCTATTCTTCTATTCTATTCTATTTTATTCTACTCAATTCTACTCTACACTTCCATTCTGCTCTATTCTATTCTATTCCATTCCATTCCATTCTGTTCTGTTCTGCTCCACTCTACTCTACTCTTCTACTCTACTCTATTCTTCTATTCTATTCTATTCTATTCTATTCTATTCTATTCTATTCTATTCTACTCTTCTCTTCTCTTCTCTTCTGTATTATTCTGTTCTGTTCTGTTTCATTCTGTTCCACTCCACTCCACTCCTCTACTCTGCGCTATTCTTCTCTTCTACTCTACTCCATTGTATCTTCTACTCCATTCTACTCAACTCTACTCTGCTATTCTATTCTATTCTATTCTATTCTATTCTATTCTATTCTATTCTATTCTATTCTATTCTATTCTATTCTATTCTATTCTATTCCACTCTACTCTTCTGTATTATTCTGTTCTGTTCTGTTCCGTTCCAATCCACTCCACTCCTCTACTGAGCTCTATTCTTCTCTTCAATTCTACTCTCCTCTACTCTAATCTTCAACTCTTCTCCTCTCCTCTCCTCTTCTATTCTACTATACTCTATTCTATTCTACTCTACTCTATTATTCTATTCTATTCTATTCTATTCTATTCTATTCTATTCTATTCTATTCTATTCTATTCTATTCTATTCCATTCCATTCCATTCCACTCTACTCTACTCTAATCTTCTACTCTACCCTATTCTTCTACTCTATTCTATTCTATTCTATTCTATTCTATTCTATTCTATTCTACTCTACTCTACTCTACTCTACTCTACTCTACTCTACTCTTCTCTTCTCTTCGGTATTATTCTGTTCTGTTCTGTTCTGTTCCAATCCAGTCCACTCCACTCCTCTACACAGCTCTATTCTTCTCTTCTACTCTACTCCACTCTATATTCTACTCCATTCTACACCACTCTTCTCTTCTACACTATTCTATTCTATTCTATTCTATTCTATTCTATTCTATTCTATTCTATTCTATTCTATTCTATTCTATTCTATTCTATTCTATTCCATTCTTATGTCTATTCTTTTCTACTCTCCTCTACTCTTCTGCTCTATTATTCTATTCTATTCTATTCTATTCTATTCTATTCTATTCTATTCTATTCTTATTTCTATTCTATTTTCTACTCTACTCTTCTATTCTACCCTATTCTTCTATTCTATTGCATTCTATTCTATTCTATTCTACTCTACTCTACTCTTCTACTCTATTCTTTTATTCTATTCTATTTTATTCTACTCAACTCTACTCTACACTTCCATTCTGCTCTATTCTATTCATTCCATTCTATTCCATTCTGTTCTATTCTACTCTACTCTCCTCTTATACTCTACTCTATTCTATTCTTTTATCGTATTCTAATCGACTCTAATCTACTCTACTCTTATACTCTACTCTATTCTATTCTATTCTATTCTATTCTATTCTACTCTACTCTCCTACTCTCCTCTATTCTGTTGTTCTATTCTATTTTATTCTCCTCTCCTCTCCTCTACTCTACTCTACACTTCTATTCTATTCTATTCTATTCTATTCTATTCTATTCTATTCTACTCTACTCTTCTACTCTACTCTATTCTGTTATTCTTTTCTATTTTATTCTACTCTACTGTACTCTACACTTCTATTCTGCTCTATTCTATTCTATTCTATTCTACTCTACTCTACTCTTCTCTTTGATATTATTCTGTTCTGTTCTGTTCTGTTCTGTTCTGTTCCGTTCCGTTCCGTTCCACTCCACTCCTCTACTCTGCTCTATTCTTCTCTTCTACTCTACTCTACTCTAATCTTTTACTCCATTCTACTCTACTCTACTATTCTATTGTACTCTATTCTACTCTACTCTATTATTCTATTCTCTTCTATTCTTATGTCTCTTCTACTCTACTCTACTCTTCTACTCTACCCTATTCTTCTATTCTATTCTATTCTACTCTATTCCTCTATTGTATTGTATTGCATTCTATTTTATTCTATTCTACTCTACTCTACTCTAGTCTACACTTCTATTCTGCTCTATTCTATGCTATGCAATGCTATCCTACTTTTCTCTTTTCTATTATTCTGTTCTGTTCCATTCTACTCTACTCTACTCTTCTTTTCTATTCTATTCTATTCTATTCTATTCTATTCTATTCTATTCTATTCTATTCTATTCTATTCTATTCTATTCTATTCCATTCCATTCCATTCCATTCTATTCTATTCTACTCTACTCTAATCTACTCTACTCTAATACTATACTCTATTCTTCTATTCTATTCTATTCTACTCTACTCTACTCTAGTCTTATACTCTACTCAACTCTTCTATTCAATTCAATTCTGTTCTAATCTACTCTACTCTATGCTTCTACTCAACTCTTTTCTTCTATTCTATTCTATTCTACTCTCCTCTCCTCTTCTACTCTCCTCTATTCTGTTATTCTATTCTATTTTATTCTACTCTACTCTATTCTACTCTACATTTCTATTCTGCTCTATTCTATTCTATTCTACCCTATTCTTCTCCTTTACCCTATTCTTCTATTCTATTCTATTCTATTCTATTCTATTCTATTCTATTCTATTCTATTCTATTCTATTCTATTCTAATCTACTCTATGCTTCTATTGTATTGCATTCTATTCTATTCTATTCTATTCTACTCTACTCTTCTGTATTATTCTGTTCTGTTCTGTTCTGTTCCGTTCCAATCCACTGCACTCCACTCCACTCCTTTACTGAGCTCTAGTCTTCTCTTCAATTCTACTCTCCTCTACTCTAATCTTCTACTCTATTCTACTCTACTCTACTCTACTCTTCTATTCTACTCTACTCTATTATTCTATTCTATTCTATTCTTTTGTCTATTCCCTTCTTCTCTCCTCTCCTCTTCTGCTCTACCCTATTCTATTCTACTCTAACCTACTGTATTTTTATACTGTCTTATTCTATTCTATTCTATTCTATTCTATTCTATTCTATTCTATTCTATTCTATTCTATTCTATTCTATTCTATTCTACTCTTCTACTCTCCTCTATTCTTTTGTTCCATTCTATTTTATTCTACTCAACTCTACTCTACTCTACTCTACACTTCCATTATGCTCTATTCTATTCCATTCCATTCCATTCTATTCTGTTCTATTCTATTCTACTCTACTCTTCTCTTCTGTATTATTCTGTTCTGTTCTGTTCTGTTCTGTTCCATTCCATTCCACTCCACTCCTCCGCTCTATTCTTCTCTTCTCTTCTCTTCTCTTCTCTTCTCTTCTCTTCTCTTCTCTTCTACTCTACTCTTCTCTACTCTACTCTACTCTACTCTACTCTAATCTTTAACTCCATTCTACTCTACTCTTCTATTCTCTTCTACTCTACTCTACTCTTCTGCTCTACCCTATTCTTCTATCGTATTCTACTCTACTCTACTCTACTCTACTCTACTCTACCCTTCTATTCTATTCTATTCCATTCCATTCCATTCTACTCTACTCTTCTACTCTACCCTATTCTTCTACTCTATTCTATTTTATTCTAATCTAATCTAATCTTCTCTACTCTAAGCTTCTACTCTACTCTATTCTTCTATTTTATTGCATTCTATTCTATTCTATTCTATTCTACTCTCCTTCTCTCCTCTATTCTGTTATTCTATTCTATTTTATTCTACTCTACTCTACTCTACACTTCTATTCTATTCTATTCTATTCTACTCTACTCTACTCTACTCTTCGGTATTATTCTGTTCTGTTCTGTTCTGTTCCAATCCAGTCCACTCCACTCCTCTACACAGCTCTATTCTTCTCTTCTTCTCTACTCCACTCTACTTTACTCTATTCTTCTATTTTATTCTATTCACTCCATTCTATTCTATTCTATTCTACTCTACTCTTCTACTCTACCCTATTCTACCCTATTCTACCCTATTCTATTCTATTCTATTCTATTCTATTCTATTCTATTCTATTCTATTCTATTCTAATCTAATCTAATCTAATCTAATCTACTCTAAGCTTCTACTCTATTCTTCTGTTCTGTTCTGTTCTGTTCTGTTCTGTTCTATTCTACTCTACTCTTCTATTCTATTCTATTCTACTCTACTCTACTCTACACTTCAGTTCTATTCTATTCTAGTCTATTATTCTATTCTATTCTACTCTACTCTACACTTTAGTTCTATTCTATTCTATTCTATTCTATTCTATTCTATTCTATTCTATTCTACTCTACTCTACTCCACTCGTCTACTCTACTCTACTCTACTCTTTTCTTTTATTCTATTCTATTTGATTCTACTCAACTCTACTCTACTCTACCCTTCCATTCTGCTCTATTCTATTCCATTCAATTCCATTCCATTGCATTCCATTCCATTCCATTCCATTCCATTCCATTCCATTCCATTCTATTCTATTCTATTCTATTCTATTCTATTCTATTCTATTCTATTCTACTCTACTCTTCTCTTCTGTATTGTTCTGTTCTGTTCTGTTCTGTTCTGTTCCGTTCCACTCCACTCCTCTACTCTACTCCACTCTAGTCTTCTCTTATACTCTACTCTACTCTACTCTACTCTACTCTACTCTAATCTTTTACTCCATTATACTCTACTCTACTCTACTATTCTATTCTATTCTACTCTATTCTATTCTATTCTATTCTATTCTATTCTTACGTCTATTCTCTTCTACTCTACTCTACTCTACTCTTCTGCTCTACCCTATTCTACTATCGTATTCTACTCTACTCTATTCTACTCTATTCTACTCTTATACTCTACTCTACTCTATTCTTCCATTCTATTCTATTCTATTCTATTCTATTCTATTCTATTCTATTCTATTCTATTCCATTTCACTCCACTCCACTCCACTCTACTCTACTCTTCTACTCTACCCTATTCTTCTACTCTACTCTATTCTATTCTCCTCTATTCGAATCTAATCTTCTCTACTCTAAGCTTCTACTCTACTCTATTCTTCTATTGTATTGCATTCTATTCTATTCTACTCTACTCTACTCTCCTACTCTCCTCCTCTCTTCTCCTCCTCTCCTCTATTCTGTTATTCTATTCTATTTTATTCAACTCTACTCTACTCTACACTTCTATTCTGTTCTATTCTATTCTACTCTACTCTTCTACTCCACTCTATTCTGTTATTCTATTCTATTTTATTCTACTCTACTCTACTCTACTCTACTCTACTCTACTCTACACTTCTATTCTGCTCTTTTCCATTCTATTCTATACTACTCTACTCTACTCTTCTCTTCGGTATTATTCTGTTCTGTTCTGTTCTGTTCCAATCCAGTCCACACCACTCCTCTACACAGCTCTATTCTTCTCTTCTACTCTACTACACTCTATCTTCTACTCCATTCTACTCTACTCTACTCTACTCTTCCATTCTACACTATTCTACTCTACTCTATTATTCTATTCTATTCTATTCTTATGTCTATTCTTTTCTACTCTACTCTTCTGCTCTACCCTATTCTTCTATTCTATTCTTATTTCTATTCTCTTCTACTCTACTCTACTCTTCTACTCTACCATATTCTTCTATTCTATTCTACTCTACTCTTATACTCTACTCTATTCTTCTATTCTATTCTATTCTATTCTATTCTATTCTATTCTATTCTACTCTACTCTACTCTACTCTACTCTACTCTACTCTACTCTACTCTTCTACTCTACCCTATTCTTCTACTCTATTCTATTCTATTCTATTCTATTCTAATCTAATCTAATATTCTATTCTACTCTACACTTCAGTTCTATTCTATTCTATTCTACTCTACTCTTCTATTCTATTCTACTCTACTCTATTATTCTATTCTATTCTGTTCTATTCTATTCTGATGTCTATTCTCTTCTACTCTACTCTACTCTTCTGCTCTACCCTATTCTTCTATCCTATTCTACTCTACTCTAATCTACTCTACTCTACCCTTATACTCTACTCTATTCTTCTATTCTATTCTATTCTATTCCATTCCATTCCATTCTACTCTACTCTTCTACTCTACCCTATTCTTCTATTCTATTCTACTCTACTCTACAATAATCTACTCTTCTCTTCTCTTATACTCTACTCTATTCTTCTATTCTATTCTATTCTATTCTATTCTATTCTATTCTATTCTATTCTACTCTAAACTACTCTACTCTAATCTACTCTACTCTTATACTCTACTCTATTTTTCTATTCTATTCTATTCTATTCTATTCTATTCTATTCTACTCTAAACTACTCTACTCTAATCTACTCTACTCTTATACTCTACTCTATTCTTCTATTCTATTCCATTCTATTATTCTCTTCTCTTCTCTTCTCTTATGTCTATTCTCTTCTATTGTACTCTACTCTTCTACTCTACTCTATTCTTCTATTGTATTCTATTCACTCCATTCCATTCTATTCTATTCTACCCTACTCTTCTACTCTACCCTATTCTAATCTAATCTAATCTAATCTACTCTACTCTACTCTACTCTAAGCTTCTACTCTATTCTACTGTTCTGTTCTGTTCTATTCTACTCTACTCTTCTATTCTATTCTGCTCTATTCTTCTATTCTATTCTATTCTATTCTATTCTATTCTATTCTATTCTATTCTATTCTATTCTACTCTACTCTACTCTGCACTTCAGTTCTATCCTATTCTAGTCTATTATTCTATTCTATTCTATTCTACTCTACTCTACACTTCAGTTCTATTCTATTCTATTCTATTCTACTCTACTCTACTCCACTCTTCTCCTCTACTCTACTCTTTTCTTTTATTCTATTTGATTCTACTCAACTCTACTCTACGCTACCCTTCCATTCTGCTCTATTCTATTCCATTCAATTCCATTCCATTCTATTCTATTCTATTCTATTCTATTCTATTCTATTCTATTCTATTCTATTCTACTCTTCTACTCTACTCTATTCTGTTATTCTATTCTATTTTATTCTACTCTACTCTACTCTACTCTACACTTCTATTCTGCTCTTTTCCATTCTATTCTATACTACTCTACTCTACTCTTCTCTTCGGTATTATTCTGTTCTGTTCTGTTCTGTTCCAATCCAGTCCACACCACTCCTCTACACAGCTCTATTCTTCTCTTCTACTCTACTCCACTCTATCTTCTACTCCATTCTACTCTACTCTACTCTTCTATTCTACACTATTCTACTCTACTCTATTATTCTATTCTATTCTATTTTATTCTTATGTCTATTCTTTTCTACTCTACTCTTCTGCTCTACCCTTCTATTCTATTCTTATTTCTATTCTCTTCTACTCTACTCTTCTACTCTACCATATTCTTCTATTCTATTCTACTCTACTCTACTCTTATACTCTACTCTATTCTTCTATTCTATTCTATTATTCTCTTCTCTTCTTATGTCTATTCTCTTCTACTCTATTCTACTGTTCTGCTCTACCCTATTCTTCTCTTGTATTCTACTCTACTCCACTCTACTCTACTCTTATACTCTACTCTATTCTATTCTATTCTATTCTATTCTATTCTACTCTTCTACTCTACCCTATTCTTCTATTCTATTCTATTCTATTCTATTCTATTCTATTCTATTCTATTCTATTCTATTCTATTCTATTCTTCTACTCTACTCTACTGTTCTATTGTATTCTATTGTATTCTACTGTATTCTATTCTACTCTACTCTTCTACTCTACTCTATTCTTCTATTCTACTCCATTCCATTCCATTCCATTGCACTCCACTCCACTCCACTCTATTCTATTCTACTCTACTCTTCTACTCTGTTCTTCTATTCTATTCTATTCTATTCTATTCTATTCTATTCTACTCTACTCTACTCTACTCTACACTTCAGTTCTATTCTATTCTATTCTATTCTATTCTATTCTATTCTATTCTATTCTATTCTACTCTACTCTACTCTATTCTTCTATTCTATTCTACTCTAGTCTATTATTCTATTCTATTCTACTCTACACTTCAGTTCTATTCTATTCTATTCTATTCTATTCTATTCTATTCTATTCTATTCTATTCTATTATACTCTACTCTACTCTACTCTTCTATTCTATTCTATTCTATTCTACTCTAGTCTATTATTCTATTCTATTCTATTCTGTTCTATTCTATTCTTATGTCTATTCTCTTCTACTCTACTCTTCTGCTCCACCCTATTCTTCTATCGTATTCTACTCTACTCTACTCTACTCTACTCTACTCTACTCTACTCTACTCTACCCTTATACTCTACTCTATTCTTCTATTCTATTCTATTCTATTCCATTCCATTCTACTCTACTCTACTCTTCTACTCTACCCTATTCTTCTATTCTATTCTACTCTACTCTACAATAATCTACTCTACTCTACTCTTATACTCTACTCTATTCTTCTATTCTATTCTACTCTACTCTATTCTACTCTGCTGTTCTATTCTACTGTACTCTATTCTTCTATTCTATTCTATTCTATTCTATTCTATTCTATTCTATTCTATTCTATTCTATTCTTCTTACTATTCTATTCTATTGTGATTTCTATTCTATTCTGTTCTGTTCTATTCTACTCTATTCTACTCTAGTCTTCTACTCTGTTCTTCTATTCTATTCTACTCTACTCTTCTACTCTATTCTTCAATTTAATTTAATTCAATTCAATTCTATTCTATTCTATTATATTGTATTCTTATTTCTACTCTATTCTATTCTCTTCTTTTATTTTATTCTATTCTTTTCTACTCTACTGTATTCTAAATCTTTGCCAGCTGGGAGATTCTGGGAGTTGAAGTCCACAAGTCTTCAAATTGCCAAGGTTTTAGACCCCTGATCTACAGTAGGATAAATCCCATTTATCAACTTATTATTTTAATCACTGGTCAAGCCAAGCCTTCCCATAACAATAACCTTGCAGTGTAGGTGGCTGGCTGGGGGATTCTGGGAGATGAAGTCCACAAGGTGTAAAATTGGCAAGATTGGACATCCCTACTACAATATTATATCACTTAGTAGCTCATGCCCCGGTCATCTCCCGTTTGGACTACTGCAACCTACTTTACACGAAAAGTCTCCTGAAGCTTCCGTTGGTGCAGAGTGCAGCCATGTGAGCAATTTTGGGCACCTAAAGGGGGGCATGGAAACCCTCTGGTGCCACGTTTGGAGTTCCAATTCAAAAGGTCGCCGATGGCCATTAGATCCCTACATGCCATGCAATGGAACTGCTCGGCCACCATATGCATGTAATAAATGATGTTGGAATAGAATAGAGGAAGGGTCTTTCAAACTTGGCAAGTTGAAGATTTGTGGACTTTGTTAAGCCTGGTTTCCCCAACCAGGGTTAGGGAGACAAGCTAAACAGAATGTGCAGCTTAGTCAGATAGGCACACAGATAAATGAGTGAGCTAAGCTTGTATGTTTATTAACATACAGTAAAAATGATAGATACGCTTGTGCTATCAAATATATAGTTTATTCCATTATGAGTTCATAGCATAGTCAAAATAACAGTCCAATAGTCATGTATCATTTAGTCAGTCCATTCAGGGATATTCAGTTAGCAAAGTCCGTGTTGAATACCCTATGTCAATACACTTACAAGTCTGTCCTTTGTTTTCTCTCCCGTTCGAGCAATGCAGTCTTGTGTCCTTGCAGTAATCAGGAACTTCAAAGCCAGAGAGATAGCAAGCTGCCGTCTTGCTTCTTTTAAAGTGCTTTCACAACCACTCCCTTAATTACTGTTCCACAGTTAAAGTTGCAGACACTTTAACATATAAACTATGATTACATATTATTATTTACCTAAACCAGTTAGGGTAAAACAATGTTATCCCTAACATTCTCCCCTTTTAGGAAATAATAATAAATATAACTATTTACATCTTTAAATCATATTTGTTACAACTCTCTTTAAACTTAGTTACTCCTTGAGCTTTTGTAAATTGGTCTGCAATGTTTTCTTCCGTCATGCAGTATTCCAATTTAATTAGCCCATTCTTTACAGATTCTCTAACATTTAAGTATCTTAAATCAGTATGCTTTGATCTAGTTTTTACAGCAATACTAGTAGCTAATTTTATAGCTGCCTGGTTATCCTCGTACACAATAATGGAATCTTTAACAGTTATACCCATGTCTAATAATAACTGTTTGTACAAAATCAAGTCAGTGCATAATAATGACAGACATGAAAATTCCGCTTCCATCGTGGACAAGCTGATATGCTGTTGTCTGATTGACCTCCACCCTATTAGTGTCTTACCAAATAATATAGCCATCCCAGATGTTGATTTTCTTGTGTTTATATCAGTTGCAAAACTTGCATCTGCATAGGCACTAAGAATCAAATCACCCTTTGGTTCTATATACAATGCATGGTTCAGTGTTCCTTTAAGATATCTTAAAATTCTCTTTAATGATTGCCAATGACATTGTTGTGGATCTGAATTAAAACGTGCCAGCTGATTTACACTATAAGCTATATCAGGCCTAGATCAATTGCTTATATATGATAAGCTTCCAATCAAAGATTGATATATGGACTTATCGAATTTGGGACTTTGATCATTAGTTTGGCAAACTTCCTGACTCATTGGAGTCTTTGCCGGTTTACAAAGTTCCATTTTAAACGTTTTAATTAATTGGCAAATTTTATCTTCTTGAGATATCTTAAAACCATTTTTTGTTTTGTTAATTGTCAATCCTAGATACTTTTTAATTTCACCTAAATGCTTTAATTTTATCTTTTTGGCTAATAATGATATAATCTCATTAGCTTCATTATTAGTCTTAGTTATCAAAGCAATATCATCTGTAAATAATAACAATAATGACACCGTTCGATTATTTTCTCTTTTAAACACACATGGATCTGCTAAACCAGATTTAAAACCTATATTGTTTAACTCTTTCACAATATATTGGTTCCACTCAAACCCAGATTGTTTCAACCCGTAAAGACTCTTTTTGAGTTTCCAACAATCATTACTATTTACTTTATTGTCTTTTATACCTACTGGTTTTCTTAAATATATAGTGTGCTGCAATGGTGCATGTAGATAAGCAGTTTCTACATCTAAATGGTTAATAACATAGTTTTTCTTAGCTGCCCACACTAATGCTGCTCTTAAAGATGTTGCTTTAAGACTTGGTGCAAAAACTTCATCGTAATCAGATAGTTTGATTAAATCCTTGAGCTATTAACCTAGCCTTATGGGTAACAGTCCCATCATTTCCAGTTTTTACTTTAAATATCCATTTGCACCCAATGGATTTTTCTCCTGGAGGTAATTTAGCATCTTCATAAACTTTCATTACCTTTAATGAATTTAGTTCCTTTTCCATTGCCTTTTGCCAATTCTCCTGATCCTTAGCAGGATACATCCTAAGTTCATCTACACTACTTGGAACTTTAGTTACTTGGCAAACTATACTTGCTTGATACCTATCAGGTGGTCTAGTTATACGTGTAGTACGTCTAGGTATTACAGGACTCACAGGTGGACTTTCATTTATTAACTCTTCTTGATTATCTAACTCTTCCTGATCAACTGTTTCCTCTTGTTCTGGTCCTATTTGCTCTTCGTGGACTTCTTTAATTGGACTCTTCTTATAACTAGTTTGATCTTTCTGCCTTTTGTAGGGTTCAATAATTACTTCATTATTTAAATCTTGCTCTAATCTATTCCATCCTACATGTTCTAGGAATTTTGCACTAGCACTGGTGTAAACTCTAGATGTACCTGGTTCCCAGAATCTATAAGATCTATGATTAGATGTATATCCTACAAAATATAATCTTTTAGCTCTATGCTGTCCTTTGTGTCTAAGTTGTGGAGGGATATGCACCCATGCTGGTGCTCCAAATGTGTGCATGTAACTTAAATCAGGTTTTGTACCATGCCACAGTGTGAATGGTAATTCACCTGTTGTTGAATTAACAACATTATTTAATATATGATTACCACACATTATTGCTTCTCCCCACAAATTGTCAGGTAATCCTGAATCAGACATCATAGTTCGTGCCATTGATTGTAATGTTTGGCCTCTTCTCTCTATAAAGGCATTATGTTGTGGCCTATATGGTGCAGACTTTTTATGTTGAATACCTAACATTCTTAGTCTGTTCTGGAATTTATTATTTGTAAATTCCGTACCATTATCTGTTATAAGAGTTACTAATTTCTTTTTAGTTTTCCTTTCTGCAAATTTAATCCAATTAAAGAGATTTTGATACGTTTCAGTTTTGCTTTTCATTAAATAGCAAAACCCATATCTAGAATAGTGGTCCATTATACTTAGTATGTAACGAGCTCCTCCTACACTTGGTTTATTAGGACCTATTAAATCTGCAAATACTACCTCTAAAGGTTCTTTGGTAGTAAATCCATTAACTCTATTAGCCGGTGTGACCCTGGCCTTACTTTGATTGCAGATATTACATTGCAAATACTTATTACAAGGTTTCAAACTTATTCCCTTAGATAATTCAACAGTTTTCTTAAGCATTTTAAAATTTAAATGCCCTAGCCTTCGATGTAACAAGTGAATACATTCATCATGAGGTTTCTTATTTTCATAAACTGTGTTAGCCACCTTTAAACCATCATCATTTAACACATATAATTCACCTCTTAAAGATGCAGTAATTCTCTTATCTTCTTTCTCAATTATGCAGTTATCTCCTTTAAAAGTAACTACATATCCTAGTTTAATCAAAATTCTAACTGAAATTAAATTAAACTTAAGTTGTGGTACATATAACATTTTTACATTCTCTTTTATAAAAGAACAATATGCTATACCTTGACCTTTAGCTTTCAGTTTCCAGCCATTGGCTAACGATATCTGCTGTGTACTCTTGGACATTTCAATAAAATTTTTCTTATCATTTGTTATACAATGTGATGCTCCACTATCAACCACCCATAAATTATTTTTTACAGCTCCGTTACTATACATGGCTAACTCTAAATTTTTATTTTTCTTTTGATGACTTTTTGTATTCTGGCCAGCGTTCTGGCGCTTTGCCTTTTTACAAAATCTTGCCAAATGTCCTCTTCCTCCACAATTAAAGCACTTTTTAATTGCATATGCAGTAGGAGTTTCATTATCTTCTTTTTGAGGTTGCTGCCTCCTTAATTCGTCTCTTTCAAGCCTTCTTCTGGCCTCTTCAATCAATCTGCCAGTTATATCAGTTAAAGTTAGGCTTTCCTTTGGCAATATTTCAAGTGAAGTTACGTAATTGTCATAGGTTTCATCGAGGGAAGATAGTATTGTATAGACTTGATGTAGTTCAGAGAAAATAAGCTCTTTCTCGTGCAGTTCTTGAAAAATGCTTTGCATAGTTTTCAAATGACTCAGCATATCACCATTCTTATGGAGATGTGTACTGAAAAGTTTCCGTGTTAGATTTATGTGAGCACCAACATTATCTCGAACATAAATCCTCTTCAGCTTCTGCCAACACCCAACAGCTGTCTTTTCTCCATGGATATAAACAAGTTGCATATCATTTAAGGTTAAAGCAATAATGCAAATTGCTTGTTGATTTTTATGCATAAATTCTTCTATCTTTAATTTATCTTCCTCATCCTCTGGATCCCATTCTTCTACGTTTGGTGGATTTTCAATTATGTTCCACAAACCTTCTCTTCGTAGAAGCAGACTACATTTCATAGACCATGATACATAGTTTGTTCCATCCAACTTGGATATCAGGGACAAACTTTGTCGATTGACTTGTGCCATGTTTTCTTATATGGATATAAAACTATAATTAATAAAACACAGCTGTCTGTTACTGTAATGTATAACAACACAAACTCTCACTTTTACATAAATCTGTTTTATCCTAGTTAAACTGACTTTGCAGCCTCTGGGCCCATAACCAGTGTTAAGCCTGGTTTCCCCAACCAGGGTTAGGGAGACAAGCTAAACAGAATGTGCAGCTTAGTCAGATAGGCACACAGATAAATGAGTGAGCTAAGCTTGTATGTTTATTAACATACAGTAAAAATGATAGATACGCTTGTGCTATCAAATATATAGTTTATTCCATTATGAGTTCATAGCATAGTCAAAATAACAGTCCAATAGTCATGTATCATTTAGTCAGTCCATTCAGGGATATTCAGTTAGCAAAGTCCGTGTTGAATACCCTATGTCAATACACTTACAAGTCTGTCCTTTGTTTTCTCTCCCGTTCGAGCAATGCAGTCTTGTGTCCTTGCAGTAATCAGGAACTTCAAAGCCAGAGAGATAGCAAGCTGCCGTCTTGCTTCTTTTAAAGTGCTTTCACAACCACTCCCTTAATTACTGTTCCACAGTTAAAGTTGCAGACACTTTAACATATAAACTATGATTACATATTATTATTTACCTAAACCAGTTAGGGTAAAACAATGTTATCCCTAACAGACTTCAACTCCCAGAATTCCTGAGCTGACCTGACTGGAGGAGGGATTCTGGGAGTTGGAAGTCCACAAGTCTTAAAGCTGTCATGTTTGAAAGATCCCTCGAATAGAATAACCGAGTTGGAAGGGACCTTAGAGGTCTTCTAGTCCAAACCCCTGCTTAGGCAGGAGGAAATCCTACACCACTTCAGACAAATCTGTCTGTCTGTCTATCTATGTCATCTATATATCATTTATATCTATTATCTCTATCTATCTATCTATCTATTGAATAGCAGCATCTATATCTATCTATCTATCTATCTCATCTATATCTCATTTATCTATATCTATCATCTATATCTATGAAGTTGGAAAGGACCTTAGAGGTCTTCTAGTCCAACCCCCTGCCTAGGCAAGGAAACCCTACACCACTTCAGACAAATCAATCTATCTCATCTATATCTCATTTATCTATATCATGTATATCTATCTATCTATCTATCTATCTATCTATCTATCTATTGAATAGCAGAGTTGGAAGGGACCTTGGAGGTCTTCTAGTCCACTCCCTGCCTAGGTAGGAAACCCTACATCACTTCAGACAAATGGTTATCCACAGAGGTGGTATTCAGCAGGTTCTGACCAGTTCTAGAAAACCGGTAGCAGAGATTTTGAGTTGTTCGGAGAACCTGCAAATACCCCCTCTGACTGGAGATTTTACAGTATCCTTCCCCTGCCATGCCCACCTAGCCACGCCCACAGAACCATTAGTAAAAAATTTGAATCCCACCACTGGTTATCCAATATCTTTTTAAAAACTTCCAGTGTTGGAGCATTCACTTCTGGAGACAAGCCATTCCACTGATTCATTGTTGTTGATGATGTTATCACGTCAAATCCTCGTTACAGCTGTCCATCATGTACTCCCTATCCAGTAAATCATGGCTGGGGCCATTTGGGTTCAAACTAGCAGGTAAACTCAGGTTAAGCCCCCTCCAATTTGGGAGTCATGTAAACCTGCTATGCTCTCCTCCCCCCCCCCCCAACTATCTCTGATTGCTGGTTAATACAAGAGGCTCTTTTCCTGCCGTGCAAAGTTACAATAGTTACACTGAAAAAAAGAGGACTTAAGGACTCGTTTTCACACTTATGACTGTCGCAGAATCCCCATTGATGCTGGGCAACTGGCTCATATTTATGACGGATGCAGCGCCCCGGGGGTATGTGTGTCACGCAATCCCCTTTCACAACCTTCTAAACAAGCAACATCCATGGGGAAGCCATGCTCACTTAACATCCGTGTTACTATTTTTTTTTTTTTTTTTTAAATCCTTTTCTATTTGGTGGGTTTTATACCTTTGTAAGCCGCCTTGAGTCGCCATCTGCGAGTTGGTGGGAAGGTAATTTTTTTTTCTAAATAAACCCCTGCAGGGATTCTCTTTAATAATTGTGGCCAGAACAGTGGTCGTATAATGGAGCAAAAGCTCAGGTCCAGGCTGGATTTTGTCTTGGTGCCCCTTTTTCAGGTGGTGCTGGCTGGCAGACTCTGCCCTCTGTTGTCCAGAGGGACAACCTGCACCCTTTTGGGCTGCTCTTGATTTTTCCATCTGCACTCTTGACATGCTCCGTTGTTTGGAGGGGCCAGAGGGTGGGAAGGAAAACTGGCATGGACCGTTTGAGCCACAGAGATAATGTGAACAGCCCCACCCCCCCGGACTTTGCAACCGTCATAAATACAAGTCAGTTGCCAAGTGCCTGAATTTTGATTGCATGACTGTGGGGATTCTGTGATGGTCGTAAGTGTGAAAAATGGCCCTAAGTCGCTTTTTGTCAGCACTGTTGTAACTTTGATAACAGATAATCAGAGATGGAAGGGACCTTGTAGGTCATCTAGTCCAACCCCCTGCCCGAGTGGGAGACCCTACACCATTTCTGACAGCAGTCCAATCTCTTCTTGAAAGCCTACAAGGATGAAGCTCCCACAACTTCCAAAGGCAACTTCTGTTCCATTGAATTATAGAATATCAGAGTTGGAAGGGATCTTAGAGGTCATCTAGTCCAACCCCCAGCCCTAGCAGGAGACCCTACACCATTTCTGACCAATGGCAGTCCAGTCTCTTCTTGAAAGTCTCAAGGGATGCCTTTGGTCACTAAACAAACTGTTGTAAGTTGAGGCCTGCCTGTGGAAGCCACGTGTTAATGGTGCCAAAGACAAATGTACATTTATTATATTTTTATCCTGTCTTATAAAGTAATTCTGTGTGTGTGTGTGTGTATGTGTGTATGTGAGCATATCTAACTTTCTATTTATTTAGATTTATTTTTATGTATTATAGGTAGTTCTCAACTTACAACAGTCATTTATGGACCGTTGGAAATTACAACAGCACTGACAAAAATGACTTATGACCATTTTCCACATTTACGACCATTGAGGCATAATATTTATTTGTGACTCATATTAATGACAGTTGCAGTGTCCTGGGGTTACATGACCCCCCTTTTGCGACCTTGAGACAAGTGACACCTACCAACTTAAAAATTTTTGGGCTCAGTTGTGGTCCTAAAGTCGAGAACTACCCATATTTGGCTGCGAGAAGTGAAATAAAAAAATTATGTTTGCAACTTAAGGTATTACACTTGTCATCTCCCCATTAAGAATTCAGATTTTACTTCCAGTGTTTTGTGTTTTTACCCCTGCCTTCCCTTTTACTGAGAGAATACTATGATAAATAAATATAAATAAATGCATATGATAAAGAAATAAATATTTATTTAGAGAATTTATAAGCCCACTCCAAGTGACTATGGGCGGCTCATAAAAAAAATAAAAAGCCCAATATACAAAAAAAAACCCCCACTCTCTGGTGACAACAATCAATCAAATAATAATCTTTCCAGGTATTTTCCCCACAACAACTCTGCAAGGCAGGCAGGGAAAACATGACCCACATGGAGCAAGATTTTTTGGGGTGGGGGGAGGAGGGGTGTGGGCAAGGGTGAGACTCCCTGCTCCTGTCTCAGGGTCATAAGGCTGTGACTTGTGGGAGCCACAGAGGATGGGCTTTGTAATACTTCAAGTGTTACGAAGTCCAAATATTGTTTCAAGTATCACAAAGTCCATTCCTCTTGAGCCAGAGGATGGGCTTTGTAATACAAGAAAGCCCACGTTCGTTAGCTAGTGCAACAGTACAAAAACCATGGTTCAAGTATCACAAAGTCCATCCACTTGAGAGCCACAGCAGATGGGCTTTGTAATAGTTCAAGCATTACAATGTCCAAGTATCAACTATTACAAAGTCCATTCTCTTGAGAGCCAGAGGATGGGCTTTGTAATACTTCAAGTGTTATGACATCCAAGTATGGTTTCAAGTATCAAAGTCCATTCCTCTTGAGTCACAGCAGATGGACTTTGTAATACTGGAAACATGGTTTTTGTAATGCTGTTGCTCTTAACATGGGTTTTGTTGTGCTTTAAAGTCCATCCTCTCTGGCTCTCATGGGGAGGGGTAATAGCTACACCCCGAAAGCCCTCGTTCCCTTCCCTGCCTTGGTTTCGGTTGATGGGCAGGGGGGACTGGACCCCCTGCTCCAACTCCCAGCACCCTAATGCACCACTTGAAGGCCCGGTGCCGGCCAGGGAACATGGGTTTTGTAGTCCCAACCCCTTTCAGAGGCAGAGTTGGGCCTGGAAGGTTGGCGTTGCCTCATGGGTCTGCCACCAACCTTCCTGACTAAATAAACCTAAACTTTATTTTAGAAAGATTTATGGTTTTAGGGAAGGTTCGGCGGCTCCAGGGGTGGCAGCGCTTCTGGGCTCCAAAAATCCCCGTCAGCGGCTCAATAAGGGGCCCCTCGCCATGCCATCGGCCTCTGCTGCCTCTGCTGGGAAGCATGGGACTTTGGAGTCCAGGCCACCAGCAGATACCGAGTCGGGTAAGGAAAGGTTGGCTTAAATTATAACGGATCGGGCGTTACGGAGCCCTGCCCGTTCAAAAGGAACACTTCTTTTCATCTCAAAAAATCCTAATTTTTTTCGCTTCGGGAGCGGCGTGGAATGGAGGCTGCAGCCGTCGTTGCCGTAGCAACCATGGCGGCCGCAGCCCGGGCAAGATGGCCGCCGAAGCACGCGTGCTAGGGAAAAAACTTTGGGCGTGCCGCTCTGGGCCGCTTGCCACGCACACTCGGTGGTACGGGAAACGGGTGGGAGGGGGAGAGAGAGATCGGCATTGCAAAGCCGAGGCACCCATGCGCCCTCGCGGCATCCTGCACGCTGGGTGGAGACCGCTCGCCAAGGCCGCCAAACTCGAGGCGTGCGCGGCCAAGGAGCATGCGTGATCTCAAGCAAATGGCCGCGGGGAGGGAGTGAGGGAAGGAAGACGGCCGCTCCACGCGCTTGCGCACTGCCTCAAGCACCCCCCCCACCCCAGTTGTGAAAGCCGGACGTTTCCTAGTTGGGATCCTTTAAAAAACAAAAAAACACAAACGCACTGACGATTGGTGGCCGAAGTGTCTGTTTCCCCACCTCGCGCATGCGCGGGGCTTGTGTCCTCACCTTCGGACCTCACCGCGCACGCTCAGAACCGGCCGGGCCCCCTCTCGGGCGGGGCGTCGTCGCCAATGCGGCGGTGGCGCGCGAGCGCGAAGGGAGGGCAAGAAGGGTGTGTGGTGAAGGGGGGGAGGCGGGAGAAGGCGATTAGTGCGCGTGCGCACTGCGAGCTGGGTTGCAGCGGCGGCGGCGGCGGCGGTCGAGTTTGCGGGCGGGTGAGTCGCTGAGGGGGGGAGGAGGAAGGGGGGTCGCGTGAGGGGGGGGCGAAGCGAGGCCGGTGGTGGGGAGGGCGGGCGAAAAGGGGTCGGCCGCGGGCTCGAGCACGCGCCCCCCCCCCGAGGCCTCACCGCGTGGCGGCCGCCTCGGACCGGCAGGCAGGAAAAGAAGGAGGGAAGACCCGCCTCCGCCTCGTGTGGTGTGGAGCCAGGCTGGGCCTGCTCTGAGGCGGCCGCCCCCTCGACTGAGTCACAGGGCGGGGGCGCCCCCCCTCGCGCCCTGAAGGAGGGGAGGAGGAGAAGGGGAGTCCATCCACGTGTGCTGGCTGATGGGCCGTGTAGTCCCTCAGGGCCTCCGGGGGGAGTCGGTGCAGCCACCACACCTGAGAGAGGGGAGGGGGGAAGGAAGGGGAGGGGGTTGCCCTCGGGAATCTTGGAGTGGAGGGGGGCGAACTCTGGTCTTAGTGTGGGGGTCGCCTAAAGGAAGCCTGTCCTGGGTTGAACCCTTGGGGAGGGTGCCTGGATCTGTGTCTGGGGAGGGTCTTTGGACTGGGGCGGTCTTTGGGAGAGGGGGGAGTGGAGGGGAGCCTTCCTGGGAGGGGAGATCGCCTAAAGGAACACTTTGGGGGTTGGGGTGCCTGGATTTGTGGTTGGGGGTCTTTGGGAGGGGGGAAGAACTGGTCTTCCTGGGAGGGGGAGGATCATCAAAAGGGAGAGTGCCCTGGCCTGAACTATGGAGGGTGCCTGGATTTTTTTGGGGGGGGGGGTGTCTCGTTGGATGGTGGGGTCTTCGGGAAGGATGAAGGGAGGGAGGGGGACAAGCCCTGGTCTTCCTGGTGTGAGATTGCACTTGCACGAGAGACTGACACGACACGGATCTGAGTTTTCTCTCTGGTTTTATTGCGGTTCTGCAGAAGCGGGTTCACATCCAAGGCAGCAGGATGGAACCCTGAGCATAGTCTATTCAACATACTTATACCCCATTTCCCGCCCCACTATACAAGGGCTTGGCTTACAAACTTTATCAGACTTCATCCTTATGGGAACACCCATTGTTTATCAGTACTTTCCAGGCTACTGACAGTTAGTGGTTTGGCTATTTCCTCTGGAAAAGTACTGATGCTGCTTTTGAAACACACACATATACAAAATGATTCATATTGTATTCTCCAGAAGGCTACAAGATACATACTTTTGTAAGCAATTTTAAGCGTAAGCAAATTTACAGAAGCAAAAAGTAGCATTACATTATTTTACTTATCACACTGGGAAGGGGAGTCACCTAAAGGGAGCCTGGCCTGGTCTGGCCTGAACTCTGGGGGGGGTAAGTACCTGGATTTGGGGTGAGGGGAGGGAGGGAACCTTGGACTTCCTGGGGGGGTCACCTAAAGGGAGCCTTTCCTGGGCTGAACTGTAGGAGGTGCCTGAATTTGAGGGGGGGTCCCTGGTCAGGGAGGGGGGCAAGAGGAGGGAGGGGGAGAACCCTGATTGGAGGCACCCCCTCCCCTCTAAAATTCATTGGGGAAAACCGACCCTGAGGGCAAGGAAGGGAGCTGGGGGGGGGGCTCAAAGCCAACCCCTCCGCCTCCCAGACTCAAATTATTGACTGAATACACACACAGGCATTTTAAACCAGCTTCTCCCCCCCCCCCCCCCGTTTTCCCCCTCCTTTTGTCGTTTGGTTGTGGCTTGTGCAAACCCCAAAATAGGCAAATTCCGTGGCCGAGCTGGTTTGTGTGACCTCAGTCTTCTTTGGGGGGGGAGAGAAAAAGCACTTTAGAAATTGCCCTTTAAAGGGAAGGCCCGCAAAACCCCTCCCCCTGATTTGGGGAGGAGGGAATGCAATTTGGGGGGGGGGGCTTTGCATATTTGGGAAGGTGGCTTTTCTTTTTCTTTTGCAACTTGGGGAGTCAACCCCTTCTGGGGGGGTGACTTTTAGGTGGGGATGGGAATGCAGAGGGTGGATGGAAACGAAACAACTTGCAATGGCTTGACTGGACAGCAGTGGAAAAAGACGGAAAAAAGAAAGGCTGGTGAAAAAGACCCCCCCCCCAAAAAGGGGGCAACAGCTAGATTTGAACTTTTTATCCCCTGGATGATGGGTTTTCAATCGAGGGTGGACGAGCTTGACTACTTTTTAGACCTGTGGGACTTCAACCCCTAGAATTCCCCAGCCGACGTGGTCAGCTGGGGAATTCTGGGAGTTGAAGTATCGCAGGTCTTAAAAAGTAGCCAAGTTTGCCCACCCCTGGTTTTAAATGTTGAAACTAGGCTTGTCTGCCCCCTCTCCCATGGGATTCCCCTTAGGTGGGGGGCTTTCTGCGTGCAGCCTTGACAGAGTTCGCCTTTTTGCATCAGTTACCTAGATTGCTACCTTGAGAAGGTGAGGGGTGTGATTGAGCAACCTGAAAAAGGGGGTAGGTTTCAGCTTTTGCTTCTGTGGTAGCCCACTTAGGGGGGGGGGGGTTGGGGTTTGCTTATGTTAGTGGCTTTCCTTCCTCCCCGGATAGATGGCCTTGGGGCCATTTGAGGCGGGGGGAAGCAGAGACCTCAGGCTGGATTTGAACTCAGCAGGCTTTTAGGCATGGAAGAATCTGTTCAGATGCCAGGAGTCTTGTGGAGGGGGGAACCCCTGTGCAAAAGCCTCTCTTAGGGGAGACATTTATCACCCCCTAAGAATTGGGGACGTAACAGCTTAGGACAAGATGGAAAGCAAGGGGGGGTCCCTTCCTCCTAAAAGTAGCTGCTCTCTTCCTCCTCCCCCCCCCAAAAAAGCCAGCCACGTGGTGTGTGGTATGGAGCCTGTCTCTCCGCAGTGGCAGCTTAGCTGAATCATGCTTGGGGTTGGCAAGAGCCGAGGGGAGGCTCCATGCGGGCCGGAGGGGCTGCCTGATTCTTTCTCCTTCCAGTAAAGTGGGTGAAAACTTCCTGCCTCCTTTGGCCAGCTCCCCCCTCCTCCTCCCTTCCCCTTTGGCTCCTCATGTGGTAGTGGCAGCCGCCACTGGGCCTCCCTGGTGCCCCCAACTGCTGCCACCACCTGCACTGCTTATGGGCCTTTTGAGGAGCCACTGTAAGTCTGCGAGGACTGTTAGTCAATGACCCGGACAGGTTTGCAGTGGGAGAGGAGACTCCCGGTTGCTCTCTTGCAAGGAGGTGGGCAGGCTAATGATCAGATTTGGTGGGGGGGAGGGGGGGGGCTTCTTGGCGTGGCAGGTGTGTGTGTGGAAGAAGGAGCCAGCAGCAGCTATGTCTGTAGCCACCACCACCTCATGCTGTCTGGGGCTTTGTCTTAATGCTAGGCTGCCTCCCTGGGAAGGGAAGCGGGTTTTTCCAGCTCTGATGTATGTTGGGGAGGGCTTGGAGAGCCCCTCTTGAGAGCAGCAGCCCACTCGGGAGGGCAAGCGGATCCCGGAGATCTGCCTTGGGAGGAAGAGTGGGTCAGAGAATATGCCTGGGGTTCACTTCTTTCCAGGTCTGCTTTTATTCACCCCAAACACATGGGAAGATTGGGTTTGGGGTGCTGAGGGAATGGGGGGGGGGCTTCTCCCATCTGTGTAATATATTTAGGCCTTTAAAGCCTTAAGGGAAGATTGTTTGCTCCACGAAGGAATTATTCGATTCGCATGTTGGCAAGGTGGACTGTTTTTTTTCTTTTTTGGGAATGAGTGAAATGAGCTCTTTGGGGCTTAAAGTCTCAGTCTTTGCTAAAACTAAGTTAGAAGTTTATTTTTAAAAACAAACATAGGCTGACTCCAAAAATGAGCTTTTTCTCAAATCTGGTTGGCTTCCTCCTTTTCCCTTAAAACTGCACCTTTTGGAAGAATATTTTGACTGAAGTTGCTCCTTTGGATTCATTCTGGGCCTTGAGATGTATATGATCCCCGGGCCTTGGGAGCTGTAAAGAGCAGGAGATCCCAAAATAGAGCATGGAGGATCCATGCAGCAGAAGGTGTGGTCGAAGTTGCCTGGCTTGATCTTGGCTAAATCTTGGGCTCAGGTCGGCATGGGAAGCAAACTTCTGCAGGCTTATTGCCTTGTGAATGGAGAGGCTTGCGGGCCAGAGAAAGTTAGTAGACTGAATAAATGCTGAGAGAGAGATTCTCATTTCATCCAGGTGGTAGTTGGCTCCAAGGTGCTTTTTCAAAAGGCAGCTGCACTACGGGTAGTCCTCGACCTTACAACAAGGTACATTTAGTGACTGGTCAAAAGTTTAAGAACAGCACCGAAAAAACATGTGACTTATGACTGTTTTTCACATTTAACGGCTGTCGTGGCATCCCTGTGATCAGAATTCAAGCCGCTTGGCACAACTGACTTGTATTTTTGATGGGTGCAGTGTCTTGGGGGGAGGGGTCACATGGTTCCTCTTTTGTGACCTTCTGAGAGGCAAAATCTATGCCGGACTCAATGACCATGTGACTAAACTTAACCACAGTGGTAAGAAAGGTAAAAAGGATAAAACCTAACAAATATTTCACTTAACAGAAAGCTTGTGTTTAGTTGTGCTTGAAGATTACCTGTACTTATGTGTATATGGATGTATAAAAATTGGGAGGAAGGTTGTAAAACGGGACAAAATTCCCTTAAATGCCTCGCTTTTAACAAATTTGTGGCTCCATTATGCTCATAAGTCAAGGGCTACCTGTGTGGCTTTTTTAGCAGATGGGTTTTTTTTTAAGTATATGCAGTAGTAATGAGATGGCCTGGAGGCCACTGGGGAAATCCTGAAAATGATCAGTAGTGCTGGAAAAAGAAAGTTTTTAGAAGACATTAGTTTTTGGGCTCTGGTTTTGCTCGACTAAAAAGATATCAAATAAGCGGTTTGTTTTGGCCGCTTCCTTTGGATGGGTTAAAAATGAGAGGCAGTGCTAAAAATTTACCTTGACTCAAATTTGGGTTCTGTTTTGTCTCTTGCTTCCATAGTTCCCATTCTAAAAGCATGCTGGGATGTCTGCTTAAGACAGAGGTCTCCAAACTTGGCAATTTTAAGACTCGTGGACTTCAACTCCCCAGAATTGCTGACTGGGGAATTCTGAGAGTTGAAGTCCACAAGTCCTAAAGTTGCCAAGTTTGGGGACCCCTGGCTTAAGGCAACAGGCTCTCCCTGCCCCTTACTCCATATAGCCCAGCATCAGATGTGTGGGCAGGATTTCAGATGTAACAAATCAACAGAATTGGAAGGGACCTTGCAGGTCATCTAGTCCAACCCCTCCCTGCTCAAGCAGGAGACCCTACACCATTTCTGACAGATGGCAGTCCAATCTCTTCTCGAAAGCCTCCAGTAATGAAGCTCCCACAACTTCTGAAGGCAACTTCTGTTCCTTAGAACAGAGGTGTTCAACTTTTGGCCACTTTTAAGTCCTATGAA
This sequence comes from Hydrophis major, assembly GCA_033807585.1. Taxonomy (NCBI): domain Eukaryota; kingdom Metazoa; phylum Chordata; class Lepidosauria; order Squamata; family Elapidae; genus Hydrophis; species Hydrophis major. The sequence continues at coordinate 1,809,139 of JAUCBL010000017.1, read as the reverse complement.
CTTCAACTCCCAGAATCCTCCAGCCATCAGTTCTGGGGAGTTGAAGCCCACATGACTTAAAAGTGGTGAAGGTTGGACATCTCTGTCTCAGAAGATACAAGAACTTGTATGCTTTGGATTGAAAGGGTTGTAAACCAAATAGGGCTGAGCTGGGAAGTAGGTTGGCTGGTACATTGTGAGTCTCGTGTTTTTGGCAGTGCTTAAATTTGGAAAATTGATGAGAGATTTCAATGGCCCTTGGCACAAAGCCTTTTTAAAAGACGTGTGGATGTAGAACATAGAATGATAGGACTGGAAGGAACTTTGGAGGTCCTCTAGTCCAGCCCAGGCCAAGGTAGGAGACCCGATAGTATCATTCTGGCCAAACAGCTGTCTATAGTCTTTTTCTTGAAAACTTCCATTGATTGGAGCCCCCACAATGTCTGGAGGGAAGCTGTTCCACTGATTTAATTGCTAGGAAATTCCTCCCTCCTTCCAGGTTGCTTCTCTCCTTGATGAGTTTCTACCAGTTGCTTCCTGTTCTGTCTTCTAGTGCTTTAGAGAATAAACTGACCCCCCCCCCCTTTCTTTGGAGCAGCCCCTCAAATACTTCAATCAGAATAGAGCTGGAAGGGACCTTGGAGGTATTCTAGTCCAACCCTTCAGCTCAGGCAGGAGAACCTATACAATCTTAGACAAGTGACTTCTTTTTTTATTTTTATAACAAAAACAAAAATAAAACAATCTTTCTGTTCAATATGTCGGTTGGGTACATATATCTTGTGCACATAGTAACATTATTATACATATTTATATTATAATTGATGAGTTACAGTAAGAAAGAATATGAAATATAATTTTGAAAGACAATGTTAATGACAATACAACAATTGATAAATGTGATATAAAATACTGATTAGAATGGTTATAAATGTGAATAAGTGACTCTTAAAAACCAAAAATCTTCCAGTAATGGGGCACCCACAGCTTATGGTGGCAAGCTGTTCCCCTGGTTAAATTGTTCTTGCTGTTAGGAAATTTCTCCTTAATTCCAGGTTGCTTCTCTCCTTGATTAGTTTCTACCCATCCCTTTCTCGTCCTGCTTTGGGGAATAAGGTGGACCCCCTCCTCATTGTGGCAGCCCCTCAAATACTTGAACACTGCTATCCTGTCCCTCCTTTGTCCTTCTCTTCTTAGTCTTAAGATGCACCCCATTCCCTCAAACATTCATGATTCAGTTAAACTTGCCAAGACCCTTTAATCCAGGGGTCTACAACCGTGGCAACTTTAAGACTGGTGGATTTCAACTCCCAGAATTCCCCATTCAACCATGCCTGGTTTTGTTTTTCCCTCCTATTCCCCAGAGTGGAGAGATTGCAGAGGAAGAGATTACAAAGAAAGTAAGCAGGCAGAGTTGAAGTCTTAGCGAAGCTGGCTGGGGGAATTCTGGGAGTCGAAGTCCACCAGTCTTAAAAGTTACCAAGGTTGGAGACCCCCCTGTTTTAATCTGTCTCATGTCTTCCCAGCTCTGGGAGCAACAGGTATGCTTGCCATGCGCCAACCAGCGGGTGTGGAAACTTTACGTGGGCGTGTAAAGGCCTTGAGCGTTGCATTCTCCCTCTGGCAGGGTTTGTTTTCCTTCTTCCAAGCTTGACCAGCCAGCCAGCATGTGCGCACACCTTCTGCCTACTTCCGTCTTAACCTTTCTGTCCTCCTCCTCCTCCCCCAGCGGTTTCTACAACACCTGATCCACCATGGCTGATGACCTGGACTTCGAGACTGGCGATGCCGGCGCCTCCGCCACCTTCCCCATGCAGTGCTCCGCCCTCCGGAAGAACGGCTTCGTGGTGCTCAAGGGACGTCCTTGCAAGATTGTGGAGATGTCCACTTCGAAGACGGGCAAGCACGGCCACGCCAAAGTAAGGGGCAGGGGCGTGTGTCTCTGTCATCTGTGGCAGGAGGGAAAGGAGGATATCTTGGGGAAACTCCCAGTGGCGTGTGGGTTTGCGTGCACCCGACAGGTGTCGAGCGGGGTTTTCCCCTTGCTGCTTTGTGTGTGTGTATGTGTGTTGTGTAGGTCCCATTGTGCAGCTCACCAGACGGAGGAGGAGAATGACCAGTTTTTCCTTGCAGACGTTTCATGGCCCTACTAGGGAATATCACTGCTAGAGGGGGAAAGGAGGATGACGACTGTGAGGTCCTTGGTGTTCTCTGAGCTGGGCTGGTTTTCTTGCAGACATCTCATGACCCAACTAGGGAACATAATCAGTGCTAGGAAGGGAGTGGGGTTTGCAGAGAGGAAGAGAAAAAAGGAGGATTGTGGGGTCCTTGGGGCTTTACACATTTTTTGTAGACATTTCATGACCCAAGTAGGTAACATCATCCATGATGATAGTGGAATTTGCAGACAGGAAGAAGAGGAATAATTATTACCTCCTTCATTCATTAAACATGAAACTCAGTCAACTGAACATTTTTAAATGTATCACAAATATTGACTGGCACTAGTGGTTGATACGGGTTGCTGCCAGCATCCTAGCTATCAACCAAGTATCTTCTTAAAATTATTACTAAGTAATTATTTTTTATTCATTAAAATAAAACTCAGTCAACTGAACATTTTAAAATGTATCACAAATATCATTCACTGGTACTGTTGGTTGATATGGGTTGCTGCCAGGTATCAAGATTATTTATTTCCCTGGATCCTTCTATACATTTCTTGTAGACATTTCATGACCCAACTAGGGAATATCATCATTGATAGAACAGGAAGGGGGGTTAACTAGCACGGTTGATGTTCCCTAGCTGGGTCATGAAATGCCTGCAAGCAAACCACCAAGCTCAGTGAGACCACCAAGGAGCCCCTGCTCCTAACAGTTCAGCCCTGAGCTACAAATATTCCCTTGATGCCATTTTTCTGCTTGGCATAGGAGATGCCCCTCTGGGTTTTTTTTCTACCTGCCCACAATGTCCGATGCCACTTAGGAGGCCTGGATATTTCACACACACACACACACACACACCGCAATCTTTGTCGGTCTTTTTGACTACAATTGTTGCTCCTTTCTGAGCCGAGCCTTCCTTCGCTTTACGGAGCTGGCTAGGAAGGCTCAGGTCAATGTGCAGTAAGCAAAACAAAATACAAATTAAAATTGCTGTATTCTGCAAGGGAAATTTAAAAAAATCAAATCTTCCCCAGTCTCCCCCCCATTAAGTTCTGACAATGGGATGTTGGATGCAAGAGTTTGGTACCTCAGAATGGAGCCATTCAAAGTTACCTGTCTCTTCATCATTAATCTTCCTGGCCTGGATGATCCATGATAGTCCTGGGCAATTCTTTCCAAGTTACAGGGGGGAAAAGCGTGACTTACGACCGTTTGGTCACACTTAATGCCCGTCGCAGCGTCTCCACAGTTGTGGGATCAATAATTCAGACACTTGGCGCAGCCGACTTGAATTTACGATGGTTGCAGCATCCTGGGGTCGCATGATCCTCTCTTGCGACCGTCTGACAAGCCAAGCCAATGGGGGGGAGAGCAGGGTTCACTTAACAACCGTGTGACTCATTTAACAACGGCAGGGATTCGTGTTAACCATGGCAAGGAAAGGCATCGAAACGGGGCCAAATTCAACTCTTTGCACAGCCTCAGAAAGGTTGGGCTGAATATGTGGTTGTAATGTGAGAACTACCTGTAATCCACTGAACAACTAATTGAGTGGGGGGGTTGTAAGTCATAAGTCAGTTTTGCCAGTGCCGGAGTCACTAAAGGAGTCAAGGATTATTCCAATAAAGAGTCTCTCCAGAGACCAGAAACCAAATTTTAATTTCTTACCCCCAGAACACCCAATCACGTCTGGCCCACCTTCAATGCTAGAGATATCCAGGTAGTCCTTGACTTATAACGGTTCGTTTAGCAACAGTTCGAAGTTAATGACGGCACTGAAAAAAGCAACTTGGGACCGCTTGTTCACACTTAAGGACCGTTGCATCGTTCCCCATGGGGAGATGATTTACCTTCAGGTGCTTGACCACTGGTTCGCCTTTAGGACAGTCGCAGTGTCCCAGTGACCTTCTGATGGAGAAAGCCAGATTGGCTTAATGACCATGCTGTCAATATAGCAACTGCAGCGACTACTGTGTTTCTCAGAAAATAAGGCCGGGCCTTATTTTCTTTTGACCCCTGATTTAACGGCTAGGCTGTCTTTTCAGGGGTGACTTAATTTCTCCCCCACCTTCGCCTAGAGCGCCCTGTGGGCAGCCACGCCTCGCCACCAGCCGCTCCTAACGGACGATCATGGCGGAGCATTGAGAGCTCCCTACCCCCGCCAAGCGCCTTTGCTGCAGACCTGGGTATGGTGCTGGGTGCAGGCCAGGTCAGCGGGTGGGTGGCAGCGGCGTGGATGTCGGCCTCGGCGGTGGGGCACTTTGCATCGCACCTGACGCTGTTGCTTTCCCTTCTGCCCGTGCGCTGCCACGTTTGGAGTGTGGCAGCGTTTCAGCTGCTTCTCGGGCGGGGAAGCCATAGCTTCCATGGTTCCCGCAGGTGCTGGCGCCTCTCTCACCAGCGCTGTCTCCAACAATAGGAGCAGCGGTGAGACAGATCCCACTGCTGACGAGAACCGCCTGCCCTCCTGCAGGGGCATCGTTTGCTTGACGGCAGCTGTGTTGACAAGGTCCTGCAAGTTGGTGAGTCTTTTGGGGTTGGGTAGGTGGAAGTGGCAGAGGGAGGGTGATGCAATCATTCCCCCCCCCCCCCCGCCTCGCTTTGCTTACCACCCAAGAGCTTCAGGTCATGGTCTCGTCCCTTGTATGGTCGGGTGCTCTCCTCTTGCTCCATCCGCCCAAAAAACCCCTGTGGACCTTTTCCCCCTCTTTAAGTTTTCTTTACTCTCATTCCCTCCATCAGTTCCCTAAGAATACAGACTAGCCGGGCAGCTTCGTCCCCACCCCTCCCAGTAGTTTTAAAAAGGGAACCATCTATCCACTTTGCCCTTCGAGCAGAGGCAAACCTTCCAATCCAAACAGAAGAGAAAGGGAATCATCCTACAGACCCTTAGCACCAAGCTTCCCAGAGGATTCTCCCAAAGGATCCACCCCAAAGGAGGATTCAGCCCCTTAAATGCACTCCCCTCCTTTGGGGGGAATCCTCTGATGAATCCTCCTTTGGGGTGAATCCTCTGAGGCGTGGCTGCCCGTGGGGTGCTCCTAATGGCAAGTTCCCCCCGCCCCCCCCAATTTCACATGTTTTAAACTAGGCCTAAATTTGGGGGGAGGGGCTTAATTTCACCTTATGCCTAGAAATGCTGGGTCTTCCTATGGGGGGGCATATTGTTGGAGAAACACGGTAGCTTAACAAAAACGGGTCAGGAAAGGGCGCAAAAACGGGACACAAAACTTCCCTGAACAAATTCCTCACTGAGCCGACATAAATGCTGAGCTCAGTTGGGGTCATAAAGTCAAGGACTAGCTCTTATCAAAGAAAGCCAGAATGTATTAAGGCTGTTTAACAGCTCCAGTTGGACCCGTCACAATAATCATGCAGAATGAATATTGCTTTTGTTCCAACCCAACCCAGAAATCCCCCGTGCAGTTTAAAAATTAAGTTTAAAAAAAAATAAAACATTTTAAAAATTAAAAGCCCTATTTTTTTTAAACATATACCAGGAGCCTTGAGAGTCCTTTCCACTTTATCCTGCCTGACATACAGACTATCCTGTTTCCCAGAAAATACAACCTACTGTGTAAGTCCTAGCTTGATTTATTATACGTGAACCCAATATAAGCCCTACCCCCAAAATAAACCCTAATTAAGATTCCCGCCCACTCCAGAGTGGATGGGTAAAGATTAAGTTAGGGTGCGGATTGGGTGTGGATTGGGTGTGTGTGGAGCTGCCCTACCACTGACCTTTGGACAGTTGTCTTGCACACCCCAACACCTGCCTTGCTGGCCCATTTCTTCTGCAGCTGGCAAGGCTGGCTAGGCTTTCCTGAAGGCCTCTGGAGCTGAGAACAAAGTTCTGGATTGGTCCGGAGTTATTGGAGGTTATCAGCTGCCGAGGCCTTCAGGAAAGCCTTGCTGGCTGCATAAGAAGGACTTCCGGAAGGAGACTGGGGGCAACGGGCACAAGTGAGATTAGTCCATGGAGGACGTCCCCTGAAAACAAGACCTGGTGCCTTTTTTTGGTGGCCAAATATATACATACATACATACATGTGTGTGTGTGTGTGTCTTTAAAAGCACAACTATAATGATGTGGGAAAATACCCGAACAAAGCTGAATACCAGACATGTAAGTACCCATGAAAACTTAAGAAAATATATGTGTGTGTGTGTGTATATATATATATGTATGTATGTATGTATATGTATGTATGTATGTTTAGGTGTGCTTGGGTCTTTTCCCGTGTAAGATTAAGAGTATCTTGGCGATGTTTCGGCGAGGTCCCACTTGCCATCCTCAGGCTGGTGTTTTCGGCTTTGTGCCAGTGCAAGCAGTGTGTGATCAGAGTTGCCGTCTCTATAAATACTGGTGGGGGTGGGGGGCTGGTGTGCTGGGCTGGTTGGCTGTGCTGCTGCCTCTTAATTGGTTGATGGAGTTGATTTTGGTATAATGGGCTAATCAGAAATGAACTCCACAAGAAAAGATTCCTACTAGACCAAACCAACAGAAATCTACTCACACTCCATCTCCAACTCAGCAACAAAATTCACTCAGCACTCTGGGACAAATCCAAACAACTAGCTTTCTGGAGAGCCGAAACAAACCTCCCACAAGACAGACACACACACCAGGAAACTCCACAGACTAGAGAAACGCCAGAAACCCAACCCTTCCCCACAACAACACATGAAACAAACAGTACACAACATATCAGACAGAACCCTCACCATAGCAGAAACCAATGTCCTTTCCAAAGGATTCAACTTTGCAGTCACCCCCAAATGCATCCCCATTGAAAACATATGCGGAGTTGAAGCTAGCCTAACCAAAATCAGCCTAGATGCAGTGAACAAAATCAGACTTGAAGTCACCAACGTCCTCTGCTTCAGCAACCCACCCAGAAGCAACCTACACAGAGAAGAACAAAAAGCACTCACCAACTTGAGGAAAGACAGCAACATAGTCATTCTCCCCAGCAGACAAAGGCAACACCACAGTCGTAATGAACACATCTGTCAGCCTTCAAGATCTTCTACTTCTGCTTTGCATCTTTCGGCTGCCATAAGTAGTGGGGGGAGGAGGGGGGACAAGTATGGGAAGCGAGCTGGAGGTGGTAAAACTTAGCATTGTATAAACTGAGGAGGGGGGAGAGTGCATTCTTGCTTAGGTTTCTATTTCTTGCTTAGCTTTCTTTTCTCTGTGCAGCTGCAAACCTTTATCAAAGTATGCCAAGGTCAACTGACAGAAACTTCACCACCTGAAGATGTCCACATGATGATATTCACAACTTTTAATTGGAAGAACCATTTGAACTATTGGGGGTGGGAACATTTCCATCACTTTGTATATGTGATTTATGCACCTATTTCCTCAGATTCAGAATCTTGTTGCTACCACTTCATTTCCAGTAAAAGACATCTTTTCTCTAATTAAAAGAGTCTAAGTATTTCTTGGATTTTGAATGGAGCACCAGCTGACAACAAACTATCCAACCTACTCCAAGACTCCGCTTACAAACCTCTAAATACTGACCCCACCACCTACCTAGAAAAAACCACCAAATCCAAAATAAAAGTGTCTCCCATCAGTGAAGAGATCCAGCAGAGAATCATCCTCAGAGAAAAATCATCCAGATGCCCTAAGCTCTATGGCCTCCCCAAGATACACAAAGAAGGAATACCACTCAGACCCATAGTCAGCTCCATAGGCTCACCTCTACAGAATCTTTCCAAATTCCTCACCAAACAACTCCAGCCCTACACATAATCCATCACCTCACATGTACAAAACTCCTTCCACTTCATAGAAACAATAAAGAAACAAAACCTACAACCCAGCGACCTACTCGTGAGCTTTGATGTCATATCCCTTTTCACCCAAGTACCCATCAAAGAAGCCTTGACAGCCATCCAAAACAAATACAATCCCCCTCAAACACATCCTAGATCTGACCAACCACTGCCTAACCAACACATACTTCATCCACAATGGACAAAGATACAAACAGATAGAAGGAGCACCCATGGGATCACCCCTCTCACCTGTCATCGCTAACCTATACATGGAACACTTTGAAACCAACGCTCTAGACAAATCCGAACACAAACCCAAACTGGCTGAGATATGTAGATGACACTTTCGTAATTTGGCCACATGGGAAAGAAAAACTGGACAACTTCCTCACACATCTTAACAACCTACACCCCACAATACAATTCACCATGGAAACAGAAACCAACAACCAACTACATCGACATCCTAATTTACAAAAAAACCCAATGCCTCCCTAGGACACACCATCTACCAGAAAAATAACACACACCAACTGCTACCTAAGTGCACAATCCCATCACCACCCTGCACAGATCAACTCCATAGCCAAGACACTCATCTCCAGAACCAAACGCCTAGCTGACAAAGGCCACCTGAGAACAGAACTACACACCCTCACTTCCGTATTACTTTCCAACGGATTCCAAAGAAACCTAATCTGAAGAGAGATACCCAAAAAAAACCAAGTCACAGAACAAGACAACGCACTCCTCTCCTACATCAAAGGCACCACAGACAAAATCAGCAAAATTCTCCACAAACACAATATCAGGACAGCCTTCGGCACTGACCAAAAAATAGCCAACATCCTAAGAAATCCCAAAGACAGGAAGAAGGCGGAGCCTCCTCGCTGACAGACCGTAGATCGCATCTCTCTGCGGCTATGGTCCGTGCTCTTTCGTTGGAGAGCCCTGATCATTACAATTGGGCTGAAGCTGCCTTGGAGGGGCGGCGGAGTAAGGGGAAGCTGCAAGCCAGGTTGAGGGGAGCCGCATCTCCCCTCTTGGGCTTGGTCTTTTTCCCCCTGAAGACGACTGCAGTGGTGGTTTAAAATGGCCACCCCGAAGAGGAGGACTCAGCTGGATTAAGATTTGTGCAGGAGGGAAGAAAGGGGTGGATAACATCTGAACCGAGACAATTGGGCGATGCAACTAAACAAAAGTACCCCAGGATTAAGGTAACATGGAATTTTTAAGAAAAGAAAAGTGAGCGGTGAAATTACAAAGGGACAGGAAAAAAAAAAAAGAAAATATTTCTGACAGCTAAGCAGGACTTCCAACCGGGAAAGGAAGAAGCTGGAACTAAAGATTAAACTAAATTGGACTAAAATATTTTGGCAATAAACAGGCATAAAATAAAGCTGGACTTAAGATTGTCAAAAAATAATAAAGTTTACAAATTGGAAACTGGACTGTGTTGGAATATTGAGGTTCGAAAAACCCTAAATAAAAAAATAGGGGAAAAAGGTGAAGACTTTGTATAATGGAGAGTGCCACCTTTTGACAAAAAGTTGAGCTCAAACAAGGGAAAGCATCCTGTTTCTAAATGAACTTGTGTGGATATAATATTAAAGAAATATTGAAACAAAGTACGAATCTTAGAAAGTGAAAGCAGAACTAGAATAAAGAAAAAAGCAAGGGAAGACTGACTGTGGGATTGATTGATGTTTTTGGTATAGACTCTGGGCTGGAACAATTGAGAACTTTAGAAAATTGAAAAGAAAGAAGGAAAGTAAAAGTGTTTTTTTTGTGGACTTCAACGATCATAAAATACAAGAGTGTAATGATATCTCTTTGGGAATTAAAAATGGAACTTAAAAATATGAAAGAATTACTAAAGGAAAGAGGTGAATCACTTTGCTTTGTGTTAGAAAAAATGGAAATGGCGATTGAAGAACAAGAAGAAAGAGCTTCAGAGGAGGAGGAGTCGACTCAAGGAGAAAAGATCTTAAATAGACAACGCTACAAAGAAGGGAAAGAAGGAAGGTTAAAAAGTTGCCACTTAAGGCAATCAAAAGGGGGAATACCTGTGAAGTTGGGAAAGACAGAAAGACCCAGCAGAAAAGGGGAAAGGAAGATATTAAGAAAGAGAGGGATATAAACTGGAATGAGAAAAGATATGGGGAAAAGAGGGGGAGGAGAAACAGCAAGAAACAGGCGCATAAAATAAAGAAATACAGAAATAGTAAAATGTTGAAAAGAAATTGTTTTTTCAGAGATAATGGTTGATGAATTAAAAAGGGGATTCTTCAGAGTGACAAGGGGTAATAAGACTATTTCTGTAATTAAAAATATTTAGAAAATAGGGTAATATAGATATCGATAACTCATTAAAAATTAAGGGGGGAAAATATGCTGCGGAATCTAAATGAAAAGATGTAATGATTATTATTGTAACTTTTTAAAAATAATGGTTTATTGGGAATCAAGATGAGGGAATAAAGGTATATTTTAACCACTGAGGTGTCACACTTAAAGCAGTAAAAGGGGGGAAACCTATGGTTGTTTTTTTCTTTAGTGTTAAAACTTGTATTAATTTAGAATTTATAAAAAGAATGTGTAATGGAAAGGGAATATGACAGACTAAAGAGCCAACTAAATTAATAAGTCAATATAGACTAAAAGCAAGGAGAGACATTGGCAACCTATTATTATTATTATTAGGCAAACACATATTGTTTATCTTTATTTTCAAAATAAATATTAAAGGATTATATTTGAAATAATTGAAATGAAACAAAAAGATGTTTAGATTGAGATTAATGAAAGAGGCTAGAATTAATGTGTTTGTTTCTCTCCTTACTGAAAATTTGGAATGGAAAAGGTAATAATAGAATTAAGTATGCATATATGAAGCTTTAATTGTTGTCATATTTGTAAAGGTGATGACCTGGAAATATATTGTCCACTAAAAAGATTTTTGTTTTTATGTGAAAAGCAATAAAATTTGTTAAAAAAAAATAAATCCCAAAGACAAGATCCAGCTAGAAAACCAAGGAGTTTGTGAAATACCATGCAACAATTGCCCAGCCACATACGTTGGACAAACCAACAGGAGAATAAATGCATGCATCACAGAACACAAAAACACAGTCGGAAAAGAAGAAAATACTTCCTCCCTCTTCCAGCACCTTAAAGCCACAGGACATGAAATTAATTTCGAAGGAACCAAATTAATATCCAACACTGAACACTCCAGCAAGAGAATAATCAGGGAAGCCATCGAAATAGAGAAACACCCCCATAACATGAATAAACGGGATGATACCTCCCGCCTACCAGACATCTGGAAACTAGCCCTCACCAACAAATGAGTCCCAGCCACGAAAACCAACACCAGACCCAAAACAACATGGGACACCACTGCCAATCCCCCTCATCAGACCCAGGCCCAAACCCATCCTATAAACGAAGGACAGCCACCATCCAGAAACCAGACCACGGCTGCTTCACCAGCTGTTGCACCCCCCGACCCCAAAACCAAACAAGCTGACATATGCCAAGAGCACAGACCCAGACCCCAAACTCGAAGCCAGACCAAAACCCAGAAGGCTACATCACAGCCACCCGCTCAGGATATCACATCAGAAAACTCAGGAAATTACACCATAAGAACTCAAGAAGTTGCAACACAGCAAACGACCCAGGAAATCACAGCACAAGATCCAGGATATCTCCACAACAAAATTCACAAGGCCGTCATAGAGCCAATTATACCAACATCAACTCCATCAACCAATCGAGGTTGGCACAGCCAACCAGCCCAGCACACCAGCCCCCCCAACCAGTATTTATAGAGAGACGGCAGCTCCAATCACACACTGCTTGCACTGGCACAAAGCCGAAAGCACCAGCCTGAGGATGGCGAGTGGGACCTCACCAAAACGTCACCAAGATACTCTTAATCTTACATGGGAAAAGACCGGAACACACCTAGACCCACATACCTGTACACATGAAAATCTACGAAAATAAATTATATGTAAGACAGGGTCTTATTTAAGGGGAAACACAGTAATATATAAATACATAATTTGGGCATCTGGCCACATGCTGAAATTCCTTCTGTCGATGATGCCTGGCTTCATCTGTTTGTTTTTGTGGAATTTGGACATTTTAAGGTTTGGATAGAACCAAAATCTTCAATATCTATCTTTCCATCCATCCATCTATCTGTCGGAGTTGTGAGTGTACTACGTGTGTGTTGTGAATGCTGCCGCTGCCAAAATGTTCCAGGAGGTTGAGGAATTATTTTTTACAAAGAGATAAGCAACCTGTCCAAAACTTGGAATATGCAGCGAGAATAAGCCTTCAAACAGCAATCTGCTGATTTGAACTCAGTTCTCTCTGTTTTAAGCCAGGCTTTCTTCTCCCCAGTGGACTACGGGCTGCTTGTCTGACTCTTTGTGTCTGTCTGTCTGAGTACCTACACATACCTATTCTTCCAAGTCTCTTAAGATGGGGAGGGGGGGTGCTATAGAGCCCCTCCAGGGCTGAGTTAGGTGGTTAAGTTTAATAAATGCTTTTTATTTATTCAGTTTCTATAGCTGCCCAGCTCAATTACTCCAGGCAGCTTACAATTTTACAAATTAATAATGAAAATGCTGAAAACTTCCTAAAACATTTTTTTAAAAAAGCCCCAGAAATTATTAATATTGCTTATTTTAGGGACCCCCCCCCCCCCAAAAAAAATGCTGGTGCCACCAAAGCTGGGAAAAATCAGCTTTGAACAAGAGGGCCAGCCTTTCAGAGCCCCCAAGAGCTACTTTCAATAACCCTTGGCTGCTTGGAAACGTTCCCTTCTTTCAGAGATAATCTTTTATTGTTTTTTAAGAAGTTTGAAATCCTTGGAGGAGAAGCAAGTGGGGCTGGGAAAGCTGTCTGGACTGCAAGTGCTCTGTCCCCCCCATCCCCCCCCCCCAGTCCTATTGTGGGGTGGTAGACAAGATGGCCCCAGACACATATTTCCCAACCTCATGAACTTTTTAAGATGTATCAACTGCTGAAATGCCTGAAATGTATATTCATTATGGAATTTATTTGCTGACTTTTTATCTCCTATCCAAAGATTTGGGGGGGGGGGAGCAGCTTATAATGCAAATACAATTTTTTAAAAACCATTAAAATCAGCCATTGTAAAATAACATACCATGAGAACGCAAGGTGTCAAAAGAAGGAAGCCGGATGCACGCAGGGAGGAGGCGGAGGTGGGATGAAGTTCCTAGGAATGGAGAGTGCCCCCCCCCCAGGGAGGGGGGAAGCCCCCGCCAACCCTTCAGGGTGGGGTGGAGAAGATTGGAGCAGGGCAGCAGAGACGGGGTGCCCTGTTGTTGGAAAGGGGCTCCCTTGAGCTGTTTTGCCAGGCAGGGCTGCTGCTTCCTCCTCCTCCTCTGCAAACCCCCCTCCCTTCTAGCACTGATGATGTTCCCTAGTTGGGTCATGAAACATCTGCAAGAAAACAGCCAAGCTCAGAGAGCACCAAGGACCCCACAGTCCTTTTCCTTCTCTTCCTCTTCCTCCTCCTCTCCAGAAACCCAGCTCCCTTCTCGCACTGATGATGATACCTAGTTGGGTCATGAAATGTCTATAAGAAATCAACCAAGTTCAGAAAGCAACAAGGACCCCATAGTCCTGCACCACCACCTCCTATTCCTTCTCTTCAGTGCAAACTCCACCCTCTTATAGCACTGATGATGTTACCTAGCTGGGTCTGCAAGAAAACCACCAATTTCAGAGAAAATGAAGAACCCTGCAGTTCTCCCTCCTCTCCTTCCTCCCTCCTCCTCCTCCCAATTCCCTTCTAGCACTGAAGAAGCTGCCTGGTTGGGTCATGAAACACCTGCAAGGAAAACAACCAAGCATGGAGGGCACCAAGGACCCCACAGCCCTTTTCTTCCTCCCCCCCTCGCATCATGCTAAGGCCGTTCTCTCCCTCTGCTGCACTCCTAGGTGCATCTTGTCGGCATAGACATCTTCACTGGGAAAAAATACGAAGATATCTGCCCTTCCACTCACAACATGGACGTGCCCAACATCAAGAGAAATGACTTCCAGGTAGGCCGGGGGGGGGGGGGGGGGCTTGTGGTCAGCAAGTGTCTGTTGGTTTGGTTATCAAATTTACAAAGCACGCCTGTTTCATGAACACGTCTCTTTGGCAGCGTAGTACAAGGGTCAAATTGTCTCCATTGTTGTATCGTCGTTGTGGGTTTGAGGCCACACTGCCCTTCCTTGGGGATGTGGTTTCTCCACAGATTGGAGAGCTTCATGGGGAGGGTAGCAATTGGTCAGAATATCGGAATAACAGAATTGGAAGGGACCCTGGAGGTCTTCTTGTCCAACCCCCTCCTTAGGCAGGAAACCCTATATCATCTCAGACAAATAGCTGCCCAGTCTCTTCTTAACAACCTCCAGTGATGGAGTACCCACAACTTCTGGTGGCAAGGAGTTCCCCTGGTTAATTGTTCCCACTGGCAGGACATTTCTCTTTAATTCCAGGTTGTTTCTCTTCTTGCTACGTTTCCATTGCTTCTTGTCCTGCCTTCAAATAGAATAGAAGAAGAGAAAAGAGAAAATAATAAGATTAGAATAAGAATAGAATAGAATAACAATAGAGAATAGAAATAGAAGATAATAGAAAAGAAAATATAGAATAAGAAAAGAATTAGAATTAAAGTAGAATAGAAAAAAAAGAATAGAATAGAATAAACAGAGTTGGAAGGGACCTTGGAGGTCTTCTAGTCCCACCCCCTGGAGGTTTAGGCAGGAAACCCTATACCACTTCAGACAAATGGTTATCCAACATCTTAAAAAGTTCCAGTGTTGGAGCATTCACAACTTCTGGAGGGAAGCTGTTCCATGGATTAATTGTTCCTTCCCTCCTTGATTAGTTTCCACTCATTGCTTCCTGTCCTGCCTTGAGGTGCTTTGAAAAATAAGTTGACCCCCTCTTCTTTGGAGCAGCCCCTCAAAGGCTGCTCTCCTGTCTCCCCTGGTCCTTTTTCTCTTCCCTAGACTATCCAGGCCCAGTTCCTGCAACCGTTCATATGTTTTAGCCTCCAGTCTCCTCCTCATCCTGGTTTCTCTTCTCTGCACTCTTTCTAGAAAAAGACTGCAGAGAAGATTGGTCAGTCAAGCCAGACCACATTGGGAGGCTGTTGTAGGCAGGATAAGAAGCCAAACTCATCCATGCCTAATACCACCTTTCTTGTAAAGGTAACTGCAGAAGAATCTGGCACCCCTCCCTCCCTTTACTTCAATGCCAACTATGGAGGGGCCTGTCTGAGATGCTTTCTCAGATTACACCTGGAGCCCAGACTCAGGTCTTCCTGGCCACTTTTGAACCTGGCCAGGTTGGGGGCAGCTGGACCTTACAGGGCAGTGTTGCAGTAGCCAGGTGTTCCAGCAGAGAAGGGCCTCTCCTAGCCCTATCAGGTGATCCTGGGAGCCAGGTAGAAGCCATAGATTAGCTTTTTACACCATCAACCCTGGCAAGTTGACTTGGAACTCCAGAAATTCCACAGCCAAGCAACTCTTTTTACCGATATTCAGCCTGATGGGATAAGAAATATGTTTAGACTGCCTTCATTACATATTTTCAATTGGGTAACTTCCTTAATAGATGGAGGGAATGTGGTCGACGTAATATATCTTGATTTCAACAAAGTGAAAAAAAAAACCATGATGAATTAAACCATGATGAAATAAACAGGTTAAATATGGACTAGATGGCGTGAGAATTAAATCGGAAACTGGTACACTGGCTGGGGGGGATTCTGGGAGTTGAAGTCCACCCATTTTAAGTTGCCAGAATTGAGAAAAAGGGTGTTTTAGATAACTACAACCTCCCCCCCTTGCTCCTGGCTGACAGGTGTGGCTGGTTCGAATCATGCCCAGGGGGGCGTTTTTCCCAAGAGAGAGGAGCCTTTGGAAGCTCCTTCAGGAAACCCCGGCGCAGGCGAGGTGACCTCTGTGCTCACCCTCCTCTTCCTCTTGCAGCTTATTGGGATCCAGGATGGCTACCTTTCTCTGCTCCAGGACAGCGGGGATGTCCGGGAGGATCTGCGTCTCCCTGAGGGAGACCTGGGCAAGGAGATCGAACAGAAATATGACAGCGGAGAAGAAATACTGGTAAGGGGCGGCCCTTCAGGGTGTGTTTGATTTGTTTCCTTTATTTAGTGTGTTTGATTTTATTTACATATCAATCTATATCTATATACATGCATCTATATATCTCTATCTTTATCAATATATATATATATATATATATGTTGTGACTTGGAGGTTTGAGCCTGCTCTGTCAGAAGACACAGGCTCGAGTGATGAGGAAGATTTGGCATTGAGGTTTGAGCCTGCTTTGTTGGGAGACACAGACGTGAGCCAGGAGGAAGAGGAGGATTTGGCTCTGAGGTTTGAGCCTGCTTTTCTGGAAGTTTCGGAATCATCTTCCTCCCCAGAATCTTCCTCCCTGGTTGTGCCTCAGGTGTTGGCAGATAATCAGGAGAGTGTGCCGGAGTCCTTGGCTGAGGATCAAGCCGAGAAATGCTGGTCTGATGCAAGGCAAAGATGCAGGCACAAACGTGAAATACAACGTAAAAGGAAATGTCAAATCAGGGACTGAGAAAAGAGACTGACACTCCCCTCAGGGAATATAAGGGGGCGTGTTAGCTCTGAATCCCCGTTCGGGTCAACTTGTTTCTTTGAGTTAGCAGTTTGGACAAATTATCTGTGTGGCGTTTGCCTCTGATTTATGGTTCTGCTCATTATCGGACTTGGCAGGCAGCTTCTGGAAGACTGCCAAGGACTGCTTCAGCCAAAGGAAGTTAACTCTGTCGTTCCTGTTCCTGTCTGTTTGTGTATTTTCCTTTGGAAATTTGGACTCTCACCTCGTGGCCACAGGTGAGACAGAACATTTTTGACCCGAACCAGCAAATACCATCTTCTGACCAAGATGGATAACCAACAGCAGCAGCAGCAGATTAATCAACTTCTGCATGATAACCAGGTTTTGCAGCAGCAAGTCACCCAGCTGGTTAACCAACTTACGTTGCTGCAAGCTCCTGCTGCTCCTCCTGCCCCTCCCCATAGGAAATGCCCGGTAGCTGTGCCGGATAAATTCTCTGGACAGCCTGAAATGTTCCCGGCTTTCATGGGGCAGTGTCAATTATTTATGTCTCTGCGGCCAGATTTCCCTGATGACCAGGCTCGGGTGGGGTTTGTTATCAGTCTTTTGTCGGGTTTGGCTGCTAGGTGGGCCACTCCTTTATTGGTGCAAAATTGTCCCTTACTGACTATCAGGGCTTTTGGCACCATCTACGCTTGATGTATGAGGACCCCATAAAAGCTCAGACCACCACCAGACGCTTAAAGGAACTTCGCCAGGGGAAACGCCCCTTGCAGAAGTTCATTTCAGAGTTTCGTCTGCTCTGCATGGACTCTGCGTGGAATGAGGCAGCTCAAATGGACGCTTTCCAAGATGGTCTGGCAGAGGATATACAAGACAAATTGGTGCACGTGGAGCCGGCCCTGACCCTTGATGCTCTGGTGGTGCAATGTTTGCGTATTGACGTCCGGCTTCAATGGCGCAAGACTAGACGCCCAGTTCCGGAGCAGCAATCCACTCCAAAACTGCAGCATCCTGTACAAC